>CM042012.1:53601003-54027291 GCA_023525715.1 Cichorium intybus | reverse complement strand
AATATGCTCCCAAGTCCCAATTGTGGGGCCAATAAAAAGTTGGGTAATATAAGAAAAGGATACCCGACTTGTAGGGCTGAGAGGAGACTAATGTGTTTTCTATATATAGATAATTAAATTGGTTTTGTTACGATGATAATTAATAAGATTGATTGATTGAAAACCGTTTGGAAGAATTATTTTAATAATTGATTCATTACCAAATGTAAGATTATGTGTATATAGTTGTCATAAATGTTTGATCAAATGACGAACTGTTGGTTTTAATTATGTTATTTCTATATGCATGTAAGAGTTTATGCGTCTTTATAGCCTGCATGCAGTTCGTTTATTGCTCAATCGTAATAACTATATTTTGTGGTCTCGTTGAACGCAGACTTAAGATTTCATCATGGGTAAAGAAAAGACTCATGTCAATATTGTTGTGATCGGCCATGTCGACTCCGGTAAGTCAACCACCACCGGGCATCTCATATACAAGCTTGGAGGAATCGACAAGCGTGTTATTGAGAAATTCGAGAAAGAAGCTGCTGAGATGAACAAGCGGTCGTTCAAATATGCATGGGTGCTCGACAAGCTCAAGGCCGAGCGTGAGCGTGGTATCACAATCGACATTGCTTTGTGGAAATTTGAAACCACCAAGTATTACTGCACCGTCATAGACGCTCCCGGCCACCGTGATTTCATCAAGAACATGATCACCGGAACTTCTCAGGCCGACTGTGCCGTCCTCATCATTGACTCCACCACCGGTGGCTTTGAAGCCGGTATCTCTAAAGATGGTCAGACTCGTGAACACGCGCTGCTTGCCTTCACCCTTGGCGTGAAACAGATGATTTGTTGCTGCAACAAGGTAAGTTTTTTTATTTTTAACCTTTTTTTCACTTTGATTTCTATACATAATTCCGTTTTGAATATAACTGGGTCTTTTTTTCTCTTCTTTTTAGATGGACGCAACTACCCCTAAGTACTCAAAGGCAAGATACGATGAAATTGTGAAGGAGGTCTCGTCGTATCTGAAGAAGGTCGGATACAACCCTGACAAGATCCCATTTGTTCCGATCTCTGGTTTCGAAGGTGACAACATGATCGAAAGGTCCAACAACTTGGACTGGTACAAAGGTCCGACCCTCCTCGATGCTCTTGACGCCATTAACGAACCCAAGAGACCTTCCGACAAGCCCCTCCGCCTTCCACTTCAGGACGTGTACAAGATTGGCGGCATCGGAACTGTTCCAGTCGGTCGTGTTGAAACCGGCGTCATCAAGCCAACGATGGTCGTGACTTTCGGTCCATCTGGTTTGACGACGGAAGTCAAGTCCGTCGAGATGCACCACGAAGCTCTCCAGGAAGCCCTCCCCGGCGACAATGTCGGATTCAACGTGAAAAATGTTTCTGTTAAAGATCTGAAACGTGGGTACGTGGCGTCCAACTCCAAAGACGATCCATGCAAGGGTGCTGCCAACTTTACGTCCCAAGTTATCATCATGAACCACCCGGGTCAGATCGGAAACGGCTATGCTCCGGTCCTCGACTGTCACACCTCACACATTGCGGTCAAGTTTGCTGAAATTTTGACCAAGATTGATAGGCGATCGGGTAAGGAACTTGAAAAGGAGCCCAAGTTTCTTAAAAATGGTGATGCTGGTATGATCAAGATGATTCCGACGAAACCCATGGTGGTGGAGACGTTCTCCGAGTATCCACCACTCGGGCGGTTTGCGGTGAGAGATATGAGGCAGACGGTGGCGGTGGGTGTGATCAAGAGCGTGGAGAAGAAGGATCCGACTGGAGCAAAGGTGACGAAAGCAGCCGCTAAGAAGGGTGGGAAATGAATCGTGCGGGTTATGAAGTTGGTTTGTTTAGTTGGTTCTTTGAATGAGTTTTTGATAATTTTGTTGCCACTGCCGCAAACATGGTCGGAGAACTGGGTTCTGGATCGGCGGTGGCGAGTCTAAACTTGTGCTGCATCTAGTACTTTGGGTCAATAAGCAGCTTAGAATGGTTGAGTTAGGGTTTTCGATTTTATTTTTTGTTCGTATGAATTCATATTAATTAGCAGTAGGGTTTTTTTTTAAACTAGTTTGCTGAATTTTCCTAAACATTGTTTTGTCATTGAATTAGCATCTTCTCCATATTTTAGTCTTCAAAAACCCAAAGTTCACCGATTCGTATATAATAGATTAAAAGAAATTAAAAAAGATAAATTAGGATCAAGAACCAACAATGCAATAAAATACCAATCACATGGACCGAAATTGTGAAATTTTGAAACTTGGACTAAAAATGTAAAATTGTGTAAACCACAGGAACCAAAACAGAAATTTACTCTTTTTCTTATTTATTTGTTTTTTGCATAATCGCATGAATGTATTGGAGTTGATACTTGATATCATTATATCAAATTTTTGTAAGTGTGTTTTGAGAACAAACAATAGAAGATACCTCGATGTGCATGCCTCATATATATAACTCGTTTTTTCTTATAGTTCGGTTTATATACTATACGACATGGTCCTTTTGAAAAGGTTTTTGGGTCGATTGCGACGTATCAACAAGAAACAACAACAAACACAAAGAGAGTATTATAGGTTGATGTAAGTCAACAAACTTAAAATACTGTTTTTCATAAAATATAAACCAAAAGTAAAAGAAATAAAATATCGTGATATATTAAAGGGATGCGGCGTTTTTCTCTCCCCCAAATATATTAAGTATCAAACCGCCCTATTTGCCACTTGGCACATCTAGAATATTTGTAAATTTACAAATCTACCCATGACATCATCACATCATGAATCGTTAGTTATATATAAGCAAATACAAGTATATCTTCTTAGCCTACGGTTCGATTTCTATTCTCATTTCACACACTGAAAACACTCAAACACGCGATGTCTTTGTCGATGGAAAAGCCTAATCCTTTTGCCGCACAGAGATCAGACGAAGAAGATGAAGACACCATGTCTCTTTCTGATTTTTCCTTATATTGCGACCAGAATGTTGAATCTTGGGTAGAAGAGCCAAGTATGAGTGACGATGATGAACAAGGTTTTGAGTTTTCGAGTGAGATGCTGATTAATTCTCACGATTCATCAAATCCTATTGTATTTTGTGGGAAATATGTTCATATTTCTCACGAGAACATACAAAAATTTGAAAGCAAGATGCAACGAAGCATGCATCCTAGGATGAACGTGGAACGAAAGGTGTCTATATTAGCTTCAAAGAGGAAATCAAGATGGTACGTGTTTATGTTTGGATTTGGGTCAAGAAGGTTCCCAACGGAGATGCATATAAAAGATTTGAGAAAAAGGCAAACATATGTTCCACCCAAATGCAACTACACTATTAGTTTTGACGAATGTGATCGACATGGAATGGGAAAATCTCGAGGGTTGATGAGGTTCTTGGGATGTGTTGGTGGCAGCAACCACAATAACAACAACGGTGATGTGACACACCCTCCAAACACCATTAATGTCAAAGCTGGATGAGTTATCATTGACTCAACAAGCAATGTGCATGACAAGTGTGTTTATTGTTGTTAAAAGTTCAAATATTGACATTATAATATATTAGGAGAAAATATTTAAATGCAAATGGTTGATACAATGAATATTAGACAAAGAGAAAAACGTACGCATTTTCCCGTGTTCATTTTCTATTTCATTTGTATAGGATGAACTAAGATTTGGTCATCATAGGTTAGAGTTGGCTCGAGCAATGAAAAACGGAACAAAAGCGCATAATCTATGTGCAACGCGAATTAGTCAACATGTGTATCGTACAAGCCGTAAACCCATCAATTTGTTGTTTGGTCGAAGTTTTATACACTCAAGAAGGTGGCCCTATTGTGACGAGAGAGTCTCCAAGTACAAAAATGATACAGAAGTTCGATATAACTTCTTGTTAAAATTAATGTGTTTAGTGTTTACCAAAAATTCTAGATTGCGAGTTCGGGTAACGTCCATGTGTATGATGCATTTTCCTTGTATTAGAATTAGTGTATCGAATATCAATATATAACTTGGATAATTCAATGATCGTGTATGAAAAACACTTTCTAAAATCTGTGATTTTGACCCTATAGTGTGGACTATCATGAAATTAGATATTGGATAACCCAAGAACAATATTAATCTTGATTTTAGGCCAAATCAAAGATTCAAACACAGAATACCTTCAGAAAATTCGTGTTTTTCCAAAGACAGTTTGAAGAGAAGCTGCAGTTGTATATTCTTCGTAACTTCAACAACGTCTATATCTCTATTAAATATAGGATGGCCGTAGCAACGGGAACAAATAAGCCGTTTTCAAGTTGGACTGAAACTTGGGTTTTTGGCTGGGCTGTGTTTTGTTTCGGGGCGCTACCTTGAGCCCCGGGCGGCCGTCCTTTCACCCCGTCCACTGACCGGACAGCGGAACCCCTGCCAGGGACGCTGCCCCCAGATCTCTGTATTCTCGAGTCCACATTTATCTATCCAATTGTGCACCCCTCACCTCCTGTCTTGGAAGATAAATTGAACTCCGCCTATCTCTATATAATCATCACTACACCAAAATTATGTTGATAACACTAAAATCACCAACATTCCTCCCCCATTTTAGATTAATTCTTAATTAACTAAAATAGCAAGCATAAAACCAAACTTATGCATAAATGAAAATAGCTTGAAGATTGAATTTTCATATTAGTATAATACACATTTCAAATACTCGAGAATCTAGGTGTCCTGAGGATTGAACCCATCAACTCATTTGAGCAACTGAAGATATTATACACATAAGTTTTACATATATCTAATGTTTATACTTGACACTATTACAACCATGTGTTCCATCCTTTCGTGAGTGCATAAGAGCCTAGCTCAAGCTTTTTGTACCAACAAAACTTCACACTCACATAGGCCATTTTTCTAAATCATGCACATGTACATGCATATTTTTCAAAAGAACTATTAAGAAATTAATTCAATCTACCTTAACTCTACAAGTTTAAGCACATACATCGGAATGATGTAATACAAATGAACTTCAATCTCCATGAGTAAGCTTTCCATATTGAATTCAACTTCTAACATTATATTAGAAGGGAATTGGGTATGTCACTCATAGAGCTATCAAGTAGGCCTTAAAACCATCCATATCGCTGACTTTCTTACCAAGTCCCTAGCTAACCCCTTCGTCAAATGTTAAGCCAAATTATGTTGAGATCGAACCCATTAAAAATGATTTCGTGAGTTATATGCTCACGTACCATACTATGTCTAACACCTAAACGTCACGACTATCCATTATAACTGAATATATACCTTTGCCAAATTGGTAGAAGTATCACAATGTATAGAAATGGGTGAAATTGGTTTTGGCCATAAAGAAATTTCATAAATCAAATTCCTTAACAATTTTGCTTCTTTTCCGGCAGTTGCAAGGGCTACAAATTTTGATTCTATAGTTGAATTTATGATACAAGTTGGCTTCATAGATGCCCAAGAGATTGCACCTCCTCCAAGAAGAAAAACACAAACACTTGTAGACGAGTGGTCCTCCATGTTTGTAATCAAACTAGCATCAATATAGCATTTAATTGTTGGATTAGGTGTCTAAGCCATGACTAATAATTTGTAATTTACCTAATTAATAGTAGCAAAGTCCATTTGGGTTGCCCTCATAGCTAGAGGTTTGGTAGAAAGTTCGGTAGAGAGAAAGGTTGATTTATTATGGGATTAATAAATCAACAGGAATTAAATATATAGTTTATTAATATATTAAAGTCATAATATATTAATTATAAACTATATTAATTAGTTAGGAATTAATCCAGAATTAATTGGATTTAATTTGGGGATTAATTTAATTAATTAAAGGTGCAGGGACTGACATTGTAATTACTCATTAGTTGAGTAGTGAGTGTCCAATACTAACCAGTAGTTGGCGAAATTAAGGACATGATTATCCTTAATTTCGAAAATAAGATTTAAGACAAATAGGTTTGAATTGTAAGATAAAAGGTTTATCTTATTTGAATTCAAAAGGGTTTATCTCTAAAGGCTTATCTGCAACCATTTGGAAAACTATAAATAGGGGTCCTGGGGAACCCTATTCTGCGCCAATTTCTCTCCTCCCTCTCTCTAGAATTTTCGTCCATTATCCTCCTGCTCCCTGGGTGTGATCTCATTTGAGGCAGGACACTTGTGCTGTTTAGCTTGCAAGAAACAACTAAAGGTTAGTTTTTCTATTTTATTCTTTTAGTTCATTATTTGTTTTGCCTTTAGGAATTAGTTACATGTTCAAAGTAAGAAAACATAGATCCAATCTAGGTTGCATGTGAACTTAGGGTTTTAGTTCATAGATTTGCAGAAAACCTTTCAGTGGTATCAGAGCTTTTGGTTGTTTTCTTGTTGAATTAATGTAATAGATTTCCTAAAATTTAGGGTTTTTAAAACCTTAATGGGGAATATCGATTTTAGGGTTAGGGTTTTTGAAACCCTAGCCCCTCCCCTTGGTTAAATTTCGAAATTTACATAGGGTTTAGAAGGCTTTCTATTTTGGTAACTTTAATTGTTTAATTAAATGGATAACCTTAAACCCATTATTTGTTTTTCGAAAATTAGGGGTTTAAGATAGGTTTAAATTAATTTGATTAATTTGTGAAACCAATCTACATTTGAATTAATTTAATTAATTGTTTAATTAAAAGATAATTCAATGATTTAATTTAATTTGAATTTAAATGGTTAAATTTCGAAAAAAATTAAAGGATAAATCCTAAAATATTTTAAAAATTTTAAAATACCAAGATTTGATTAATTTAATTAATTGTTAATTAAAAGATGATTAAATCGATTTCTTGTAGGTTTAATTTAAATTTAATAGTTAAATTGGTAAAATTAAAAGATAAACCTGGAATATTTTGAAGGGTTTTAAAATACATCTTATATATGTTATTAAAGGTTAATACTATATGTATAAGATAAAATTGGTCAGTCAATTCAATAGTAGGCCTCATTCACGAAGCTGATCTATAAAGTGGGTATAAGGAGGCTGTCTATAAAATGGCAGTCTAATGGGTGAACACTCTCGCCCACCGCTCGCCTGATCAGTGGAGGGTCGTTAGCCGAACAGTTTTGATAGGACCGCTTAATCATTAAAAGTATAATGATCAAAGTACTAGAACCATTTACAAAAATCTCAATCTAGTTACTTTAGGAAAAATGTGAATTTGATGCTAATCCATGAAGTTACACATTGCACTTTATGAAACGTTGGTGGAGCGTGTGTGGGTTACCGGCACACCAATGGGGGTTCATAAAGAGTGGCAATGGGTTTCTCGGGTGTTATCATTGTTGATGGAGCGTGTGTGGTTAACCGGCACATTAATTTGAGATGATAGTGGACCCCGAGAGTACCAAGCTAATTTGCATGGTTATTCACACCAGGTTTGTGATCCTCGGCATCCCAGTCACAAACGGTGGGGCATGTCCGAGATTAAACATGCCATTGAACAGTTCGATGAATCTCACAGATCTAGGAATTTCATAAGGCTGAAATTGATAAATGTTATCTACCTTAATGACCACTGTGTTGTGATTACAGCATCCCTCTTCATAGCATAGTTGGGGTATTTTGGGTCCTAGCCTTGTTAAATAATAAATTAGGTAATTATTTAAAAGGATTAATTAAACTAATAAATTCAAATTTTTATATATGTATGAAGAAAATGTCATTCTCCTCCTTCCCCTCCTTCACCCATTTCTGAGGGCATCAGAAAGCGCCTGCTTAATATTGTAAGGCTGACTGGCCTTGACTGTGTGATATGGTTTTGCAATTAGAGAATAGTTCTTAGTTTTGCTGGCAAACCATATCCGACTGAGTGTCCGCTCCCAAACATGGCATCACACAGCAGCTCGTGATGAGCATGACTCCTTGACTATTGAGTCCAAGGAAGTTCGTTGCCTTATGCTATTGATCATTGACCCCGAGTTCTGCAGGGATTTAGAATTCCTAGGGTCAGATAAGTTGGCACAGCTAGTTGAGGAAAGGTTTCGAGAACTGGTTGAAAAAGGGAACAAACTAGGATCTTCAAAGAGCTTGAAGTTTCAAGCATGAAGGAAGTAGCACTAGTTTGCATGTTCCCAAGTTTGAGGGATACATAGGCGAACAGTATAAAACTGGTTTCATTTTGTGATCGGGAGTTAAGCATTAGCTCGACTCACTAATCTGTTCATCCAGATGAACAGAAAGGGTAATCGGCTAAGACAATCGTGGAAATGCATTCAATGTCGACGCTATATGAGTCGTTCATGGAGAAGAATAGTTCCATTGATTCAGCTGATTCAGGATTGAGTCCAGTATTAAGGTGCATCAAGAAATGATCCGGATCGTCTAGACCGATTGTTCGATGTTTCAAACTGGGAATCCATAAGGTGGGACACAGTCACAGAAAGATTGGAACGATGCTCCAAAGCCAAACCGTTTGGCAAACTCAGTAATATCTTAAAACTCATAATACCTGATCCTCATTTCTTGATACAGGATGTGTTTTCTCACATTTGCTCTGTATGCACGGACTCTGTAGGATGCGGGATGTTGTCGCACAAGAGCATATTCAGATTGGATCTGGAGCTCGTGCAGTTTTTGGAGTTAGGTTAGACATTTATTCTTGTTATTAGTTTATAGACACACATGACATGGATTCGCATAGTACAATGTTCTGAGGATAATTCTGGTTTAACAAAATATTTTTTAACATGATTGTTTTAATTATCCTCGAAACGTTGTGTGAATGTGTTAATGGCATAAATGGTAATAACTTGAACGTTGATACATCCAATGAGATTGGACTAATAAATTGTGTTTCTTTATGATTGTTAAGTGAATTTTATGAGAATCACTTTCACCAAAGGTCCAGTTGGACAGGACTTTGGAATCATTTGACTTAGAGTCACATGATGAATTGAGTGCTTAATAAAATTAATTGTGGCAAGAAAGGAATCACCCAAAGATCCAATGGATAGGATTTTGGAATCAGTTGACTTGGAGTCAGGTGATGATTGCATGTCTTGAACAATATTAACAAAATCATAAAATTTACATAAGATGTAAAAGACCTTAAGATCTTGAGCAACAGACACATAAATTACTGTGTATTGCTTGAATCTTCGAACAGAACACGATTAGTTATACTTCATGATAATTGCCAAATAGTTTGACAAATATGGCTTCGCTTATCGGAATAAGCGATTGATTGGAACCTTGAAGTGTCCAAGGATTTCAAAGGAAGTATAAGATCAACAGAACCTGAGTGAAAACACAAACTGAGAAAATGTTTCACAGTTTATCCTCTTCCAAGAACATTAGTGGTTATAATGTATCTTAGGGAAGATGATGGAGCATTGATCGAAATAGTTTTTGATCCTCAATGTATAAGATACATTTCCGATTAGTATTTCAATGAATTGAATATTCAACCAGTCAGACCGCAAAAACCATATTCCGACCATATCTTAGACTAAGTAGGTTATGTCGACACTATCTGAAATGTTAAGCTGGGATCATCCCACTAGTACATAGAAAGTCCAGGGTCATGTAGCATTCGGCCGAATCTCTTGACAAGCCTGAAACTGATCAGCGATGTCGTTTCATTGGCCATCCCGGTTATCCTTTGAAAGAAGAGCCCTTTTAGAAAGAGCTCATGTTCTAAGGAAACAGTAGGAGTAAGAATAATCCTGAAGGAGTTCAGGGATTAGCCAAGTGAAAGAACCTTTTAGTCACCACTGGGCCTTGACCAGGAATTGGATTCCTGTTAAACCTGACATACCCTTTCTTCGCTTGACCAGTAGTCACCGTCATAAGGAGTTATGATATGGGTGACATACCGAGTAGTGGTAAAACACTAAAGATGATACGGATAAGTAATCCGACTACTGGAAGCATTGGTGAGCCCGGTTGCTGCCAAATAAGAGAACCTCAGCGCGAGACACATTCTATGTGACAGTTTGTTTGATTTTTACAACTGGTCTAGGAACCAGTGGGAGTAATTGAATCATCAAAAGAAGGAAACATAGAAATGTACTTACAGAACATCTGGTTGATTGAGTGATCACTTGGAATCAAGCAATTGATTCCGAGAAGAGCGCTCTCAATAGAAGATGAGATTCAAGAGGATTCCGCATGGCATAGTGTGAGTCGTTAGTGGAGCGTGTGTGGTTTACCGGCACACTAATAGGGACTCACATAGAGCATGCCATTACAAAAGGTACATGGCCCCGGGATTCGTCCCATGGGCATCTCGCAAGAAAGGATATTCGGATTCTCAAAATAGGCCAAAAGGTTTGGATTTTGTGAATAGCCTGAAAGATTTCCTTTAATATGTCGGAAAGGTTTGAATTTCGGTTTCGCAAAATGTGCCATAAGTTCTGGATCTTGTGAATAGTCTGAAAGAGTCATATAACGGTGTCAAAGCCAGTGGGAGTATCTGCTATCATTGTATGTGGGTTACATACTGGTTCTAGGAAACATCTCTTATCATTACAAAGTATAATGACTTGGTGTTAAGAAACGGTTCACTATGAAAGACTTTAAGAGATACAACATACTCAAGTGGTTGTGAGCATCTATTAGATAGATCAGAATTCTACCAATGTGATCTTGATGAGATTCAAGATGCATAACCCAAGGAAAGGAGTTTCCTGTCATTGCAAAGTGTAATGAATTGGCATGAAAGAAACAAAGAAGGTGCAACAAATTTACGTAGTTCATAGACATCTATCAGATAGATGAGACTGACAGTATTGACTTAGCCGTTGAGAATATGATCTTGATAGGATTCAAGATGCATAAAAAAAGAGTCCCCGAAAGGAAATGGTTTCCGGAAATCATGACACAAGGATTAGTGGTAATCTTAGGATTCCGAAAGGGCTTGGAATGAGATTACATCAGGTTCCTCGAGCCTCTTGGACAAATCAGAAGTGTTATGAACATATCCTGATGACTTAATGCTTAGAGCATTGTAAGTTAGATTCAGGATATTGCCTGGCTGAGAATACTGAATGAATTTTTGAACAGACGTGAAAAAACATTGGGAAATGATTAGGGTGAACGATTTGAAAGGAGTTTCGAATCAGTAATTGGTTACATTAGGACTTCATGGTTGAAGAGTTTTGTTGTTTTCTGATGGAGCACGTGTGGTTCACCGGCACATCATGATACCTCGAAATAGTATTAGGGTGTAGTCATGTAGACTATAGATCCTGAGAACTATGGGTAGTCACAGTACACATCACCATAATGGAGTTGTGAGAGAGAAAGACGGAATGACAAATTGAGATATCATCGGAAGAGTATCGGATTGGATTATCTGCAATTAAAGTGTATAAGTGTTAGACACTTGAATACATAGAAAGAGTGAAAAGGTCATAATAGACAAAATATAAAAGGGTTTGAATTAAAAGTTTAAAAGAAAAATAAGAAACCGATAATAGTTATGGTAAATCTGACTTGGTGATTACCTCGTGGAGACTTGGTAATAAGCAGGAGTAGCTGCCAGTCAGATTTCATGTTTCGCTTTTGCATGTTTACTTCCTGAGTAATTGGATTACTCAAATATCCAAAGTCGCTCATACTCTTAGAGAGTAAGTATGAAGAAATACTGTCATGAATTGGTTTGTAGATTGTCTAAGGAGTTAGACATAGCAATAAGATTGCTGCAACGTTCATGAGTACTTGGAAATGGAGTTTTGAGTATTGGATAAACCCACGCTCAATAGATTGCTTCATGGATTACATCACGAGCAATGTTGAGACGATAATATCTTATGGTCTTGAAGTGGAGAGATATGAGTTATAATTTGCAAGGTGGTTGCTCATTGATAGTACGAAAACGCATCGGTAACTCGGTGTTATAAAACGTGCTGTTGTGAGTGATTTGTCGGGTAAAAGATATAACATATGAGTCGAAGCTTATTCGTCCCATGACCCTGACGGGAAACAGATATCTGTTGGCCACTCGATGATTTTGAAGTTGACTGAAGTGCTGGCCAGCCAGGACTAAATTGATTCGTTCAATTAGAAGTCTAAAAGTCATAAGCAAAATCGGAAATCGGGAAACAGTGTATCAGACAGAGATTGATATAAATCCATGTCTCATGTCTGAAAATATCTTGTTGGACAGAGGATCATTTGATCACTTATCTATGGACAGAACTGGCTAGGTCAGAGTTCGGCAGCAGTTTCTAGGAAGCTACAGTTTGCTGATTAATTAGAGGTTGAATTTGTAATTATAGTCATAGACTTATCCAAGTGGGAGACTGTTGGATTAGGTGTCTAAGCCATGACTAATAATTTGTAATTTACCTAATTAATAGTAGCAAAGTCCATTTGGGTTGCCCTCATAGCTAGAGGTTTGGTAGAAAGTTCGGTAGAGAAAAAGGTTGATTTATTATGGGATTAATAAATCAACAGGAATTAAATATATAGTTTATTAATATATTAAAGTCATAATATATTAATTAGAAACTATATTAATTAGTTAGGAATTAATCCAGAATTAATTGGATTTAATTTGGGGATTAATTTAAATAATTAAAGGTGCAGGGACTGAAATTGTAATTACTCATTAGTTGGGTAGTGAGTGTCCAAGACTAACCAGTAGTTGGCGAAATTAAGGACATGATTATACTTAATTTCGAAAATAAGATTTAAGATAAATAGGTTTGAATTGTAAGATAAAAGGTTTATCTTATTTGAATTCAAAAGGGTTTATCTCTAAAGGCTTATCTGCAACCATTTGGAAAACTATAAATAGGGGTCCTGGGGAACCCTATTCTGCGCCAATTTCTCTCCTCCCTCTCTCTAGAATTTTCGTCCATTATCCTCCTGCTCCCTGGGTGTGATCTCATTTGAGGCAGGACACTTGTGCTGCTTAGCTTGCAAGAAACAACTAAAGGTTAGTTTTTCTATTTTATTCTTTTAGTTCATTATTTGTTTTTCCTTTAGGAATTAGTTACATGTTCAAAGTAAGAAAACATAGATCCAATCTAGGTTGCATGTGAACTTAGGGTTTTAGTTCATAGATTTGCAGAAAACCTTTCATTAATTACATAAGGAATCCCTACATAAGTTAAACCATAATTCATTGTTCTTTTAAGTGACTTCAACATCCGCCTTATTGGTTGCCAGTGATGAGTACTAGGATTGCTAGTAGATCTACTTAGCTTTCCTACAGGAAATGCAATATCAGGCCTTGTACAGATCATAGAATACATCAAACAACCAATGACCTTTGACCAGTATTCGAGATAAGCTTCTTGGATCAAGAGGTGTACTTATAATAGAAGAATCCAAACAGTTGAATTTCTTAAGTACTTTCCCATGTCCCTAATAGATTCTACAGCCATTTATATTCCTTCAAATCATAGATTTTGATTGTTAGAATTGGTGTATCCAATATCAATGATATAACTTGGATAATTCAAGGATAGTGTATAAGAAACACTTTCCAAAATCTGTCATTTCAAACCTATAGCCCGGGGTATCACGAAATCAAAGAGAAGACGCAGTTGTATATTCTTCGTATATTCTTCGTAGCTTCTACCAACGTCTATATCTCTATTATATATATTACAACCATAGCAACGGGAACAGATAAGCCCTTTTCAAGTTGGATCGAAACTTGGGGTTTTGGCAGGAAAAGTTCGGGCTGGGCCTTTTCTTTCCATATGAAACCATTTTTATTTCGGGGCGGCCCCCCTTTGACCCTGTCTGTTGATCGAGAAATGGAATCCCCGCTAGGGGCGTTGCCCCTTGGACCCCGCTAAGGGCACTGCTCCTAGACACCATCAGTGGCGCTGCCCCTTGGAACCCCGTTCCCAGGGGTGCCGCCCCCGGACCCCCGTATTCTCGAGTCCACATTTATTTATCCGAGTGTGCACCCTACACACCTCCTGTCCCAGAACATAACTTGAACTTTGCAAGTCTTGATATTAATCATGACTATACCAAAATATGTTGATAACACTAAAATCACAAACACCTTGGTGCCCTTAAATCCTGCACATGTCCAATACACATGATGGTATTAATGTCTTTTCTTCCACCTCTTCTAATTTTCTTGAAAAAATGATAATCTTTTTCTCCAAGCATAATTTTTTCCAATATCCTCATCTTCTTATGCATCCCTCTTTCGGTCTCCGGTCGTTTCCTTTCCTACAAAACCCATGTTTTGCTTTTGACCTAATTTACTTACTCTGCGTTCACACCAAAACAAAAACCGCTCTTTCCTTCTTAGTTGATGTTGGTAGCTTTTTGTATTATTTAAGTTACATATCCACCATTTAAGGGGACATAATAGATCATCAAGCACATACCTGATAAATTTCCAGTGCAAGTAATAAAAAATGCAATAACATAAACCACCACCAACACTGTCAAACAGTCTATCATAAATTACATTGCAAGAATAGAATACATGATAACATAAACATCTCGTTGTTGGGAATATTAGGGTTATTTACAAAAATTAGTTTTAAGTAAAATCACAAAACTTTGTAGTAAATAACATATTAAATTTTATCTCTAATAGACTGAATCCAACTGTATTGAAGGATCACCAAGAACACAACCGTAGGATGTTAGAACTGTTTGGGTTTGATGATAAAAATAGTCTAATAATTATATAGTGGAATCAAAAATGTAGTTTAAAATTTTAATCACCAAAGCATTAGATCCAACTAGAACATAACTAGATCAACAAAATGCAACCATAAGATGCTAAGAAAACTTCCTCAAATTTGATGTGCTCCTTTGATGTTAAAGAATGATTACCAAGAACTGGTAATCTCTATAGTTAATCCATGTAAAGCAGAATACAAATTTGCTAGACCACCAACAAGATCAACATTGATTGTTATCCTTCCTTGCCTTGAAATTGATGAAGAGGAGAGAGAAAAGCAGCCAGGGACGGTGCATATTCCATGTATAGGGGAGGAGATCTAGGGTTTGGATTTTTTTCCTTTCACTTATCAATTATGACATTAAATGCTCCCTTTTATTTTTAGTATATGAGCTTTACTTAATCCTTTCAAGCTAACTAGTTATAACAGATGTACACATATTGATTAATACCAAAAGGACATCGGCCTAGTGGTATGGTGAGATGCCCTCCCTCATTGATTTTGATGGTTCTAGTCTCGTTGTAGACATATGTGGAATATTGGAGTAAATTAGGGTGAGGGTGTTGTCGTTCTAAAAAACCTATTAATCAATTCCTAATTAATTATATGACATATTCCAAATTTGACCAATAAAATTAGATATTATTATTATTTATTTTAAGTTGCTAAGTAATAAATTTATACTCTATAAATATTATTATTTATTTATTTACTTTATATGTTTTTTAGTCTGTGACCCTATAGGTTAACATAAAAACAATATTACAACTAATTCTTTCTTCTTTGCATATTATTTCCAATAGTCTCGCACATATGCAAGAAACTGTAGATGGCAGCTACATAGATAGTTTAAAGTGTCTACTAATACGTCATTGTCTCTAAATGTATGTCAATATTTGTGTCCATAAAGCAGGTGTACACCCATTGTATGGTAATTTGAAATAATCATCTAAATTAAAATTTTAAAAGTATTTTGAAAACAATGGACCTTTTAGAAAAAAAAATATATGAGGATTGGGGTCTCAAGCGGTCAAATCATTGACATTTATAATAATTAAAGTGTTAAAGCATACGTAGGTGTAAAGGATAATTAAGAGACAGATTTTTTGGGTAGCCACCTTACTGTAAGACCCGTTTTCCCGGTAATAATTTAAATTATATTAATTTTCAGCTTTTGCTTGTTCGGGGCATTAGTGATGCTATCGTTAAGGGGTAGCAGCACTAAGGAAGGTTTAAGCCTGCATGCGCAATGGTTGCAGATAGCGGCGCTACCTCATAAAGTTAGTGGCGCTATCCGCCGCCATTGCAAAACCGTAGGTTTCAGGCCTTGAGCCCTATATAAGGCACTCAACCCAGGAGGCCACCTCCTAACAGCCTCAACTGTTCTGTGAAACCCTAATACGAAAACCCTAGCCCTCTCTTGTGTTCTAACTCCATTCTTGGACCTTGGAAGCTTGCTTGAGAAAGAAAGAAGGAAGGGTGGTGGAAAAGAAGGCTCCTACAAGGAAGATCTAGTTGGTTTCTCTATTTCTGGACCTTTGTAAGTTATTAAAACCCTAGCTTGATGGTTTTACTTCTTTAGAATAAGAGTCTAGGTCTAGTTTGGTTGTTTTGGTCCCATAGTTGACACATTCATGGAGTTTGGGGAACTCTAGGGTTCTAGGATGAGTTTCTTTCATTTATGGACCTCTTGAGTTATTGAGGAGGACATGCCCAAGTCCTCTTGAGCTCATGCAAGCTTTGGAATGCAAAGACCACCTGACCTAGTAAAAACCGGCCGGTTCGCAAAAAATCGGATTAAACCGGACCAGTTCAACCTTTAAAAACCTGTTACAAAACTATTGCATGCGAACCGGTGCTTAAAATTTTTAACTACAAAATGGCTTGGCTAACCTAAACTGGCGTAAAGGAGTGCAGGCAGGCAAGTTGGGACTTGGAGATGTATGCAATGTTAATTTAACTAAAATTGTGAGACTCCATATTTTTTGGAATTATTTCCATATTTTTGAGACTCCATATTTGTTTCTTATGTTCTTAAATTGTTGTAATGTAGCTTTAATTTTTATTTATTTTTTCAGTTTGTAAACACATAACCTTTGCTAAGTTACTTTATTGGTCAACATTTTTATAACAGTTACATTTTAAATAATATGTATCATTGTTGTTGTCATATTCACTACATATCAAATTGTATGATTAAATAAAATGTTTTTTTACAATATTAATCTTTTAATTGTCAACCATGTAACACACGGGTCTGTAATCCAATGTTAAAATAAAAAGCTATGTGACCTTAACTATTTGCTATGTTCGAGTACTATTGTACTAACCTAATGCATAAGTACAGAAGAATTGCATTTACGACCCCCTACTTAAGTTGATCATCAAATAGTCCCTATAGAATCTCGATCGACGATTCTATATACGAACCAAATAGTCCCTATAGAATCTTGACCGGCAATTCTACCCCTCCAAACCAACTATTTAAAAGGTGGTTAACACCTACAATATCTATTATGCCATAACTTCTATCACATGAAAATCCTCTCATCTAGAACAAAAATAAGACAAGAACACATTTACTTTGATTCCGCCCAATAGATACAACAATGGCTTCATCAAGCACAACTAAATCAAATCTCCCTACAAGTAACTTCTCTATATCTAATCAACAACTCTCACATAATCTTATATGAAGTACACAACACAATGAGTCCTACTTATGTGTTTATGTCAATATAATTCAACATAACCACCACAAAATTTAGCTATTTTCTTTACAACACCAAATAAACAAACAAATCACGTATAAAAATGTCATCATCATGCACCCAAACATTTCGCCCACCCGAAAACTTTAGAAACTGTTGTTGGTAACAAGTAATCATCAAGACAAGATGGATCTAAAGACAAATCCTCAAGAACAGTCCAAAGGTACACACCGCGTTCTTGTCGACTACCCGGTACAGTATTGTCAAGGACTATCGCCACCAAGAACGTCACCACCATGTTCATTGACAAAAGTGCATTCGTTACAAAATCAAGCTGACAACAAATCATTAAAATAAACCAGATGTTAGATCTTTCCAACATGTTCTAGAATTGGAGATAAGGTTTTTTCAGAAGGGATTAAAAAGAAGTTACTTGTTTATTTCCGGATTGAATCGGGCCATCAGATGCTGCTGAATAAGGAATGAAGTAACCAGGGAGAATGAACGCGGTTTCTGGATGGTAATTTTGAAAATATGCAGGTAAAGACAAACCCAAAAACAGGGAAACACCAACTATCATGATGTTCCGGAAGCTTCTAGTGTGAGTATACCGCAATGTTGAGAGTCCTAATGCGGTAAGTAGGGCCCACACAAAGCACAAGAGTGAAGCAGCCAATGCTTGTGGTATAGAAGCAAGAATGGCACCGATTTTACCTGAAACAATCTCTTGTTAATTAATTAATAAAGATTTTGTTGTTTGTATTTGGTGATTAGAAGATTATGAGGGTGTAAAACGTAAATACCTACGAAAGAGAAGAGGATTAGGATAACTGCTCCTAGCTCCACGGATCTTCTAGAAGCAATTTTTGTGATGGTAACGGTGTGTGTGTTTTCGGTCAAAGTTGTTGACCCGGACCCTGTTCCCCATACCCCGGCTAATATACTACAAAAGCCTTCTAATCCGATTCCTCTACTTACAATACCGCGTGTAGGAGGCTTTGTATTTATACGTGTTGATGTTGAGTAATATGTTCCCACCTGTCAATATGCAAAAGGGTTATATAAAGGTAGGGTACCCTAACCTAATCAATCATTATGACAATTATATAATTCATTCAATTTCAAAGTGTGGGTTACTCACCGAATCAACAGATGCCACCAAGGACACAACAATCATGATAATGGAGGTTCTTAACCGAAATATAGGGATACCCCATTGCAGAGGGTAGGGTACCCTAACCCAATCAGCACTTCTCCATGCATTCGATGCATCCGTCCTACAATTTTTCATTGTATACGCATGTTTAATGCAAGAATCCATTAACATATTAGAACTCGGAATATCAGAGCTACATCCTTTATAATCATACGCCCCTCCAGCTGTCAAGAAAAACGCGTACACCCATACGATTACAATGCTCAAAGGAACCTACAACATTAAAAAAAAAATGATAAAAGTATTTGTAAATCACAAAAAGAGAAGAGTAACATTACAAATTTACAATATTACATACCGCGTATATTTGAAATACTCGATGCCCGAGAATAGATACTCCACGAAGGTGCTACACAAAATAAATATGTGAAAAAAAAATCTAGTATTTGAAATAAAGTAAAATGTTATAAATGTGTTTTGCTTACTAGTGAAAAAATAAGCACTAATAATATTTGAGGAAGACTAATCTCAATGCAACTACCAGCTTGAGGGAAACCATAGCTGAAAAATGCCAACCCCACGGCGGCAATAGTTGGTGCAACCACAACCGGATTTATTAACCTGAAATGGAATAATTATTTTATTTCCAATTTTTTTTTACTATTTATTTGTACATGAACATAATTACATAAAGTCATGAAGTACTTACCTTAGAAACAAGGACATCAAACCGCTAAATCCCAATATGCATTGAAAAATCGAACTAATAATTATAGCTCCTTGTAGTTCTCTCATTATATGTCTAAATTTCTGTATGTAATAATGTGTATATTGTTATTCATTATATACTTATATGAGATAAAAGCGATAAGAAAAACTTACATTTTGGGTAAGATTTCGATAGTCGTGAGAATTGCTGATAACTAAAGCTGGAGCCAAAAAGACAAATGAACTTCCTTGAACCAGTGGGAGTCGTGTCCCAAAGTATGAGTGTAATATTGTGGTTAAACCCGAAACTAGCATTATTGTGGAAATTACTGTCGCTGTGTCCTTCTGTTGAGAAAATTGTGTCAAAAAAATGGTGAATTGTGAATCGGTGGTTTAGTAAGTAAGATTGAAAGTGAAGAACTTAAAGGAAGAATGGCTGACATCGGTTCCACCCATGGCGGGGACTATAATCAAGGGGATGAATATTAGTGAACCGGCAAGTGAGAGATAGTGCTGCATACCGTAATACATGAGGGATGCTGCATTGTAGAAAGAGAAAGGAATGATTAGGAATTCATCGAGGAAAATATAGAAAAGGGGAAAATTAGTTGTGAATGATCATCGAGAAAACAAACCGAAACCAGGGTTGTCTCTGATTCCATACTTCATCTCTGGTGGATTCCATTCCGATTCTCCTTTACCACCAGGATAAGCTATATCAATGGAGTCGTGTGTATTAACATGTTCATCGTCTCTCTTACTATGGTCCATAGCTTGAGCACCATTACCACTTGCAGAAACTTCACTGTTTCTTCTTTGATTTTCCTCTTTTTCTGGTAAAATGGGATCGGCCTCACTATTGTTATTGTTCCTGTTCAAATCCGGTTCGATTTCGAAGTTTCGATTCCTGCTTCTTCCCAGAACAGGATCGATTTCAATCTTCGGAGACATTGAACCTCCGCCGCGCTCATCACGAACACTACCACCAGATGCATCTCTGTTCGTACGACTCCTATCTCTCCCGCGAACGAAGCTCGAAGTCCCAACTTCGCCGGAAAAAATAGAAACGAAGCCGGTTCTCTTGGCCCAAGATCTCAAATCTCTCGCATTGTGGTCTCCTTGTGTTACAAATGGCTCGATTTTCGAACCCAACTTTTTACCCTTTTGTTTGTCCACTTTATTTGTTGATTCTGAGTTCGACCCACGTTCCATTTCAGCTTAAACTTCAACTTTGATGTTTGAGTAAAATTCAAAGCACAAAAGGCGAAAAATCAATCACCCATCTCGCAAAATTTTACTCAGAAAAGGCACCTTCGTTCTTTAGAATTGTTGATTGGAGTTACAGGTCGGCAGTTGCCATCACTCGTACTCAGAAAAGGAGCTATCAGGTGAGTAATTTACCTAAATGCCCCTCGAATTTGAGTTTATGGAAGCTGTTGGCCGTTGGGAAAAAGATGAAAAAGAGTGAAGGTGGGAAGGAAATGGGTCAAAATGGAATTTGGTGTCACCGTCGATGTAAACTGGGTTTCCTTCGATTTCAAGTTTCTCGGATTTACACCGCTTTTTGTTTAAAAAGTGGTGGCGGCCATCGGCCAAATCTACCCTACTAGAAAAGGTTTTATATGAAAATAACTTATAAGGGTAATTATGTTTCAAAAATGTTCAAAAAACATCATCCAAGTTTGGTTTGTTCAAAAAACACCATCCAAGTAAAGCCTTTGTACAAAAAACACCATCCAAGTAAGGCCTTTGTACAAAAAACACCAACGAACTACATGTTTTGTTTAAATTTTACCCGATGATAACCGGCTCTTGCAGGTTAAACTGTTCATCTGTTATTATGTCATGTCACTAAATATTAGGCCAAGTCATCCTTTAACCTGCAAGAGCCGTTACCATCGGGTAAAATTTGAACAAAACATATAGTTCGTTGGTATTTTTTGTACAAAAGTCTTACTTGGATGGTGTTTTTTGTACAAAGGTCTTACTTGGATGGTGTTTTTTGAACCGACCAAATTTGAATGATGTTTTTTGAACAGTTTTGAAACATAATTACCCTTATAAGTCATTTTTCCTTTATATGATTATGTTAACCTTAATTTGAACACATGATTTGTTCAATAGACTTTTAAATAAACTTGTAAATATCTAAAATATTTTTATATGACAAAATTTAAAAATATACGCAACCGATAAAGTTTTGGGTTATCACAAAATACTAAAATAGAAAGGTGACATCTTCAATTTTTATTACGAAATAGCCATTTTTATAGCATGGGTAGTTGGGTACTGCAAAATTCGTTCTTTTTTATTGATGTTATTTCGCAAACAAAGTTGTTTTTTTCGAAGGATTTTTTACAATAAATACCGTTAATAGAATAATGAGTAAATTACAGTTTTGGTCCCTCAAGTTTACCAAATATTGCATTTTAGAACAAAGTATTAGAAATTCACATTGGTAGTCCCTAAGGTTTGTGAAACGCTACAAATCGGTTCCTGAGTCAGGTAAAAGACTAACTTGCCCTTTTTAATTTCTTTTTTTTCTTTTAACCTATTATTAATTTTAAAAATAAAAAATAATAAAAATGTACCCCACCCCACGCCCTACTCCCACTACCGGAAATATTCTCTCAAACTCAACCAAAGCTTTCTCTTGCAACCTCACATACGGCGATATGAGAGTCGTGATAAAGGGTAAGTATCGCGACCTTCTGCTAATGATTATCACACTCCTACTTCTGGAAACAATACATACCCAGGTGTTAAAACTTGGTTTTAGGAACGATCTCTTTGTCCAGACGGTCCCAAACTACTGTTGCATATCTAGCTTCACTGTGAATCATTGCATTCAAAAAGCAAAAAGAAAATGAAATAATTCATGTGGGCCCCACATGAATAGTAATAAAAAAAATTCCAATTGAGTTTGAACGTGGAGTTTTGCAGGTGATGATTCTTTCAACAATTGCAGCGCACACATTTGATTACGGCGCTCACATTTGTTTTTCAACAATCTCGGCAATGTTTTCCTGCCATTCATCTCTCTATATATAGGGATGATTATATTGCAAACTGATAACATACAAAACATTGAGTGATATATATACATAGATATATTTTGTGAGGCTCTATGTATTAAAAAGAAAAGAGAGATATATATTTTTCAGTTCCAGATCTTGTAACCTCCTCATTTTTCTCATATAGTGATTATCATCGGTTGTGCCCGTGGTTTTATCCCGAAAGGGTTTTTCCACGTTAAATCATTGTGTCAACATGTATTTCTTTATCGTATAATTTTTTATTTATTGTCGATATAATAATTTTCATAACAAGTGGTATCAGAGCTACGTTGTTTTCTATACTCATTCTCAATTTATTGAGTATTATATTGACATGGCTACTTTGAAATACGATATTCCATTTTTGGATCGAGATACAAGATTTTCATTATGGCAAGTAAAAATGCGAGCTGTATTGGCTCAGTTGGACCTTGATGATGCTTTGTTAGGCCGAGACAAAATGCCTGCGTGTTGGTCAGATGAAGAAAAGGATCGTAAAGATCGTAAGGCTCTCTCTCATATCCATCTTCATTTATCTAACAATATTTTGCAGGAAGTTATGAAAGAAAGTACTGCCGCCGCTTTATGGCTAAAATTAGAACAAATTTGCATGACCAAATATCTCACAAGTAAGATGCACCTTAAACAAAAATTATTTTCACTTAAGATGCAAGAATGTGGATCATTGCTGGATCATCTTTCGACATTTAAAGAGATCATCACTGATCTTGAAGCTATGGAGGTAAAATATGATGAAGAGGATTTGGGTTTAATTCTTTTATGTTCTTTGCCTAGTTCTTATTCAAACTTTAGAGATACCATATTATATACTAGTGATACTTTAACACTTCACGAAGTTTATGAAGCTTTGCATGCAAAAGAAAAGATGAAAGACATGGTATCCACTGAAGGTTCAAGTTCTAAAGGAGAAAGTCTGGCAGTTCGTGGCAGACCAACAGATAAGAATGATTCCAATGGCAAGAACAAAAGAAATTCCAGAAGCAAATCAAGATCCAGACGTTCCAAGTCA
Organism: Cichorium intybus; assembly: GCA_023525715.1. NCBI lineage: Eukaryota > Viridiplantae > Streptophyta > Magnoliopsida > Asterales > Asteraceae > Cichorium > Cichorium intybus. Next base: position 54,003,955 of record CM042012.1, on the reverse strand, counting down.
TGCAACTATTGCAAAAAGGAAGGACATGATATCTCTGAATGTTACAAGTTGAAAAACAAGGAGAAAAGAGCTGCTAATCAAAACCCCAAACCAAATCAAGATGATGAAGGAAAAGCTACTTATGCTGCTGAAAATAATTCTAATGGAGATGTTCTTGTAGCTTTTGCAGGAATCCTAAAAACCAATGATGAATGGATTCTTGACTCAGCTTGTACTTTTCACATGAGTCCAAACAGAAGCTGGTTTACAAATTATCAACCTATAGAAGGCGGCTCCGTATTGATGGGTGATAATGCACCATATAAAGTCACTGGAATCGGTTCAATTCAAATCAAGATGTTTGATGGTGTTGTCAGAACTTTGTCTGATGTTCGACACGTTCCAGGTTTGAAAAGAAAACTTATTTCTTTAAGTACTCTTGACCTTAAAGGGTACAAATATTCCGGTGAAGGTGGAGTTTTAAAGGTTTCAAAAGGCCCTATGATTGTCATGAAAGCCGATATCAAATCAGCAAACTTGTATCATCTTCGGGGTACAACAGTAACAGGTAATTCAAATGTTACTTCAAATTCATCTTCTATTTCTGATACTACTAATCTATGGCATATGCGTCTTGGGCATATGAGTGAACTTGGTTTAACAGCATTAAGCAAAAGAGGATTGCTTGATGGCCAATGCGTTGGCAAACTGGAATTCTGTGAACATTGTATTTTTGGCAAGCACAAGAGGGTAAAATTTAACAGTATGTACATGCTGATTTATGGGGACCATCTCAAGAAGCATCACTAGGAGGTACTCGTTATATGTTGACAATTATTGATAATTATTCAAGAAGAGTTTGGCCATATTTCTTGAAGCTTAAATCTGAAGCATTCTCTGCATTCAAAGAATGGAAAGTCATGGTGGAAAACCAGACCGGTAAGAAGGTCAAAAAGCTTCGCACAGATAATGGTATGGAGTTTTGTTCAAATGAATTTAATTCATATTGTAAACTAGAAGGAATTGTTAGACACTACATCGTTTCTTACAGACCTCAACAAAATGGTGTAGCTGAACGTACGAACAGAACCATTATTTCAAAAGCCCGTTGTATGTTATCTAATGCAGGATTATCTAAGCGTTTTTGGGCAGAAGCTGCTTCTACTGCATGTTATCTAATTAACATGTCACCTTCTATTCCACTTGATAAGAAGACTCCTATTGAGGTATGGTCTGGCTCCCCAGCAAATTATTCAGATTTAAGAATTTTTGGTTGCCGTGCTTATGCTCACGTTGATAATGGAAAATTAGAGCCTAGGGCAATTAAATGTATCTTTCTTGGTTACAAGTCTGGTGTGAAAGGATATAAGTTATGGTGTCCTGAAACTAAAAAGGTCGTGATTAGTAGAAATGTAGTATTTAATGAATCAGCTATGCTACATAAAGATTCTCCTAATAATATTCCTGTTGAGAGTCAACAAAAGACAAGTGTGCAGGTGGAGCAATCTGTTGACTCAGAACATACACCAGAAAAAGAAAACTCTATTGATCAAAATCAATCAGTTGAGCAAGAGTCTTCTACTCTTACTCCTACTCACCAACCACAACGTTCTATAGCAACTGATAGACCTAGGAGGGTCATTCATCCTCCCAAGAGACTGATAGAAGAAGCAAATATTGTTGCTTATGCTTTAAACGTTGCTGAAGAAATTGAAGGTATCAAAGAACCTTCAACTTACACGGAAGCCATTACTTCAAAACAAAGCAACAAATGGATAACTGCCATGCATGATGAAATGGAATCTCTTGAAAAAAACGGCACTTGGGACTTGGTGAAATTACCAAAAGAAAAGAAGCCTATCCGCTGTAAATGGATTTTCAAAAGAAAAAAAGGTATTACTCCTAATGAGGAAGCAAGATTTAAAGCAAGGTTAGTTGCTAAAGGCTATAGCCAAATTCCAGGCATTGATTTTACTAATGTTTTCTCTCTTGTTGTTAAGCATAGCTCAATTCGTACTTTACTTAGTATTGTTGCCATGCATAACTATGAGCTTGAGCAGTTAGATGTCAAAACTGCATTTTTACATGGTGAATTGGAGGAAGATATTTATATGGAGCAACCTGAAGGCTTCATTATCCCTGGAAAAGAGAACTTGGTATGTAGATTGAAGAAATCTCTTTATGGGTTAAAGTAGTCCCCAAGGCAATGGTATAAGAGGTTTGACTCTTTTATGCTATCTCATAATTTTAAAAGATCATATTATGATAGTTGTGTTTATTTTAAGTCAGTCAATGGTTCATCAATATATCTGCTTCTTTATGTTGATGATATGTTGATTGCTGCAAAAGATAAACTAGAGATAGCAAAATTGAAAGCACAACTAAGCAAAGAGTTTGAAATGACGAACTTAGGTCCAGCCAAGAAAATTTTTGGTATGGAAATTACTCATAACAGACAGCATGGAAAACTATACCTAAGTCAAAAGAGGTATATTGAGAAAGTTCTTCAAAGATTCAACATGCATAAAGCCAAGCCAGTGAGTACTCCGTTAGCTGCACATTTCAAACTGTCTTCAGCATATTGTCCAAAGACAGATGATGAAATTAACAACATGGCAAAAGTTCCGTATTCTAGTGCAGTTGGTTCTGTAATGTATGCCATGGTATGTTCTCGCCCTTATTTATCTCACGCTTTAAGTGTTGTTAGCAGATATATGGCTAACCCAGGAAAAAAACATTGGAAAGGTGTTCAATGGATTCTTAGATATTTATGCGGTACTTCCAATGCATGTTTACAATTTGGAAGTTCTGGTGAAGGACTGGTGGGCTATGTAGATTCTGATTATGTTGGAGATTTGGACAAAAGAAGATCTTTGACATGTTATGTCTTTACCATTGGTGGATGTGCTGTGAGTTGGAAGGCAAGTCTACATAACACTGTCGCCTTATCCACAACTGAAGCAGAGTATATGGCAATTTCTGAAGCTTGTAAGGAAGCTATTTGGTTAAGAAATTTATACGATGAACTTTGTAGAGACACATCTCCCACAAAGATTTTTTGTGATAGTCAAAGTGCTATTTATCTCACAAAAGATCAAATGTTTCATGAGAGGACGAAACATATTGATGTACGTTATCACTTTATTCGAGATGTTATTTCCAAAGGTGATATTCGAGTTCAAAAGATTAGCACTCATGACAATCCGGCGGATATGATGACGAAGCTGGTTCCAGCAACTAAGTTTGAGCTTTGCTCAAGCTTGGTTGGTATGACAATCTAATTCCAAAGATTGTCGGCACACGATGATTTTATAATGAGGAGTTCTACAAGTGGAAATTCGTCTCAAGGTGGAGTTGTTTGGTTACTTATTGCTTTTAAAGTCAAGGTGGAGATTGTGAATCATTGCCTTCAAAAAGCAAAAAGAAAATGAAATAATTCATGTGGGCCCTACATGAATAGTAATAAAAAACAAATTCCAATTGAGTTTGAACGTGGAGTTTTGCAGGTGATGATTCTTTCAACAATTGCAGCGCACACATTTGATTACGGTGCTCACATTTGTTTTTCAACAATCTCGGCAATGTTTTCCTGCCATTCATCTCTATATATAGGGATGATTATATTGCAAACTGATAACATACAAAACATTGAGTGATATATATACATAGATATATTTTGTGAGGCTCTATGTATTAAAAAGAAAAGAGAGATATATATTTTTCAGTTCCAGATCTTGTAACCTCCTCATTTTTCTCATATAGTGATTATCATCGGTTGTGCCCGTGGTTTTTTCCCGAAAGGGTTTTTCCACGTTAAATCATTGTGTCCATATTTATTTCTTTATCGTATAATTTTTTATTTATTGTCGATATAATAATTTTCATAACATTCATCATGTCTGAACTTGCACTTTCTTTATTCTTTACCCAAGCTTCATGTATTTCTGCCATGGATGATCTAAGCTCTGAAACTCGAAGAGGTGCAAGCATCTCAACTTGTTTCGGGGAGAGAACCTCGAGCATGATGATCTTGCGCACCTGTCGCCAGTAGTCTCCATACGGAGCAAGCGCAAAGATCGCGTAGTTATAGCCCATGACTTCTATTGCCATCAACTTGGGTTGACTTTGCGAAGGCCTTGTCGTTTGTTGTAAAGCACTCTTTTGCTATCTCGCTGCTTGATACGATCAATTCGAGATGATCAATCTCCAATACTAAAAGAAAAGAACAGACTAGTTGCAACAATTTTCTGATTAATTTCCCTTCCAAAACTGAATACAATATATGTAAGATTCTAGATTCTATGCAAGCTAAAACTAAGGGACATGCATGCATGAATGAAACGTGGTCCTAGATTAATGCAATCAGCTACAAAGTGGAAAACTAACAACTAGACTAAGTCTTCTCTTAGGATGTGCCTCATCACGTGGGTTGTAGTTTCGTATCTATACTCCCATCCTGAAAAAGGGCCTTGTCCTCAAGGCCTAGATCATGTTGGGTCATGTAAGGCTATGGTGGGTCATACTCCGACTGAAGTAGAAGGAACGGGTAATAAGGGTGGTTTCGTTGGTGGGGGCTCGAAGGTGTTGGATTAGGTGTCTAAGCCATGACTAATAATTAGTATTTATCTAATAAATAGTAGCATAGTCCATTTGGGTTGCCCTCATAGTTGGAGGATTGGTAGAAAGTCCGGTAGAGAGAAAGGTTGATTTATTATGTGATTCATAAATCAATAGAAATTAAAAAAAATAGTTTATTAATATATTTGAGTGATAATATATTAATTAGAAACTATAATAATTAATTAGAAATTTTTCTGGAATTAATTTGGTGGTTAAATTAATTAATTAAAGGTGCAGGGATTAAAACTGTAATTATTCAATAGTTGAGTAAGTGACAGTTTGAGTGACTGTGTGACCAGCGAAAATTATATATGGAAACATATATATTTTCGATTTTAATAAGGAGGATAAAATGATTTGAATTAATAAGATAATAGTTCATCTTGGTTTAAATTCAAAAGATTTATCTCTAAATGAGGTTTATTTGGTCATCTGCTTGGAGCCTATAAATAGAGAGGCTCACAAACCCTAAACTACGATTTTGACTCTCTCTCTCTCTCTAAAGGATTTTCGGCCAAGACTCCAGCTAGGGTGTGATTGCATTTGAGGCAAGAGATTTCTGTTGCTTTGTTTCCAAGTTTCACTAAAGGTTGGTTTTTCTTAATCTTTTCTTTTAGTTTATATTTTCTAGGTCTTTTAGGATTTGTTATATGTTTAACTAGAAGAAAACTTAGATCTATATAGGTTGCATGTGAACTTTGGATTTTTAGTTCATAGTTGCAGAAAACCTTTCAGTGGTATCAGAGCTATTTGGTTTGTTTTCTTGTTAAATTGCTATAACTGTATCCTGTAAATTAGGGTTTATTGTTTCTAAACCCTAATGTGGCCAATTCGAAAATTAGGGTTAGGGTTTCGAAAACCCTAGCCCCTCCCCTCCTGCTTGGCGTGTTTTTAGGGTAGGTTTAGAAGGCTTTCTATTTATGGTAACTTTACTTGTTTAAATAGATAAACCTTAAACCTATTATCCTAAAAATCAAAAATTAGGGGATAATGATAGGTTTAAATTAATTTGATTATTTTGTGACACCTATCTGCAAAATTAATTAATTTAATTAATTGATTAATTAAAAGATAATTAAAAGGATTTAATTAATTTCGATTAAATTGTTTTTAATTCTGAAAATTAATAGATAAAATCTAGAAATATTTTAAAAGGTTTAAAATATCAAATTTAATTAATTTAATTAATTGGTTAATTAAAAGATAATTAAATCGGTTTTTTAATGGTTAATTTAATTTTAAATTTAATAGCTTAAATCGACAATAAATTAAAAGATAAACCAGAAACAATTTTTTAAAGATTTAAAAAATTACATCTTATATATATTATAATTAGGAAGTTAGTATTATATGTATAAGATTAAAATGGTTAGTCAAATCATTAGTAGGCCTCATTCACGAAGCTGGTTTATAAAGTGGGTATAAGGAGACTGCCTATAAAATGGCGGTCTGATGGGTGAACACTCTCGCCCACCGCTCGCCTGATCAGTGGAGGGTCGTTAGCAGAACGGGTTTGATAGGACCGCCTAATCTCATTAAAAGTATAATGATATTATTCAAAGTACTGGAACAGCTTAATAAAACCCAAATCTAGTTACTTTAGGAAAAATGTGAATTGGTGCTAATCCATGAAATTGTACATTGCACTTTATGAAACATTGGTGGAGCGTGTGTGGTTTACCGGCACGCCAATAGGGGTTCATAAAGAGTTGCGATGGGTTTCCCGGGTATTATCATTGTTGATGGAGCGTGTGTGGTTTACCGGCACATCAATTAGAGATGATAATTAACCCGAGAGTACCAAGCTAATTTTCATGGTTATTCACATCCAGTTTGTGATCCTCGACATCCCAGTCACAAACAGTGGGGCACATCCGAGATTAAACATGCCATTGAATAGTTCAATGAATCTCAACAGACCTAGGAATTTCATAAGATGAAATTGATAAGTGAATTATCTACCTTAATGACCATTATGTTGTGATTACGGCATCCCTCTTCACACCATAGTTGGGGTATTTTGGATCCTAGCCTTATTAAATAACATATTGGGCAATTATTTAAAAGGATAAATTAAACTAATAAATTTTGTCTTTCTTTTTATAGATGTCAAGTGTCGATTCTCCTCCTTCTCCTCCTTCGCCCATTTCTGAAAGCATCAGAATGCACCTGCCAAATATGGAAAGGCTGACTGGCCTCAACTGTAAAGAATGGCTTCGCAATTGGAGACTGGTTCTCAGCATTGCTGGCAAGCTACATCTCACCGAGTATCCGATCCCGGTCCCACCGGAACAAGTCATCATAAAAGGTTCTTATGATAAGCATAACCTCTTAGTTGATAAATCCGAAGAGATTCGTAACCTCATGCTATTAACCATTGACCCCGAGTTCTGCAAGGATTTTGAATCCTTGGGGCCATATGAGTTAATGCAACTGGTTGACGAAAAGTTCCAAAAACCCGTTGAAGAGGAACGAGCCAGGATCTTCAAAAGACTTGCAGAGTGCAAGCTGAAAGCAGGAAGTAGCGTCGATTCGCATGTTCTTCAGATTGAAGCGTACATAGGCGAATTGTATAAACTTGGTTATTGCATGAGTCAGGAAAAAAGTGTTAACATCCTACTCGCTTCGCTGACTAATGAGTACGATCTGTTCATTCAGACGTATAAAAAGGAAGACCAGAAAAAGACCCTCATGGAAATACGTCCACTGTTGACTTTATATGAGTCACTCTTGGACAGGCATAGCTCCAATGACTCAACTACTTCTGGATTAAGTCCAGTGAAGAGACGTAATAAGAAACGGTCGAGATCGACTGGACATGTCTTAAACTGGGAATCCGCTAAATCGGATACAGTCACCGAAAGATTGGAAGACGCTCCAACTCTTTTGAAAGCTCAGGTATATCTAAAAACCTCAAAACTCCTGTTCCAAGATTTCTTGATACATAATGTGACAGTCGCATTTTGGTTTGTATGCAGGGAATCAAGAAGGCACGGGACTCTGGCGCATAGGAGCACATTTGGATTGGATCCCCAGCTCGTGCAGTTTTGAAGTTTAGATAGATATTGAAATATTGTTATTAGTCTTTAGATGCATTTTTTGACATTGTCTATTACATTGTTCAAGGATTTTGTTTTAATAAAATTGTCATTTTTCTTTTAACACCTGTTGTCTAAAATTGTCCTTGAAATGTTATACGAATGTGTTGAATATATAACTTGAAAGATGATCCAAAATATTTGGATTCAAGAATTGTGTCATTTATGATTGTTAATACAAATGTTATAAGAGTCAATTCAACCAAAGGTCCAGTTGGACAGGACCTTGGAATCTTTTGACTTAGAGTCACTTGATGAATTGAGTTCTTAATGTGTTAAGAAATGAATCAACCAAAGGTTCAGGTGGACAGGACTTTGGAATCATCTGACTTAGAGTCAGATAATGATTAAGTTCTTTATAAAGCACATGTGGCAAGAAATGAATCACCCAAATATCCAGAGGATAGGATTTTGGAATCAGTTGACTTAGAGTCAGCTGAAGATTGCAAGTCTTGAGCAAAGTTAACAAAGTCATAAGTCTACATAAATATGAAAAGGACATTGAGATTAAGAGCAACGAACACACCTGTTGCTGTGTATTGCTCGAATCTTGATATAGAACACAATGGTTTGTACTTCACGATATTTATCATACGGTATGACAAATATGACTTCGCTTATCAGGATAAGCGATTGAATTGAAACTTTGAACAGTTCAAGGACTTCAAAGGAAGTACAAGTTCCACAGAACCTGAGCGATAACTGAGAAAAAGGTTTCACAGTTCATTCTCTTCCAAGAACATTAATAGTTATAATGTGTCTTAGGTAAGATAATGGAGCATTGGTCGAAACAGTTCGATCCTCGATGTATGAGATACATTGCCAATTAGTTTCCAATAAGTTGAATACTATACCAGTCAGTCCATATAAACCATATTCCGACCACATCCTAGACTAAGTAGGTCTTGCAGACACTGTCTGATACGTAAAGCTGGGATTATCCCACTTGTACATTGAAATTCCAGGGTCCTGTAGTGTTCTTCCGAACCTCATGACTAGCCTGAACCTGATCAGCAATGTCGTTTCATTGGCTATCCCGCTGCAACTCTAAAAAAATATCTCTTTTAGAAAGAACTCATGTTCTAAGGAAACAGTGGGAGTTGGGACAGTCTTGAATGAGTTCAGGATTAGCCAAGTGAAAGGACCTTTAGTCTTCACTAGGCTTGGAGCAGAAATCAGATTTCTGTTCTACAACTGACATAATATTCTCTTGACCAGTAGTATTGATCACCATCATAAGTAGTTATGATTGGGGTGACATACCGATTGTTGCTAAAACACTATAGTTGGTACGGATTTACAATCCGACTACTTGGAAGCATTGGTGAGCCCGGTTGCTGCCAAACAAGAGAACCTTAGGGCGAGACACAGTCTATGTGAAAATTTGATTGATTTTACACCTGGTCTAAAAACCAGTGGGAGTAACTGAATCATCAAAAGAAAGCAACATGGACAGATACATACCTTCAGAACATCTGGTTGAGTGAGACGATACTCAGAATCAAGTAATTGATTCAGGGAGAAGTAATCTCAATAGAGGATGGAATCCGAAAGGATACTGTACGGTACATTGTGAATCGTTAGTGGAGCACGTGTGGATCACCGGCACACTAATAGGGACTCACAAAGAGTGTCCCAATACAAAGGTAAATAGGCCCGGGATTTCCCCACAGGCATCTCGCAAGAAAGGATATTCAGATTCTCAAAAATATGCCAAAGGATTGGATTTTGAGAAAGGGCTGAAAGTTTTCCATTAAAATGTTAGAAAGGTTTGGATTCTCAAAATGTGCCATAAGTCCTGGATTTTGTGAATAGTCTATAACCATGTCAAAGCCAGTGGGAGTAGCCGTTATCTACTATCCCCATACGTGGGATACATACTGTTTCTAGGAAACATCTCTTTTCATTACAAAGTGTAATGACTTGGTGTTAAGAGACGGATCGCTATGAAAGCCTTAATAGAAATACGGCATACTCAGGTGGTTGCAAATGTCTATGAGATAGATCCAGGCTCTGCCAAAATGATCTTGATGAGATTCAAGATGCATAGACCCAGGAAAATGTTTTTCTTATCATTGCAAAGTGTGATGACTTGGCATGAAAGAAATTAAGAAGGTGCAACATACTCACACAGTCATCTATCGGATAGATGAAATCGCCAGCCAAGACCTAGCCATTGTAAGCATGATCTTGATAAGATTCAAGATGCATGAGAAGAGTCTCCGAAAGGAAATAGTTTTCGAAAATCATGACACAAGGATTATAAATAATCTTTGGATTCCGAAAGGGTTTGGAATAAGATTGGATCGGGTTCCACAAGTTCTTGGATCGATCAAAATGTCATGAACATATCCTGATGACTTGATGCTTAAGGCATAGTAAGTTGGATTCAGGACATTGTCTGGCTAGGAATACTGGATGGATTGTTTGAACTCAAGTGAGAATTCATTAGGAAATGATTATGGTGATAGTGTTAATTTGAAAGATTTTCAAATTGGTAACGTCAGGACATGATGTTAAAGGACATGATGGTTAAAGAATCTCGATGGTATTCTGATGGAGCGCGTGTGGTTCACCGGCACATCATGGCACCTCGAAATAGTCTTAGGGTGCAGTCAAGTAGACTAAAGACCCCAGAACCATAGGAAGTCACAGTACACATTACCAGAATGGAGTTAGGAGAGAAATTGACAAGATAACATATTGAGATGTTATCGGATGAGCATCCGATTGGATCATCAGCAATAAAGTGTAAAAGTATAAGATACTTTAGATACATGGAAAGAGTGTAAGGTTCATAAAGACATAGATGTAAAATTAGAATTGAAAGTTTAAAAAAAATCATGAAACCGATAATAGTTTATGACAAGGTCCGACCTGGTGATTACCTTGTGGAGACTCGGTAATAAACAAGAGTAGCTGCCAGTCAGATCTTTATGTTTCGCTTTCGCATGTTTTACTTCCCGAATAATTTAATTATTCAGAAAGGTCCACAGTCGCTCATACTTTGGGAAGTAAGTATTGAATCAAGACTATCATGAATTGATTTGTAGACTGTCTAAGGAGTTAGACATAGCAATAGGATTGCTACAACATTCATGAGTACTTAGAAATAGAGATTTGACTATTGGATAAACCCACGCTCAATAGATTGCTTCATGGATTTTATCACAAGCAATGTTGAGACGATAATATCCTATGATCTTGAAGTGGAGAGATATGAGTTATAATTTACAAGGAAGTTGTTCATTGATAATACGGAAACGCATCGGTAACTCGATGTTATAAAACGTGTTGTTGTGAATGATTTGACTGGTAAAAGATATAAGCATATGAGTCGAAGCTTATTCGTTCCTTGACCCTGATGGGAAACAGATATCTGTAGGCCTCTCGATGAGTTTGAAGTTGACTAAAGTGCTGGCCAGCCTGGACTAAATTGATGTGTTCAATTAGAAGTTCTAAAGTCATAAGCAGAATCGAAAATCGGGAAACAGAGTATCGGACAGAGATTGATCTCAATCCATGTCTCGTGTCTGAAAATATCTGGTACGACGAAGGATCATATGATCACTTATCTTTGGACAGAACTGACTAGGTCAGAGTTCGGCAGCGGTTTCTAGGAAGCTACAGTTGCTAGTTAATTAGAGATTAAATCAGTAATTTTAGTCATAGACTTATCCAACTAGGAGAATGTTGGATTAGATGTCTAAGCCATGACTAATAATTAGTATTTATCTTATTAATAGTAGCATAGTCTATTTGGATTGCCCTCATAGTTGGAGGATTGGTAGAAAGTCCGGTAGAGAGAAAGGTTGATTTATTATGTGATTAATAAATCAATAAAAATTAAAAAAATAGTTTATTAATATATTTGAGTGATAATATATTAATTAGAAACTATAATAATTAATTAGAATTTTTTCTGGAATTAATTGGAATTAATTTGGTGATTAAATTAATTAATTAAAGGTGCAGGGACTAAAACTGTAATTATTCAATAGTTGAGTAAGTGACAGTTTGAGTGAGTGTGTGACCAGCGAAAATTATATATGGAAACATATATATTTTCGATTTTAATAAGGAGAATAAAAGGATTTGAATTAATAAGATAATAGTTTATCTTGGTTTAAATTCAAAAGATTTATCTCTAAAGGTTTATCTGGTCATCTGCTTGGAGCCTATAAATAGGGAGGCTCACAAACCCTAAACTACGATTTTGAGTCTCTCTCTCTAAAGGATTTTCGGCCAAGACTCCAGCTAGGGTGTGACTGCATTTGAGGCAAGAGATTTTTGTTGCTTTGCTTCCAAGTTTCACTAAAGGTTGGTTTTTCTTAATCTTTTCTTTTAGTTTATATTTTCTGGGCCTTTTAGGATTTGTTATCTGTTTAACTAGAAGAAAACTTAGATCTATATAGGTTGCATGTGAACTTAGGATTTTTAGTTCATAGTTGCAGAAAACCTTTCCGAAGGAGCCATCGAAAGACGGAAGGTGAGCATGGAGTTTATCTTTGATGAGTTTAGCGAGACCGTAGGCTTGGTGAAGGCTGGTGGGGCTATGGATGGCGAGTTCATTTTGGATATCGCTGCGAAGGCCGGAAATGAAACAATTGCGTAAAGCAATTGCCGATAAGCCTTCCACACAGTTGCTAATTTTCTCGAATTCGATTTGGTATGCCGCAACGGTTGTTGTTTGCTTGAGTTTGAAAAGAGTAGCTTGATTGTTTTCGTAAGTAGATGGCGCGAAACGAAGTTCCAATGCACGCAAAAATTACGGCCAAGTGCTGAGTAGGTGATTGTTGCAAGGTGCTTGTACCAACTTAAGGCATCGCCGGTAAAATAGAAGACGGCGAGGGAGAGGCATTGTGGCGGTGGAACGGAGTAATAGCTAAAGTAGTTTTTCGCTTGGAAAATACAATCGAGGGGATTAGAGCCATCAAATGTTGGTAGGTGAATTTTTGGTGGACGGAGGTTGTGGCGGTGGCGGTGGCAGCGGCGGCAATTCTTTGGCTACAAGGATGTTGACGAGTTGCTCCAATTTGGCGGTGGTAGTGGTGGAGATACGGATGAGAGTTTGCATTTGGTCATGGAGGATGGTATTGGTGTTGTCGGAGGTGGAGCTTGATTCCGCTTTAGGAGGCATGAGGACGAGCGATGAAAGCACCAAATGATACGATCAATTCGAGATGATCAATCTCCAATACTAAAAGAAAAGAACGGACTAGTTGCAGCAATTTTCTGATTAATTTCCCTTCCAAAACTGAATACAATATATGTAAGATTCTAGATTCAATGCAAGCTAAAACTAAGGGACATGCATGCGTGAATGAAACGTGGTCCTAGATTAATGCAATTAGCTACAAAGTGGAAAACTAACAACTAGACTAAGTCTTCTCTTAGGATGTGCCTCATCACGTGGGTTGTAGTTTCGTATCACTGGTACTCACCACAAGAGCATTGTGAACACCAAGCTTGATGGTGACTGAAATGTATGTCAAATTGGGGTGGATAGAGGCTACGCGGAAGGTGCTCAATGAAATGAAAGATCCACACTTGGTGTCTTATAATGTAATGCTAGCAGAGTATGTAAAAATCAGGGAAATAAGTTTAGCACGCCAACTGTTTGATAATATGTCTCAAAGAGACTTGGTTTCATGGAACACCATGATCCATGGTTATGCCTCGCATAATGGGAAAGATTTAGTTTCTTGGAATAGACAGTCTAAAGAGGCCTTGAATCTCTTCCATGACATGCAATTAGCGAACTTTTTTCCTGATAAAATCACCATTATAAGTGTGTTGTCCACATGTGGAGATTTATTTGCTTTAGTTACAGACACAACCGTTCACAAATACATACAAAAAACTAAATCGAAATAGACATAAAGCTTGCAACTTCCTTTTTGAGAGAGAGAGAGATGCGGTGGGGTGGGGGAGGGGATGGGGGTATTTTCTTTTTTTATTAATAAAGTAAATAATAAATTTAAAGAAAAAGAAAAAAGAAATTAAAAAGGGCAAGTTAGTCTTTTTACCTGACCCAGGGACTGATTTGTAGCGTTTCACAAATCTTAAGGACCACCAACGTGAATTTCCAATAGTTTGTCATATACTGCAATATTTGGTAAATTTGAGGGACCAAAACTGTAATTTACTATAAAATAATATTACAAATCGTAAAATCTATTTTATAGAATGAATGGATATTTTATAATAGATATTGAAGTGATATATTCTCGTCCCTCAATTTTTATAATTTTATGATTAACCCTATGAACGTCATCTTAATACTCAAGTAAAAGATAGAAAGATGAAATGCTATAATTAGGAATTAGGAGTAGAAAACACAAGTGATCTTGCGGGTAACAAAAAGGTATTGCTATTTGATTTTCGGAAAACCACTTTTGTTTTGGTGTAATATCTATTGTATATAAGGAATATTAATTAAATTAACGCTATAAACGAGTTAATTAATAAACAACAAAACTATTTTTTTCAGAATTTGCAAAATAATCATTTTATCCGGTATAGTGTATTTCAAATTAGTGATAGATGTTCCGGAGTTGATGAGTGGTTGGTGAGATTTCATGTAAAGGAGTGATCCGGGATATGAAATCACACATTCCACACTGATATACATTCTGGACTGACACTTTTACAACCCAAAATATACTATATTTTGTGACAACATTCGGGATTAAGAAATAGAGCTTTTGTGTGTTCTTGACATTTTTATTGAGGTGTAGTTTGTTAAGTGGTTTATAAATTGTTGGAGGATCTTTGTCATCTGCATTTCTATTATTGAAAATGAGTATATGTAATCAGTTTATTAGAGTACATGTTTGTAGTGGAAGACAGTGAGAATGCATAGACGGATTTATGCATTATATTGTTTCAGATTACACATGATACGGTGTGGATTTAACCAACAACGTCAATTTTTTTCTAGGTTAGTTGAGTTGGTGGCTTCGAAGTCCAAGTTACATACTAATCAGATTCATATATCCAGGCCCGGATATAAGGAAGTTCAAGGAGTGCCATGGAACAGGGCCCACCAACCCAAAGGGCCCATAAAATTTTAATATGTTTATAGGAGATTAGGCCCAAGCAAATTAGGTTTTTTTTAATGTTTACATATTCTCAATTCAGTTTTCAGCAAAGCGGCAAGCGTGAAATTGAAAACGTGAACAGAAGCGGGAAAATTGGAAACGAAAGTCAAAACAAAAAAGGAAATATGAACCGTCTTCCTTCTTTTTCGTTCATTACCGAAGACGCAGTCGCAATTATGACTAACGGCTCCTTTCCCGTCTCTCGATCACTTCGATGGTTTATGTATTTCGTTGCAATCAGAAAAAGGAACTCAAAATCGAAAAAAGGAACTTAATTTCATTGCTCGATCACTCGATCACTCGATCGTCTTTGTTTCTTGGCTGAATTGAAAAAAGGAACTCAAAATCGACTTGACGAATTCAGACTAACAGAGGTATATTTTCTGATTTTCATATTCTTATTTTGTTCTCTGTTTCTGATTCCGATTTTTTTCTTAATTTTTATTTTCTGATTTCGTTTCTTAATTGTTATTTTCTGATTTCATATTCAGTTTCGTTTAAGTCTTTCTTAAAATCGTTCATGTCTATTGTGTTTTTGATTTGTACGGATTTAATCAGCTTTAACATTTTTCTGATTATGTTTTGTTTTTTATTTTGATTTATACAAATTTAATCTGATTTATTCTTTATGTCTTTCTGATTTGATCTTTTCTGTGTTTTGTTTTTGATTTGTACAAATTATCTAGAGGATAAAATCGTTCAAGTTTCCTACTTCAGTTTCAAAACAAGGTGTTTTCTTTCCTTTTTCTAGTTTATAATGCCTCCTAGATTTAAAAAATATGAATATGGATATGAAAAACGTAAGAAAAAACAAAGAATTGAGGAATTAACTAAATCTCAAAAAGGAGCTTTAGATAAGTTTATATTAAAAGAAACACCAAATTTTCAACAAAATGAAAACGAAACTTTTAATGATGATAATGTTGATGATGATAACTTTGATGATGTTAATATTGATGATGATAATTGTGATGATGTTAATGTTGATGATGATAATTTTAATGATGCTAATGTTAGTGATGATGCTAATGTTGATAATGTTAATGTTAATGTTAATGTTAATGTTGATGGCAATGATTTCAATACGTTTGATATATTTGATCCAAGAAATTGGAATGCTCTTGATTCCAATATGATAAATACTTTAGCACTAAATGGTCCTAAAAGAGATTTGCAAAATGAAAATAGTTTGCAAAATCATTACAAATGAAAATAGTTTGCAAAATCATTATCTTGGGCATGGGATACAAAATGAAATAATACTTTTGCTTTCTTCTTAAATAAAATCTGTTATTCTTCAAAAAATAAAAAAAGCAAAATATTTTTCCATAATACTTGATTGTACTCCGGATATAAGTCACCAAGAGCAAATTACTATGATTTTAAGATATGTTGATGTCTCTTCAAGTATTGTTTGCATTGAAGAATCCTTTTTAGGGTTTTTAGATGTAAATGATACAACGGGTCAAGGACTTTTTGATGTTTTACAAAATGAATTGAATTTGATTGATCTTGATATTAATAATGTGCGTGGACAAGGTTATGATAATGGATCAAATATGAAAGGGAAACATCAAGGAGTGCAAAAAAAAAAAAAAAAACTCAAAGATATAAATTCTAGAGCTTTTTATACTCCTTGTGGTTGTCATAGTTTGAATTTAACATTGTGTGATATGGCTAATACTTGTGGTAAAGCAAAAGATTTTTTTGGAACTATACAACATATTTATACAATATTTGCAAATTCCACTAAGAGATAAGATATTTTTAAAAAGTAATGTGAAAGGATTAACTCTTAAATCTTTGTCATCCACTCGTGGTGTCGATAGTGTTAAAGCTATAAGATTTCAAATTTTAGATGTACAAGAAGCTTTACTTCAAGTAGCTGAAAATGATAATGTTCCAAAAATAAGAAGTGAAGCTAAATCTTTAGCACAAAATGAACTTGGTGACTTTGAATTTATAATGGCACTAGTTATTTGGTATGAAATTTTATATGCGGTTAATTTAGTTAGCAAACAATTGCAATCAAAATATATGCTTATCGATGTTGCTATGGAAAAAATAAATGGATTAATTTTTTTTAAGGATTATAGAGAAAATGGTTTTCTAAATGCTTTACAAACTGCAAAAGAAATAGCAATTGAAATGAACATTGATCCAATATTTCCACAAAGACGTCAAATTATAAGAAAAAGACATTTTGATGAGATTTCAAATGATACATCTTCTAATGTTTCACAATCTGGAGAAGAATCTTTTAGAGTTAAATATTTTTTTATATATTGTTGATCAAGCAATTACTTCTCTCACTACAAGATTTGAACAATATAAAGAATATGATGATATATTTGGTTTCTTGTTTAATTCTGAAAAATTGCATTCACTAGATGATATGAGCTTAAAGACTTGTTGTATGTCTCTTGAAACTTCACTTAAGAAAGATGAGCATTCGGATATTGATGGAAATGACTTATATAGTGAGTTAAAATTACTCTTAAATCTTTTGCCAAAGGAAAAGATGACAGCTTTTGATATTTTAAAATTTTTAAGAAGAGTTGGTTGTTTTCCTAATACAACTATAGCATATAGAATTTTATTGACCATTCCTATTACTGTTGCATCTGCAGAAAGATGTTTTTCTAAGTTGAAGTTATTGAAGTCCTACTTACGATCTACCATGACACAAGAAAGACTCAATGGATTGGCGTTGATGGCTATTGAGAACAACCTATTGGATAACATTCCTTATGAAGATGTAATTGAAAAGTTTATCTCAAAAAATACTAGAGGAATAGCGTTATTCAAATCGAAACAAGTGTATTTTTTATTTTACATTTTGAATTAAAGTTTGTCCGATCGAATTTGCAAGTATTGGGGCCCACATTTAACAAATTGTACAGGGCCTCCAAAATCTCCCGACCGGCCTTACATATATCTTTTTAGTATTCTCGATCAAACATAGTTATTTAAATTATTGACGGTTGTCAAATATTTTATTAGTGTTGTAACTACTAATTAGTTTCCCTCATAACACATTATAATTGTTTGTTGTTATTCATGTTTTGGAAAGTGGTGTTAATGTATAGGCAAAGGAAAATCATTTGAGTGGCAATAAGTCGTCTGGTGGGGAAAGTAACCAAATATGTAATGTATTACTTATGATGTTGAATCATATGGAGGTGGTGTAGTCATGTAGGTATAAAGGTAAGGAATTTTCTCTTTATGGTTTTGCATATGATGTTGATGAATCAATAATCAATAAGGAAAAGCTAATGATGTAAGTGAATGATGCAAACATACTTCCACAAAGATAATTGGTGGGAAAATTTGATTATTTTCAGATTATGATGATGATGACATTAAATTTGATGAAGAGGAAACTAAGCCCCGATAACCTCATAAGGAAACGTATACATATTATTTTTCTGATTTTAGAGAAACTAAAACTACTTATTAGGGAATGCCTAATCCATAAAATTGCCCGAATTATCAACCTAAAAACATAAAGTTTCCATAGCCCACAACCCTTGATCACGTATCAAATTGTTACGATTATACAAAACCAAAGAAGATCTTAAGCTAGCTTTGGGAATGAAATGTGTTGCGGATGGATTTCAAACTAAAATTAGCAAATCCACGATAGACAGGTTTGAAGCAGTTTGTTTCGTTATATATTGTAAATGGCGGGTAAAGCTATAGAAGATAACATTACGAAACTTTTCAAGTTATAAATAAGAGGAAAATCAAACTTGCTAAAACACACAACTACGTCCCCATCATCGTCAAGCCAATAAGAATATGTTGGGTCACTTTTTAAAGGATATATTAGCTTATAGTAAAGGAAATATGTTTCAGGGAAAGCAAAATCAGTAAACTCAAAATGACCACTTTAGTGTTCATATTACTTACTGGCAAGCATGGAAGGAAAAAGTCTATGCTCTAGATCTATTGAGAGGGTCCCTTAAAGAATATTTTTCGAAACATTATTTGTAGTTGTTATATACTTTTGGGATCTAATTACTAATATGATATTTTATAGATTCGTGCATTTCAAACCTCCTTGAATCCCCTTATTGTCATTGACGATGCCCACCTGGAAGGAAAATACTTGGGGACTATGCTCCTAGTGGTAGCCATGATGACAACAACCAAATCTTGCCACTTGCATTCGGGGTTGGAAAACAATAGGGAATCATGGATATGGTTTTTATCGAGGTTGAAATAATGTATTGGGATATGAATCCTTAGCTATCATATTTGATATGGCTATTTTCGTTGACATAGTCATCCAAGTTATGTTCCCAAACATATAGCGTGGACCCTGTTGTTGACCATTGCTAATGGATATCCGAGCAAAGATCAGAAAATAAGAGAGAAATGAAATTTTGTTATGGGAGACTTGCAAAGCTTATAAAGAGTCTAATTTTAAATATAACTTTGCTAGGCTTGATGTCCACTTAATGATGACTGTTGTACATGCATTGACAAATTAATCACCATTAATGGGCAATGACATGTTTTTATAGGGTTCATTATAATATAATGACATCTAACAATGTCGATTCAATCAACGTGTTATCAATATACACCCGTAAATTGCCAATAGCAATGTTAATTGACTTTTTTAAGCAAAAATGCAACAATGGTTCTGCCAACGGCATAATGTTGCAGGTGATTAAATTTTATATAATAGTATAACTTTATTTAACATTTTGTATTGTGCATCGAAATATGTTATTATCCATATGTTGATGAACTTCAAAAGCATGTTAAGCCTTATGCTGAGAAGGTTATTGAAACGAGGATTCATAATTCTACAACATGGAGGGTATACAAGATGGATTCAAATAGACATCAATTATTGACCAAAAGAAAGATGACATAGTCAACTTACACTAAAGAACTTGTACATGTGGGAAATGGAAATTGGTTGACATACCGTACGGTCATGCGTCAACGACTTTCAAACTACTAGGTTATAAACAGTACACTAAATGGGTACAAAGGTTATTTCACAAGTGAGACATATCGATCAACATATAAGGAGGTGGTGCATCTCATGCTTGTTCTAGCTAAATACGAATTATCAAACGAAGTCATGCACGTATTACCACCGTGGATGGACAAACGACAAGTTGGATGTCCATAAAACCATAATCGTATCACATGTCAAGGAGAATGTTCAATAAAGAAAAATATACAATTGTTGCCTACAGATAAGACACAAATGCCTAACATGCTCATCTCTGTTCCCAGCGAAAACAACAAAGTTTCAAATCATCACGTAGGAGTAAATCCAATATTAAGACTAAGCCTAAGTCTAAGGTGAAATGTAATGACCCAAATTTTATGCACATTCATTTGATCAATAATATCATAGTACATGAACACTGGTCCTAATTTTTCGCATTTCATATCTCACAAAATATTAAGTTGGTGTATCATTTGGTGTCACAAATGGGTATATACAAGAGTCATGGTAAGAGTATTATACATGTACAATGTAACAAAAGGACTCCTAACTAATCTAGTATCCATGTCTCTGCTTCACCAAAAAGTTATCTAGTGCAAAAATTCCCACTAACTTCATTTTATTCTTTATTTTCATTTCCTGGATACATGCCACAACAACAACCACAAAAAGAAGTAAGACAAATTGTCTTGCGAGTACATAAAATAATCATCCATATACCAAGATTTAACTACAAGTATGAGAAGTACATATCCCTAATTGATACCACAAAACAAGTAATTACCATTTAGGTCGGGCCAGCCCCTTCCCAAAACGGTCTTTCTCAAATGGGGTCATTCCCCAAAATGCCTCGACAAGCCCTCGTCATGGATACATGGGCGTCTCGTGCCCTCATCCCCACAAGAGTTGTATGTCTAGACATACTCTCGACTCGACTCAATATTAACCAAAGGTCTAGGTTCTAATCCCGCACAATATGACGTGTATACATACCAATCATAACAATTATCATAGCAATGCATTAAGAATCCCAAGGTAGTATTTAATTAATTTGACATATATCTAAAAGGGATGTAGTGTTTAAGAACAATTATTTATTTCTGTACAAAATTTAAGATTCAGTTTATTCCATTATTATTTACACTTATTTTGAAGTTTGATCTCACTCCAAGCTAAATAGGGGCTTGTAAGAAATCTAAATTGATTACAAAACAATATATTTATGTTTAATCTATGTCGTTTAGTCATACATGTATATGTGACCATTGATCGGTTTAGTTACGTAAAATGTAACAAATACTGCTTTGATCCTATACTGTCAAGATTAATGGACAACGTTGTTTAATGATACTAATAATATGATAACATATGTTAAAGCACATATATGATTATATATACATTCAGATATTCGTGGTCTAGTGGAAGATTGTTAGATATTTTGGGAACATTTAAATTAAATGTATATTTTGTTATCATTAAAAATTAGGAATTTATAATGCTTACTATTTGAAATTGTTGATAGACTGATTTTAAATAATAAATAAACTCTAATCAATGTTTATCTTGTAGGTTGAGTTCGTGGTTGACTCAAACTCATCTTTATCCATTAAAACTCTGACATTCAGTTATATCTCCATCTATATAAACATGTGACGAGAAGCAAAAAAGATATAGGAAAATACAGACACCGGTAGATTTATATAGAGCTTTTGAGATCATCTGAAAAATAATCATTTTCAGCAGCTTTGCAAAACTTCATGAAAGTAGTTATGTAATTTTTCTTGTTGTTTAATTTATTTTAACTAGATTCGAGATTAAAGATCTGAGCTTAAGGTTCTATGTTTTGTTTCAAGTTTTGGTTATTAAAATTTAACCAATATATCAATCTTGTCATTTGCCATTGTTCATATTTGCATCTTTTGATAAATTTACAAGGGTAAATTGCAAAAAAGTCATTATATTTACATAAAAGTTTGATTTTGACACTGTAATTTTTTTCAATTAAGTTACTAAGTTTTCCAAATTGTTATATTTTTTACCATTTGACCGATCACTCCGGTTGCCAACTGACGTGGTATGGTGATGTGTCAGTATTTGATGACGTGATACTGACGTTGCATGATGTTATTTTCTATTTTATCTAAAAATTTCTTTTATTCTTACGTATTTAACTATTAAGATAAATAATGACCCAATTAACAAATCCACTCATATATAAACCATAATTACCAATTCTACTAAATATATATTTTACACTTTAACATGATTATCAGTAGATAGTATATATATACAATCACTGTATATCATCTTACTTTCAAATCAATTTTTAAAAGTATGCTTTGAATTACTTTTTTATAATTACATTATAGAGTATATACGATCAATGCATATCATCTTACTTTCAAAATATTATATTTGTATCCTCAAAAAACTAAATAAAATACTTTATCCCTTATAATTGTTGTTTTAAATATTACTTTTCAAAAAAAAAAAAAAAAACTATCGTCATACCAGCGCCAAATCAGTGTCACATCACTAAAGACTGACATGTCGCCATGTCACATCAATTAGCAGCCGGTTTGACCGGTCAAATAGTCAAAACTGCAACAAATTGAAAAACTTAATAACTTAATTGCCAAAAAAATAAACACAGTGTCAAAATCGAAAATTTACATAAACTTAATGATTTTTTTGCAATTTATCCAATTTACAAACCAGAGAAAACATATAAAAGCTTATTATGACAGAAATGAAATTTACTTCTTTCCTAACAATCAACCATATGAAAATTTCGATTTTTTTTTTCAATTTCTTTGACATTTAATTTTTCTCCAACATTCAACATTCTGCAAGCAAGCATCCGCTAATACATCCAATCAAAAAAGGTATCAAATTGGGCTGAATGGACTTAATTGAACATTTATTAAAGTGCAAAAGTAGTACTGGAGAATCGATATCTGATAACCTAGAAAGAGACAAGGATTCCGAATGATGGAATGAAATAATATTGGCTGAAGCTTACGAGTTATCCCAAATGATTTGGGCTTGGTTTAGTGGCACTGGCATTTTCACTATCTTTTTCACAAAACATGGGCTATGCCAGTTGAAGTTGTATAAAAAGCCGTTCTATTGTCATAGATCATTTATTGTCTAAACACATGTATATCATTCATTAATCATATCTCAATAAAAGTTCCGCATTTTGATGATTCTAGCGAGTTTTATCAAATTTTACTATGAACGAGCGGGCCCCCGTGCTCCGCACGGGTCCGTCTTGCGATCGCTTGTCATGTTCTTGCTATATTCAAGTTTAACTACGGTGAATGGGTATGATGTTGGGGATCGGTGAAGGATTCAAGAACCCCTATTATGCCTCTGGGATTATTGGTTAGTCTCGGTGTTATGTGATGGTTTGTTATGAGACTTTAGTGGATGAGAACGATGATGTTCCATTGGAGGAAGCGGTCAGTGATGAAAATGTAAGAAAATGGGAGAGTGTATGGTGTGTATTTCGATTATATGGCTGAGGGTATACGGTATGAGAGCTATTTACCATCAGAAGTTCGCTTGCATCAAGAGTTTCGTTTTGGTAAAAATGGTAATTGTAATCAGGTTTGGAGCTATCGGAAGATCTAGGTGGTTTTGATTATGTACGAAAGTTGTTTTGTTTGTGGTTTTTGGAGGTTTATGAAATGTTCGTATTGTAATCCTAGGAGGTAAGTGATTTTGGCGTCTGTATCTATTAGTATGGTTATTGGTATTGTATCTATTAGTATGGTTATTGGTATATGCTTTCCCTATTGATATGTGTAGGTAATGTTATTGAGGCGTTGTTGCTGTGCTGTATAGTAATTGTTGTGGTAATGTTTGTTCGGGTGAAATGTTGGTTTTTATAAGTGCTTCTCTTAGTTTTAGTAATATTTGGACTATATTATTTTGAGGGCTGTATTCTTTTAGGTTTTTTAGGTTGTTGACAACGGAGATAGCGATGGGTTCTCTGACCCTAAGGAAAGAGTGCCTTGATAATTTGCACGGGTCGATTAGAAAGGGATTTTTTTTGGTAGACGTTTTGTTCTCTATATTGGGTAGTTATCAATGATAGACGTCAGATGAGTCATTTGCGTGTATTTTGGAGTGTAGACAAGGCAATATATAAGCGTTTTCATAGATTGATATTAGATAGAGGAGTTACAACCAGTGTTATAAGACAACATACATTTAAAGATTAAATACAAAGGACGTAAACGTAGGACATACTGATAACCCAAAAGATTTCCAAAAGGTTGTGGCTTCTCCACTGGTTGTTTCTCTTTTCTTCAGTTCCAATCTACAACGTCTGGCTTTTCTTCGATCTCCTTCATTTTCTTTTTGTAGGAAGCAATTTGATCGTTCAGAATCTGCTGAATCGCGTGTAGGTGGTCCAGTATTTTTGCTGCATCGGTGTTTGTATCTTCCATGGCTGAGTTACCTTGAACATAGTTCATATACGAAGGCGTTGTGTCTAGATAGCCGAACATTTCATTTTTCAGGAGGTCGTCTGCTTGAAGGGTTTCTTGTACGTTTTTGATGAGTTTCTTATTCTCTTCGGATTTTTTTGTGAGGGTGCAGAGCATGTATAGCAAATCGGTGGATTTCATTGTCGTACTTGCAGTATGGATGTTTTTATGTTTACTGGAAGGTTTGTGATTCTGTCCAGATGGATTTTCACTTTATATAGAAACTTTATCGTGTGTGAAGTAGGGCTTTTAATGGATGATCTGCAGTTATTAATTGCCAATCTCATAAATAGCCGGCAATTGAAGTGACGTTTATATCGGGAGGGTTGTTGTGTATTAAATTTTCCATTTTCTCCTGGTATGGAAGCAGGAGCGTTCGAGCGTTTTTTTTTTCCTTTACATAATGTGGGGTTTTTTTTATTGGTCGGTGTATTTAGCTTTATGTATCAAGTTGTGAGGGTTCTGTGAGGTAGTTTATTCTTTTTAAGAGTCTGTAAGAAATTTTTTTTGAGAAAATGATTGTGGAATAGATTGGTTTATTCTGTTTTGAATATATAAATATGATATAGCGACGTTTTTATGTGGATAATTATGGGTTGGAGAAAATAATTATTGGAAGTTATTGAATGGGTTTTCTTTTGGTGAATGAGGTTAGTATATGGTAGAGAAATTTTTTTTAGTTGTTATTATATTAGGGGAATTTTTTTTGTTGTTGATATATATGTATTTTAAGTTTTGTTTTATTCTATTTACCTAATAAATTGGTTTTTATTAGTAGACTTAATAGATTTTTTTTGTTAAATTTATTGATCGTTTAGATTTTAATAATCTTTTTTAGGTTTTGATCTTTTTGTGTAACTACGTCATTCATTCAATTATATTTCAATTCACTTAATTAATTATATTTAAGTTTTAATTATTTACTATTTTTCAAAGATTCAGTTTAATCACTATAATATCGAATATTAAACTCGTAACGGTTATAAATTATTTTTATCATGTGTTTCATTTTTATAATCACATACGTAATTACTTTATCAATCGTTTATATTTTTGAAAAAATTGTTAGGAATATTGTTGGTAAGACCGTTTGATTGTCGCAGCAAGAAAAAAAGTTTATTGTAATTTCCATGTTTTGACCAATTTTTAAGATATTATCTTTGATAAGCAAGAAGATTTTTGGTATGTATAAATTTTTTTTTAAGTGCGTAAATATTTCAGAATACTAAGTTTTATACATCCACAAAGTCATTAGATACATACGAAAAACAGTAGATAGGCGCTATAAACTGGTAGACATTTTTTACGAAGCTGGAAGAAGTTTTTAAAAGCTTATTACAGCTTTTACGTAGGGTTTATAACTTCTAAGAGCTGCTTGATCTTTTCTTCATGTGACGTAATGGACTGGATGGATTCAACAATTAATGTTGTGAGATTGTTGGATATTGCTTTCACCCTCTGAACTGTTGTGTTGACAGTATCTGCATCGAAATTTTCCTCTAAATCTTGTATAATTTGTTTTAGGATATCGTCATTTTGTATAGAGATGTTGATGACATGCAGTAGAATGCCTTCTCGTTCATGTAAACTGTCAAGTTCTTTTTTTGCATGTGTTAGGAACGGGGAAGTGGTATGGTTTCCATTTGTAACTGGAGAAAAAGAAGGGTTCATCGTCGTTGTCTTTGATGGCAGAGGGAAATTAATAGTGTTTGTGGTTTCTTTTTGGGGTTTAGAACTATAAGGTTAATTTGTTTATATAATACATGCAATTAGATATTGTTCGAATATGAGAGGATTTCTTATTTTAGAAAAAGGTTATACGTGGAGGACGAATTGTTTATTAAATGCAACGTGTCCTTATACGTGTTATTTTATCAAGGATGTAGAATGCATGTGGCTGTGAATATTACAGGTGTTATATGTTTTCTATTGAACTGATGAATGAGCAGCGAAAGGTGTCAATCTTTGTTGGGTTGAAGCATTCATATTTGCCATGAGTTTTTTTAAAGGTCGCGATTGTTCTTACAAGCAAGTCTTTTTTTATTACATTAAAAGAGAAAACGTAACTGTCAACATACCCTAGATAACTGCTAAACCGACGACGAAAACAAAGACCTTACATAAACAACGAAAAGTTGTTAAAACCTCCGGTAGGTCCACATGCGAATAAAGTTGACGTGGTCAACGAAAGAGAAATCCTGATGTAAACGGATTTCTTCTGCACGGTAACTGCCATGACGAAGGCCTTCAGTCATGTAGTAAAAAAAAAACACGAAAATATCTTCCATCCTGCCGATCGGCGTCAAAACGACGAAATCTACCTGTCCACCAGCCCTCGTTGTGCCATACGTCAACTAAATCTCCAGCTGAATAATAAGCGATGACGTTGGCAGGACATGGGCGAATGTGAGTAATCCTAACCGTCTCCTCTAACGGTGAATCACCATTATCATTGAGCAATGTTTCGTATCTCACTCTAACGTGGTGTCTAGCCCATTCTATAATTGTAGCACGGTAGTAGGAATTTTCAAAACCTTCAGTGAAACCAATGACCTCAACTTGATCACCAAGACGAAAGCCATTGCAAGACATTCTACAAAAAAAAATCTATATAAGTTATATAAACAACAACAAAGAAAACACCAAAAAAAAAAAAGTAAAAACGTTCTATACTTTGTGATCTGTAAAAACTTGGGTCAAGTCTATTGTTACTTTGGGGTGTAAGCCTAATAGAAAGTACAGAGATTAAATAGAGGGCAATGATAAGACTGATAACCGTACACATTTATGTATATTAAGTCTAGAAGTTTAATTTTTCAGTAAAGGTAGAGAGGGAAAAGCTTATATGCATTTAATGAAGGCAGGGAATTATATTCATCGATAGGTATACATATTAAATTGATAAGGGTTAAATACAAGAGGAAAATTACAATGGGCGGTAGTTATGTAAAGTGGTTTTCCATGAGAACGATTTTTAAAAGAAATAAGAAAATAGTTCCATCAGAACAGTTTCCATGGTTAGGGTTAATTAAATGATATGGATTATTATTAATGGGTAAAATAGATGTTGCAAATGTTTTTTGAATTGTTTATATATGTCTCATAAGACTTAATTGCGATAAACGTCTTAAGTTGCCTGCTAAAAAGATTTGTAAAGGAAACTTCACACGACTGTTGTATTAATTAAGGATGATGATGTTGTTAGCTTGAAAAAAAAGTGTTGATTATCTAATAATTTAAGAGTTTAATTGTTTATCGATGTGTTAAATAAAGCTAATCTTTGTATATCTTGGGAAGTTTTTAAACAGCAGAAAAACGATATAAATTGTTTGTAATGTTTTATAAGATTGGAAAGAAATTAAAAGAAACTATTAAATGTTTTATATATAGTTTATGGATTTTTAAGGGAAACATAAATAGCCCTTTGAGAAATTGAAAATAATGTTATGGTCTGGGAAAATTTTCTTAGGGAAGTAGGATGTTATTTTTACATAGGAATAAATAAAAGACGTTTAACAAAGAATGAATTATAGTTGAATGAAACACTTTAACGGATTCCACCAATTTTGGAGTTTTCTAATTTAGATAATCCAAGGTCCATGATATCAATAGGAACGATATTAAATGCCAAAGGAGTTATATTTAAGATGAATGTATTATGCTATTAAATAATCTGGTTTAAAGTAGTTTAGGAAACTTACATCCCATTTCTTCAGATATACAAAAGATGAAGAAAGTCATTACAAAATGTGTGGATCTTTACCATAGTTAATATGTTAAGACATGACAACCACTGGGAGCCTTTCATTTTACTACATGACGTACAAAATGCAAACACTTTCATAATATTGTCTTATTAGTTAATATTGGCTTCTTTTTCCAAAACATGTCCCCTTATCTGTGGTTGAGCATCAAAACGCTGTTGTGACACATTTTATTTAGTCCTTGTATCGTGTGCGCTTGGTAGGATTGAGAACATTGATGTCATCTGTGATTTAAACAGTTTATGAGTTAAAATATATAGGCAGTTTGTTTTAATAGATATTTATATACCTGTTTCCTCAAAAGAAAGAAGCTTTCTGACTGAGGTTTTCCTTTTACTGTCATCTGAAGGTGCCGATGCGACAATTTTCTGTGGGGTGTCTGTTGTTGGTGTAGCCATTGGTGCGTTCGTTGTTGGTGACGTTGCTGGGGTTATGACTGATGGCGAATCTTCTCCAGATGTGATAGCCATTCTCTTTGAGGAGCTTTTACCACTCTCATCAACCAAATCCACAACAACAAAGTGCATTTTGTTAGTAGTAGACTTTCTTGTCATTTCAAGATATAGTTTCAATACTCTTGTCTTGTGGCTTTCGAAATGGGGTGGTAAAATTTTACGATCATCATAGCCATCTTGTAAGATAAGTTGTTCACAAGTTCTTCCTATCAACTTTGTCATAAAAGCATCTGTTGCCATTACCTGAATTGTTTGTGTCCCATCGTCGAGTGTTGCATGCAGATTAAAGCTGTTATATTAACACATTTAATTATGTAATTTAGCTGTTATTAAACATAGTAAAATGATTTTGGACATAGTGATACGTACAAAAATAAAGGATTTTGGATAGGACCGTGAGAAACACAGAACCATGTTTTCCCCTGTACTGGAATTCTAACTTTACATTTATCGCAGGTAGAAATAAACCAACTGTCTTCAATTTGAAAATCTGTAATTCTTGCTTCCACACAGATTGTTTTCCCCTGTATAAGCATAACATAGTTGAGTGGCATATATTGGGGAAATATAACTTCATATATTTTTTGGACTCACTGTTAAGTAGGAATGTGTCTTTGATAGGAGCTCCTGAATAGTCATGCAGGGATATGCTGCTCCAATACGGGAGAACTTACTTATGTTTGCTATAGACCCTATAGAAGGGACTTCTGTATCAAGCGGAGGATTGAAGATAACATGTGTGGCATCCGTTGAGGATACCCTTATCCTGCCTGTATGTTAATATAATGAGGACATTTTAGGTACTAATGCTGGAATATAATTATGACAGTCATATGTAAAGAGATAAGCTTTTTAAAGAGAATTTTATAAACAATAACCTGCATATACAGTCGGTTTAACATTCGTTACTGCGATCGGTGTTCCTGGTGCAACATTGGCCATCAGATTCTGTTGAAGTTTTTCCTCATTTTGAATGCATTCCTTCCAAAGGGTTGCTACAACTTCTTGACCCCTTTATATGGAAGAATAAAGTTATTATATCTCTTTCATAACATATAAAATTGTTTAAACATATTGCTCTCCATAATTCTTACATGTGGTCAGTTAAAGTAAGATATAAAAGCGGGTCACCATCTTTCTTGCTTCCTGACGATTGTTTTTTGAAATTTCCAAGAACATCTACAAGGAAGAGTAGCAACATTCAGTAAAAGTTAAATAAAATGTTATCAAAAAATTCTTACTATCAGTACTTTCCAAGAAATAACTTGGATAATATTCTGGATGATCGATGAAACTGTATAGATTTTCAATGCTTACGAAATCAAACCATGTCTTGGGGATTTGCTTCATATCGTCAACAACAGTTATTTTGGAAGCAGGTCCAAGGTTCAGATTCGTTTCGTTTTTAAGAACGCGTTGGTGCCGAGGTGTTTCAGAACAGGAGTAATTCTGGATTTCATAGCATCTAAGTAGCTGAAGCATGGACTCCAAATATTTTTGCCCAGCATTCTGGCCAAGGATTGCTATTGCATCACCCTAATCAAATTAAGAATTTCGTAAGAGAAGCTATATAGTTTCTTCATAATGAACAATAAAGTTATAGAATTGCTTACATTTTCGTCAACAGCTAAGTACCAAGTTTCATATTTTCTATAATGCGAAATCCACTTTCGCAGTATCCGAATGCGTATTGGTTCCCCAAGACATCCATATTTTAAATCAGCAACCTTCGTCATCTGCATTTAAAAATTATTTGTTATAACCTTGAACAGTTTATACAAAAAATGGTTAAGAAAATTCTAAAGTAAGTAATAATAAATATAATAAGAAATGTGATTGGATGCATACATATCTCTATCATGTCGATGTAAAATTATCAATATAAGTAAGCAACTCTTTAAAAACAATATTTTTTGTAAATTTACATGGCTTTTTATTTTCATCTAATATTAATATTTTTACAGAATCTGGTGAAGTTGCACGTGATAATGCAACATATAACTGCCCATGACTAAAAACAGGAATTGGCAAATAGATTCCAACTCTATTTAACGATTGTCCCTGGCTCTTGTTTATGGTCATGGCGTAACATAGTCTACATGGGAATTGTTTTCGAACAACAACAAAAGGGAGTTCGGGATCTTTGTGAATCAACTTAATTCTTGGTAAGTGAACACGTTTGCCAACTGAAGTACCCGTCATGATAATAGCTTCAATCACAGAGGGTAATAATCTCTTAACCAAAAGCCTTGTTCCATTACACAATCCATCTTTCTGATTTAGATTTCGCAACAGCAAGATTGGAACATCTTTTTTTAGATGTAAACAATGTAAGGGAAACCCTGGGAAATTCAAGCTATTTAGGTACTCCTCCGGATATAACACTTCAAGATCCGACATTTCCCTTCCATGCGAAACAATGCTATCGTTGCTGTAGTAAGAAACAATTTCATTTGGTCCCATATTTAATATCATGTTGTTGATTTCTTCTGTGATATCATTTTTGGGACAAACAATTGCCCTACTGCAAAGAGCGTCAATGGAGGGATGCAATAAGATTTCTGGGCTGTAAACAAAAGTCACAAGCTCTTTCAAGGGCTGACATTGATTTAATATCAGAAATCTTTCGGGAATCTCAAAAAAGATGTTGATTGAGGTTGTAACGGGTCTGGAGATCCAAGCAAACCATTTCCAACATCCAAAAGCCACGATGCAAAACGCGAGGAATCAGACGCAGTTAACTGGTTTGAAACATCAGTAGAAATGCGCATGTTGTGCATCAATTTATACAGACTAAAATGTGCCCAAAGGTATGAATTGGGCAAAGTTAAAGCTAAAATCTGACGATTCCCTTGCTTCCGTTTGACTGGTAGAGTTTGTCTGAAATCACCGCCCAACAACATCGACATCCCACCAAAAAGAACATCCTTTTTCCCTAATATATCTCTAAAAGTACGATCTACACACTCAAAGCATCGCCGTTCAGTCATTGTTGCTTCGTCCCAAATAACCATCGATGTTTCCTTCAAAAGATCCGCCAATTGGCTCTTTTTCTTGATATTACATATAGAGTTATCTGTAATATCAATGGGTATATTGAAGCGTGAGTGTGCAGTTCTACCATTCGGTAATAACAGTGATGCAATCCCAGATGCCGCAACAGCTAAAACAATCTTTCTCATTGATCTGAAATATGCAAGAATTGTTGACCATAAAAACGTTTTCCCAGTGCCTCCATGACCATAAACAAACAACAACGTTTGCTTCTTCATTGCCTGATCATCCCGAATTCTGTTATATACCCGAAGTTGATCTGGATTTAGCATGTTTACCATCTGAAGATGCTGCTGCTGCAATTGTATAGTATCAAACATTGATTCCTCCAATATCATTCTGTTACCCAAAACATTGTGAAAACCCTGAGAAGGCAGTGGTAAATGGAAATCAGACAAGGACTTAGAAGGAGTTGCACCGTTTAACAGTCTTTCCAAGTCCACCAAAATATATTCTCTTAAGATATCATTACTGATTTCAAAATCAGACGATGAGGATGCGCTTTTTAGATTTCGAATTATATCGTCCCCCATTTTTGACCATCCATTTTCCCATAATGAAATGGGGTTGCTTACCTCACAAAAAAGTAATAAATGACAGAAAAGGCTACGTAACTCTGGAGCAGAAGCCCATTCGGAAGCCTCTATGAAGGCAGTCATCCATTCACGATCATCCCCAATAAGACCCAATGCCTCACATGCCAAGCGATAAGAAGCATAAACAACCCCATTTACAGTCCTAATCTCTGAAAATGTACGACAACCCTTTTGATGGCACAAAAGCAAACGCAGATAAAACAATTCCCCTGCAGTAGGATGGACATACACAAGACGACCCACTGCAGGAACGGAATCCCTAATTCTGTAAACCCAATCCTTCAAAGAATTGTCCCACCTATAAAGTGTCGTATATTCAGCATATGTAAGACCCTTACCTTCAGTATCCCAACGATTATTTACTAACCACCTAGTAAGTGTAGTATTCCCAAAACCCGACTGCTTGATTAAAGTTTCCAACAGGCTCTGATCCTCAAATGTAGTCGACTGGAAACCCTCAAGATGAACTGCCAAAATCTGAACTGCGGGGTGCCGTTCATGAATAGGAAAATTCAATAAACGCCATGATGCTTCGTGAGAGCAAACAAATCTACCATCAACAAAATTAGTTATCTCATCGACACCCGCCAGAGCACGCTGCGAATCACCACCATTAGAAGCATCAACACGATGAAGCGTAAAGTTGACACGCTCCAAACCCTTCGAAATGTACTTAAAAAGATACTTAATCAACATATTCCACCCACAATATTCAACATTAATATGGGCATCAAACCGGCTGCATAATCTCTTATTATATGGGACAACAAAACCGTTATGCATTTCAATACCACTATGTAGAAAGTGTGAAGCAGAAGGTCTCCTTCTATAGTGTGCATAGCCGTCCTTATCAAAGAAGGTTTTCTCACAAAAAGGTTTGGGAAAACGCTTCTTACACTCACCGTTGCGCATACAAGAAGCAGTCACATTTGCCAATCCACAAGGGCCATGCAACATGCAAGTAGTTACAATGGAGTACAACCTTGACTCTTTCTGCAGATCTGGCATCTCGGCTGTGATATATTTATCTACATCAGTAGGATTAAGAACCTTTGAAGTAGAATCTACCCAAAGCAATGTATGGCAATGTGGTAAACCCCTCTTTTGGAACTCAATTGTGTAAAGATCTGCAATGAAAAAGAATAAAAAAAAACAGAAACACTGTCAACAACAATGAAAGCAAACCTGGTATAGAAATCAATAAAAAAAAACCCAGTGAAGAAACTCACATCCTATTACATCTCCAAATGTTTTATCTTCTTTCAAAAACTTTATAAAATGTATAACCTTCATTTGGAAAAGTCGAGCTATTATATCAGGCCTATTCTGTGCCTGTCCGAATGAATTTGAATCCATAAACCGTATGATTTCAGGCCACCTTGCATTACAAGTGAAGGTAATAAAGTACTGCGGGTTCCCATAAACTCTACAAAGTGCCAATGCATCTTGATAGTGTTTATACATATAACGTGGGCCACCAACAAAAGTTGAAGGCAAGAAAAGGCGCTTGCCAATAGAGCGACCCTCTGAATCGCCTTTAGAAACAGCATCATATACACCAGCAACATACTCAGAACGCAATTGACTCTGATGATGACGTATATACTCAAGTCTATTTTTCTCCACACATAAATATGCATCAACTAAAAACTGTTGGAAAAGTCTACCTCCATTCAGCAACAAAGTGTACACATTATAACGATCGTGGATGAGATAGCTATAAAACATGTTGATAGTTAAAGCTTTAGACCCATCAATACCCCGACCCATAAGCCTAAGAGAGGAAGACCAGCCATTCTGACCAAATGGAAATAACAACGGGTATTGTAGTGGCATATAGGAACGATGCAAATAACTTATACGATGAGGGGGCCCAAACTTAGAACGAACAATAATATCATACTGAGATGCATTTGGGTCATCTGCAACGACAATACCACCCAATGTGCCAGGGGCCGGAGCACCATAGCGTCCATCCTTTTCATTATTGTAAAGCCTCACAGCATAGTCAACCAAATTCCTTTGGGCAGCTATCTCCGATGCAACCCGAAAAGTCCTAACATATTCATTATGTGTAACCAATGTCTCGCTAAGAATACTAACAATATGAGGTCTTAGAGAAACACCACCATCATATTGACGAAAGAAGTCCAACCTATTACTTATTTCATTCTCCACATCATAGATATACAACTGCAGGAAGCGTGGCTTCTCAGAAGTCTGAGGACACAGGGATCCAATCCAATGAGAAACTTGTCCCGAAACTTTGAAGGTATAAGGACCTTGTCCAGTGTTAATCGTATTGTCAATCTTTGCACCAAAGGAAGTCATAGAGAACATGGCATTGTAAGCTCTAATATTTTCAAAGAAATGCCGATCTTGATACAATGACATAATACTAAAAGGAGGTTCTAAAGGAGAAGGCAAAACCACAGCACCACTCCTACAACATTTGGAGTATCCAACGTTCCCACGACGGGACAACCGCAACACACGTTCATCATACCAAAATAATGCAGAACAATAAGCACACATATGCACAGGATCACCGCAATCAAAATACAATGGCAAAACAGCAGATGAAGAAGCAACCACATTACTACGACAAACCGATTGACGGGTCCCAAACGATGAGCTCTCACCAACTTCAAACACCACCAAAGCATTCGACATTGCAGAAATAAACAAAAAAGGAAACTAAAAAAAACAAAGACCTACAACAAAAAAATGGCCCTGTCATATTTAACTAACGAAACAATAGAAATACCCAAAAAATGAAACCAACGAAAATCAAAGCAAAGAACACATAATGTTTCAAAATAACACAGCAATGAATCTACTTATTTTAAAAAAGATAAAAGAAACCAAAAGACAATATATACAAATAAAAAACGACACTGCACCAAAAGCAAATTTACTTCTCAAAAAACCATAAAAGTCACTAAATCATAAGCATTAACACAAACACCTTGCATGCAAACCAAAACAGAAAAAGAACAGACAAAAAACTTACAGCGAAGAAAAAAAAAACCCAAAAAAGATACCAAAAGAAAAAAAAAAACATCAAAAAGGAATAAAAGAGACCCAACCTGGAGACTTAACAAAACGAAGATGCTACACCCGGACAACAACCTACAATTGCAAAAACCACTGTAAGGATTCCATCGTATTAAGGACAAGCATTAAATAAAACCGGCCCAAAAACTAACCGCTCAAGCACCAAAATGAAAAACACAACGAAAACATATAAAAGAAAAAAGACAAACCTTAAACAACAACCAAAGCTCCACAAAGAATCCCAAAAGTGCAACAACACCAATGCATGCAAACACCGATACCCAACTAAACCCAACCGTCAATGCATAGGAACACCGAAACCCAACTGCCAACGAAAATAAAGAAGGATGAATACGGAGAATCAACAAAAACAGAAGAAAAAAGAAAATCCACAAGACGGAAACACCATACGGTCAATCCAATACCTCAACAAAGTTCTACTGAGAAACTAAGAATGAGATAGGAGGAAAAAAGAAAAAAGGATAAAAAAAAGAGGAAGAACCAGGGAAGAACACGTGTGACACAACAGGCGAATCCGTACCCGATCCAAAAACCCGCGTGACTGACCCGAAAAAAAAAAAACGTACAACAGTTGCTACAAAAAGACGCTTTTTAATAAATAGAATAATAATGAAGATCATAACTTCAATCTTTTCAAATAATTTTTAAAAATGGACCTAAAAACCGTTGAGGTTTTCTCTTTCCATTCGTTTAAAGATATGCAAAATTTGACGGTAATGTACATGCATGAATAAGAGTCGTACAATTTATTTCCAATTATGGAAAGAGAATCATGAACACCACCTTTTCGTTACCAAAAATACCCCCATGGCTTCCTTCCTCTACTATATCTTCCCAACTCCTACACCATTTTCATTGTCCATCAACAATATTCATCATCTCCAGCTCCAAAATCTCTCTGCAACAACAGGGATTTTCCTTGTCAAGGATTGAATCTTTTTGGTTGTTGCAGCAGGTATTAACAATAACTTTTCGTTTCTGTTTTTGGATCTGAAATCTTTAAAATGTTGAATGGTTTGTATAATTGAAATCGTAAGCAACATGCAATGATATTTATCTTAATTCTCCATTAATTCAATACTAAGAATTCGAATGGATTTGTGGATATTAACTTTTAATCTATTTTTTGAAGACGATTTAAGGAGAAAATGGGAAAGAAGAGTTGGTTTTCCGCAGTCCGGAAAGTTGTATCCACTTCTTATCTCAAGGAGAATAAACACAAGGTTTGTATCTCTTTCTTTTAATTTCAAGTCGTTTCCGTGCACAATCTGTTCGATGAAATGCCAACAAGAGCTAACGAATTTGCGTTGTGACAGAAATCCCATAATAAATCAAAATCAACCAAAAAATCACGCAATGAAAATCAAATGAGCTTCGATACATCGTTATCTCCAACAAACGCTCCATTATGTACCCTTCCCATTCACCATATAGATGAACCTGAATTCAAACAACCCGAAAATGAGCCCGTGAAACAACATTCAATCGCCATTGTGATGGAGGAAGAATCAACCGCCATTGTGATGGAGGAAGAATCAACAAACGAGCCAATGAAACAAGATTCAATCGCCATTGTGATGGAGGAAGAATCAACCGCCATTGTGATGGAGGAAGAATCAACAAACGCAATATCTCAGGATAATACCGAGGTCGATTGTGTCACATCAGCCCCTAGTTTCGTAGGTCAATCACGGGAAGACATTGCCGCCATCAAGATTCAAAAGGCTTATCGTGGATACATGGTAATTATTCTTCCAGCAACCTCTGAGCTGACTCATACTAACCCATCTTAAAATCATCATGTGAGATGTAAATCAGATACACAACGACCACAATGAGCCCAATCCATATTGGAACTGAAACTCTCGCACTGCGACTGACTATCAGACTTTAACCCTTGACCATTTTTACATGATAATTTAAAATGTTATAGCATTTTTTAGGTAAGAAACGGTTCGAATCCTTTGAAGGCATGGAGGCGATTGAAAATGTATATGCAAGCGCAGTCAGTCAAACGACAATGCGAGTCCACTTTAACGTCTATGCAAACAATGACGCGTGTCCAGTCTCAGGTTCACACCAGGAAGATTCGAATGGCTGAAGTCAACGAAGCTCTCCAACAACAGCTACAACAAAAACGCTTAAATAAGCTCAACGCCACTAAATGCACCGTACGCCTTTTTTTTTTTTTTTTTTTTTTTTTGCACTAGTTCAAGTTACTCGAATAACATAACTTTAAAGATACTAAAATTACTTTTGCATTATTTTTCATTAGGAAAAGAGCGGGTGGAATTTGAGTTCGAAATCTAAGGAACAGTCGGACGCGGATTTACTAAAGAAAAAGGAGGCTGCGGAAAGAAGAGAAAAAGTATTGGCTTTTTCGTACACTCGTCAGGTAATACTTTTTATTATATTTAATAATAATAAAAGAAGCTGATCTATACATAACAATTTTTTACCATACACAAGTACACAACAATAACATGCTTTTTATACATATTGTACAACTCATCTAAAACATAAACTGTTGTATACGAATCAGCTTCCATAATGAAAACATACACCCCAATACATGAATTTGTTCTAAACGTTTTTGGTTTTTTTTCGTTTTATAAAAACAGCAAACATGGAGGAAGAACTTGCCAAAATCTACAGACTCGAACCGTGCGGATTGGGAGTGGAACACGGTTGGAGTCATGAACAAACGAGTTTCAGTTAGCCGCCAATCACCGCCCGCCAAGGTGGCGGCTCAGTCGACAAAATCCGTGAAAACTTG
Organism: Cichorium intybus; assembly: GCA_023525715.1. Lineage (NCBI taxonomy): Eukaryota > Viridiplantae > Streptophyta > Magnoliopsida > Asterales > Asteraceae > Cichorium > Cichorium intybus. The sequence continues at coordinate 53,965,961 of CM042012.1, read as the reverse complement.
GACTCCGATGTCGAGTTCGGGAACGAAACGCGGGCCAAGTACAGGAGCTGTGGTGGGGTCCGCCAAGAAGCGGGTTGAGGTTTGAAAATGGGAAGGTTATTGTTGGTTTTTGTGGGAGAAAAGAAAAAAGTATAAATGTATGTACTCGTCATATTGTACAATAATTTATGCATAAATGAAAAAGGAAGAGCTCATATGATCGAAGATTTTGATACCGCAATTATACGTGTTGATCGAATAATCTAATTATGATATAAATAATTACTGATCATACAAATCTTTTTAATAATTTATCGTTCACAAAACTTTTCTAAACTACTTTCACATGAAAATGAATCATACATGTTGGTAAACATGCATTTGTAAGTTCGTAAGTTTTTGCATTTCACATTTTTAATAATTCCAATACTGATGTAATGATATTTTCTATTTGACCCTCTTCTTAGGCTATCTAAAGTCATAAAAATGAAAATAAAACGATTCAAATAGAAGAGGAACCTTTATGTCCAAAGTGCATCTTTGACTTTTTTCACTGGAATCAAACGGAATTTGACCTGCTGATTTCTCTCTTGATAAATGCACACATTAAATTAATACAAGTCGATTTCTTCACAGCCACACCTTTCTCCAACACTTCACCAAAAACACACATTGCATCCCGATACTTCCCTTCACTACAAAGCCTATCGATATTTTCCGAATACCCCCCTGAACTTCCATCTAATTCCTCCATAACCCCACAAGTATCCAAATCATCAAATCTCCCCCAATCAATCATCTTTTCCATCAAATCCTCCAAATCCGGATTTTTCCCACCATCTGAAACCGCACCAACAACCGCATTATACGTATATTTATCCGGTCCAAGATTCTTTCTTTTCATTTCAAGAACAAAGTCCTTGACATCTTTAAATCTACCCTCTTTACACAAACATGACACTAATGTATTATAAGTTACTAAATCCACCATCTTTCCATTTGAAACCCATGTATTAAAAAGAGTAAAAGCTTTTTCCACTAACCCTTTACTACAAAGCCCGTGTAAAAGAATGTTACACGTGTAAACATCCGGATTAAAATTGTTCTTAATCATATCATTATGAAACTTAATCGCCTTTTCAACATCACCCTCCCAACAATACCCAAGAATAATCGTGTTATATGTTTTTTCATCGGGAGATAATCCATTTTCAAGAAGCTCATTTAACTTGGTTATTGCTTGCTCCATTTTTCCCGATTTACATAGCCCAAAAATAACCGTATTATATGTAATTACACTAGGAACAATCTCTTTCTCCTTCATTTCATCCCAAAGATTCATACCCTTTTCAATATTTTCATTCTTGAAGTACCCCGTCATTAAAGTTCCATAGCTCACTTCATCAATTATATAACCTCGTTTCTTGGAATCTTTAAGGAACTCATAGGCTTCATCTAGCTTCTTCTCTAGACACAAGGCGTGGAGAACGGTATTGAGGGTAAAAGTGTCCATTTTTAAACCTCTACCATTCATTTCTTTCATGATCTTTAATGCTTCTTTTAGATTACCCACTTTGGAATAACCTTTAATCAAAGTATTATATGTTACACTATCGGGAAAAAATCCACTAGCTTCCATATCGTTTATTGTTTCATGAACTTTATCCATGTCACCTTCTTTACAATGCCATTTTATAAGTATATTGTAAGTTACCTCGTTTCTTTTTATTCCTCTTTCTTTCATCAAATCAAGAAACTTGATTGCTTCAGAACTTTTCTTACACTTGAAGCAACCGTCTATCAATGTATTGTAAGTAATGATATCGGGAAACAATTTCAAATTCTCCATTTTGTTGATAAGTTTAATGGCTTCTTTGATCTTTCCTTCATCACAAAGTCCACTAATTAATGTGTTGTAAGTCCAAATATCAGGCAAGAGGTTGTTTTGTGTCATGAGATCGAATATATGAGTAGCTTCTGTCAAACACCCTTTTCTTTGACAATAACCATGAACTAAAGTGTTATAAGTGTGGCGATTTGGAAATAAACCTTGATTCTTCATATCTAACAGTAATTCTCTAACTTCCTTCAATCTACCCTTCTTGCATAAGGCGTTTAACAAAGTGTTGTAAGTTACATTATCGGGTAGACAGTTGAATTCTTTCATTTTGTTCATCAAATCCTTGGCATCGATAAATTTGTTCTCTAAACAATAGCCATTAATCATGATATTGAACATATTCACATTTGGAACGACACCAAGTTGAATAGCATCATTAATTACTTCTCTAGAATACAAAATGGAACGGGAGGATGAGTGTTTTACCAGAGAATTAAGCAATGTGTTGCAGGTAATGAGTTTAGGGCAAATCCTGAGTCTCTTCATCCTCCTAAACACAATCATGGCCAATTGAGGGTATCCCATCTGGACATAAGCACCAATAGCTGTGTCGTAAAGAGCTTTGGAGTGACGAGGGATATCGCGAGTGGGGTGGATGATGGTCCGGAGGAGACGGTGGCGCGTGTCGGCACCGATGAATTTGACAAGGAGAGTTTTGGCATCGGACCACTTGTTGTGGGCGAATAGTGTTCGGAGCACCTCGAAGAACGAAGGGAGAGTTGCGGGGGAGCCATTGACAAAATTGGGAGCGTGAATTTGGGAGATTTTGAAGAAATTTAAGAGTGCCTGGGGATTTGATTTAAGGGTTTTGGAGGAGATGATTGCGTGGATGATTCCAGGAGTCAAATGTGGGATGAATTCGGAGATTGAAGAAGTGAGAGAGGTGGAAGGGGTGTTTGTGGCGAGGATTTTGGTTAGTGTTTCAGTGATATCAGAAGGATTTAAGGGAGGTTTTGGGGGAGACGACGATGTGTTCATCATCACTGCGTTTGGCAGTCGGGATTTTGGACGACCCAATACCGTATTAGCGTCTAAACTTTTAAATTTTACAAATTGACCATCAAAGTTTCAGTGATGCAAAAAGGGTCATGTCCAAACAAGGTATATCGCGGATTTGGTTTGGTATCTTAGGGTTTGGGGGTGGGGGTAAGTAATACACTAATACTCATTGAATCCATACTTTACGTCACCTTTTCTCTCTTCTCTTACTTCCATTTTTTTCCATCTTTCACAAATATTTCACCCATGGAACCAGAACCTCCAATGCCACATCAGATATTCGATTTTTAAATGCATTTATTAATTTAATAAATGAATTTTAACATTTAATTTAATATTATAAATAATAATAAAATACAATTATTAAAATAAAAATCACAAATAACATTAAGTTAAAAAGTCAAATAACATTTAATTAAAAAAACACACCATTAAAAAAATTAGAAACAACTTAAATACGGGAAATTAAATCCTAAACTATGCAGTCAATAGCGCCGAGATCTCGGTGAGATCTCGGTTCGGTCCTAGATAAAATAGCGGTTACGAATAGCGGTTGGGAATTGCGGAACTGAGATTTGCGCCGAGATTTACCGCGATTTGACCGCTATATCGATTGCTTTATTGCGGTGAAATACCGCTATTTTCTAAAATGACATTTTGGGCTATTTATTTCGGGGCTAGTCGATCAAACATATACTAGACACGCGGCCAAATGTCCAAGTACTAGGAGCAAAATCGATCATATTTTATTGAGAGACGTGGAGGAAAATGATGAGTGGACGATACCGACGGAGGATAAGCTTCAAGACTTTGTGAATGAAAATGATGGTCTTATTTGGTCAGCTGTGAGAGGAAGGGGAGGAAATGTAGACAAATGTAGACACGGGTCCACGTACTAGGAGCAAAAGGGAGCGTTATAGAGACGATGATTATGAGATTAGAGATCAAGTGGAAGATCTTGATGGTGTTGATGACCTAGATGAAGAAGTGAATGTCTTAGACGATGTTGACTCTGATGTCAAACCCGTGAATTGCAATCAATTATGTTTGACACTATAACACTACCATATATTTTATGCTACGAGTTCCATATAAATTTTTTGTGATATTAATTCTACATAGTATATGTGTGTGTGAATATATATATATATATATATATATATATATATATATATATATATATATATATATATATATATATATATATATATATATATATATATATATATATATATATATATATATATATATATAAAATTTCTACGTAATATTAAAAACCGCTATCTCAACGCTATACCACCACGATAACCGCTTTTTTAAATCTCGGTATATGACCGCTATTTGATTTTTGACTGCAATAACTGCATAGATCCTAAATACAAGAAATTTAATCCTAAATATAAAAACAACCTAAATACGAAAATAAAATCATACAGAGCATTCACAAACAACATAAAATTCCCAACCGGGTTTTGGGGGGAGGGGGTAGTAATATCCACTGAATCCATTCTCTACGTCACCTTTTCTCTCTCCTCTCACTTCCATCTTTTTCCATCTTTCACAAATCTTTCACCCATGGAACCTGAACCCACAATGCCACATCAGATATTCGATTTTTAAATGCATTTATTAATTTAATAAATGAATTTTAACATTTAATTTAATATTATAAATAATAATAAAATACAATTATTAAAATAAAAATCACAAATAAAATTAAGTTAAAAAGTCAAATAACATTTAATTAAAAAAACACACCATTAAAAAAATTAGAAACAACTTAAATACGGGAAATTAAATACTAAATACAAGAAATTTAATCCTAAATATAAAAACAACCTAAATACGAAAATAAAATCCTAAAGAGCGTTCACAAACAACATAAAATTCCTAACCGGGTTTTGGGGGGGGGGGTGGTAGTAATACCCACTGAATCTATTCTCTACGTCACATTTTCTCTCTCCTCTCACTTCCATCTTTTTCCATCTTTCACAAATATTTCACCCATGGAACCTGAACCCATAATGCCAGATCAGATATTTGATTTTTAAATGCATTTATTAATTTAATAAATAAATTTTAACATTTAATTTAATATTATAAATAATAATAAAATACAATTATTAAAATAAAAATCATAAATAACATTAAATTAAAAAGTCAAATAACATTTAATTAAAAAAACACACCATTAAAAAAATTAGAAACAACTTAAATACGGGAAATTAAATCCTAAATACAAGAAATTTAATCCTAAATATAAAAACAATCTAAATACGAAAATAAAATCCTAAAGAGCGTTCACAAACAACATAAAATTCCCAACCGTGCTTCTGTGCTATTTGCTATTTTTCCCAAGAACCAATGTCAGTTGAGGTCCGGTCAAATGGTCATGGGGGCGAAGAAAGAATTTTAAATCTTTTTGTTCACGTGCCCATTTGAGCTCTTCTATCTCTTGCTCAATAAGGGCTGATTTCCTCTTCGATTCCTCATCCTGTGTAATTAGAACAGCCATTTTCTTTGCACGAAGGGTGTCTTTCTTGTGTGCTTCATCCACATTAGCCTTTGCCAGTTCGTATATCTTTTCCACGATGGTCTGATATCCCTCAGGAATTGATGAAGATGTAACACCTTTTTCTCTTTTCTTTGCTGGGAATGTGTTGACGGTTGTGGGGAATCTTCATTGCCGGCCTCAACATCGACTGGATGAGGTGAACAGTGTGCATTGGAAGTGGAGTTCGTAAAGTCGTTGGAGTCGGATGTCTTGCTTCATTTGGAGGAATTCATTTCCATTTCCTCGCCTCCAAGCCATTTCGATTTTTCTTTCAATATTTCCCATGCTGCCATATTTGGGAACTTGTTTTCGGTGATTCTATGGTTGTAACACCCCGATTTTTTTTTAATTTTTTTTAAAAACATAATAACGCCAAAAGTGCATAAACTTTAAAACACAGTAGCGCCAAAAACGCATAAACTTTAAAAGCACAATAGCGCTAAAAGCGCATAAACGTTATTCCATCGTGTTTTAAATCATTATGTGACAAAATGTCAACTTTTAAAACTTTTCTCATGACCTCGTGTCATGTTTTAAAAATGTGGTCCCAGAGAAACAATTAAGTTGTACAAATGTTTGAACAACTACCGGGGGGGGGGGGGTTACTGTTGGATTAGGTGTCTAAGCCATGACTAATAATTTGTATTTACCTAATTAATAATAGCAAAGTCCATTTGGGTTGTCCTCATAGCTGAAGGTTTGGTAGAAAGTTCAGTAGAGAGAGATTGGTTTATTATGTGATTAATAAATCAATAGAAATTAAATAAATAGTTTATTAATATATTAAAGTGATAATATATTAATTAGAAACTATATTAATTGATTATAAATTAATCTGGAATTAATTGGATTTAATTTGGTGATTAATTTAATTAATTAAAGGTGCAGGGACTGAAATTGTAATTATTCAATAGTTGAGTAAGTGACAGTTTTAGTAGGCTAGATGACCACGAAATTTATATATGGAATATATATAATTTCGAGATTAATAATAAGGGATAAATAGATTTGAATTAATAGATAAAAGGTTTTATCTTATTTGAATTCAAAAAGGCTTATCTCTAAAGGTTTATCTGGTTATCAGCTGGGGCCTATAAATAGGAAGCCCCAGAACCCTCTTTTCTGCGCCATTATACTCTCATTCCTCTCAAGAATTTCGTGACCTCCCTCCTAGCTTGGGTGTGACTTCATTTGAGGCAGGACACTTGTGCTGCTTTGCTTCCAAGAAATCCTAAAAGGTTAGTTTTTCTGATTTTGTTTATTTAGTTAATTTCTTATAAGCCTTTAGGAATTATTATATGTTCAATTAGAAGAAAACATACATCCTTATAGGTTGCATGTGAACTTAGGATTTTTAGTTGATAGATTTGCATAAAACCCTTCAGTGGTATCAGAGATTTTTGGTTGTTTTCTTGTTGAACTGCTGTAATTGTTTTCCTAAAAATTAGGGTTTATAGCTTCTAAACCCTAATGGGGCTGAAATCGATTTAGGGTTAGGGTTTTGAAAACCCTAGCCACCCCCCTTATGATTTTCGAATTTTTGCTAGGGTTTTAGAAGGCTTTCTATTTTTGGTAACTTTAATTTGATTAATTAAATGGATAACCTTAAACCCATTATTTGAAATCGAAAATTAGGGGGTTTAAGATAGGTTTTAATTAATTTGATTAATTTGATAAAACCTATCTACATTTGAATTAATTTAATTAATTGTTAATTAAAAGATAATTCAAGGATTTAATTTAATTAGATTTAAATTGTTTTAAATTGGCAAAAAATTAAAAGATAAATCCCAAAATATTTTAAAAGGTTTAAAATATCAAAATTTAATTAATTTAATTAATGGTTTAATTAAAGGACAATTAAATCGATTTTAAAAGGTTTAATTTAATTTAAATTTAATAGTTTAAATTCTAATAAATTAAAAGATAAACCAAAAACATTTTAAAAGGTTTAAAATTCATCTTATATATATTAAAATTAAAAGTTAATATTATATGTATAAGATTTAATGGTTAGTCAAATCAATAGTAGGCCTCATTCACGAAGCTGATCTATAAAGTAGGTATAAGGAGACTGCCTATAAAATGGCAGTCTAATGGGTGTCCACTCTCACCCACCGCTCGCCTGATCAGTGGAGAGTCGTTAGCAGAACGGGTTTGATAGGACCAACTTAATCTCATTAAAAGTATAATGTTATTAATGAAAGTACTAGAACATCTCTAACAAAAAATCCCAAATCTAGTTACTTTAGAAAAAATGTGAATAGATGCTAACTCATGAAATTGCACATTACACTTTATGAAACATTAGTGGAGCGTGTGTGGTTTATCGGCACACTAATAGGGGTTCATAAAGAGTGGTAATGGGTTTCTCATGATTTATCATTGTTGATGGAGCGCGTGTGGTTAACCGGCACATCAATTAGAGATGATAAATGACATTGAGAGTACCAACCTAATTTGCATGGTTATTCACATCCAGTTTGTGATCATCGGCATTCCAGTCACAAACAGTGGAGCACATCCGAGATTAAACATGTCATTAAAAAGTTAAATGAATCTCAACAGATCTAGGAATTTCATAGGATGGAATTGATAAATGTTTATCTACCTTAACGACTAATATGTTGTGATTACGGCATCCCTCTTCACACCATAGTTGGGGCATTTTGGATCCTAGCCTTATTAAATAGCTAATTGGGTAATTATTTAAAAGGATCAATTAAACTAATAAATTATGTTTATTTTATAGATGTCTAGTGTCAATTCTCCTCCTTCTCCTCCTTTGCCCATTTCTGAAAGCATCAGAATGCACCTGCCAAATATGGAAAGGCTGACTGGCATGAACTATATGGTATGGCTTCATAAATAGAGAATAGTTCTCTGTTTTGCTGGCAAGCCATATCTGACTGAATGTCCGCCCCCCAAAGCATGACATCACACAGTAGCTTGTGATGAGCATGACTCCTTGATTGATAAGTCAAGGAAAGTTCGTTGCCTAATACTATTGATCATTGACCCCGAGTTCCGCAGGAATTTAGAATTCCTGGGGTCAGATAAGTTAACACAACTAGTTGTGAAAAAGTTCCATGAACTGGTTGAGAAAGGACGAACTAAGATCTTCAAAGAGTTTGAAGTATGCAGGAAGTAGCACCAGTTCACATGTTCTCAAGCCTGAGAGACACATAGGTGAACTGTATAAATTTGGTCCCCTTTTGATCGGGAGTTAAAGCATTAGCTTGACTCGCTGATCAGTTCATCCTGATGTACAGGAAGGGAAACCAGATAAGACAATCGTGGACATGCATTCAATGTTGACTCTGTATGAGTCGTTCATAGAAAAACATAGTTCCATTGATTCAGCTGATTCGGGATTGAGTCCAGTAATAGGACACATCAAGAGATGATCCAGATCGTCTGGACCGGTTCCTCGATGTTTCAAACTGGGAATCCACAGGTTGGGACACAGTCACGGAAAGATTGGAAAATGCTCTGAAGCCGAACAGTTTGGCAACTCATGAATATCTTAAAACTCAGAACCCTTGATCCTTAATTCCTTGATACATGATGTGTTTCTCACATTTGCTCTGTATGCATAGACTCTATAGGATGTAGGATGTTGTTGCATAGGAGCATATTCAGACTGGATCTGAAACTCATGCAGTTTTAGAGTTTAGTTAGATATTGAAATCATGTTATTAGCTTATTAGATGCGTATGACATTGTCTATCATATAATACATTGTTCAATGATTTTGTTTTAATAAAATTGTCAATTTTCTTTTAGCACACGTTGTTTGAAATATCCTTGAAATGTTGTATGATTGTGTTGAATGCATGATTAGTAATAACTTGAATATTGATACATCCAAAGTGTTTGGATTTAGGAATTGTGTCCCTTATGATTGTTAAAACAAATGTTGTAAGAATCAATTCAACCAAAGGTCCAGTTGGACAGGACTTTGGAATCATTTGACTTAGAGTCTCATGATGAATTGAGTTCTTAATGTGTCAAGAAATGAATCACCCAAAGATCCAGTTGGACAGGACTTTGGAATCATTTGACTTAGAGTCAGATGATGATTAAGTTCTTTATTAAGCGCATATGGCAAGAAATGAATCACCCAAAGATCCAGAGGATAGGATTTTGGAATCAGTTGACTTAGAGTCAACTGAAGATTGCAAGTCTTGAACAGAATTGACAAAGTCATAGGTTTACATAGATATGTAAAAGGCATTGAGATTAGGAGCAACGGACACATCAATTGTTGTGTATTGCTCGAATCTTCAAACAAAACACAATTGTTTGTACTTCACGATATTTGTCATTCGATATGAAGAATATGGCTTCGCTTATCAGAATAAGCGATTGAATTGAAACCTTGAGCAGTTCAAGGACTTCAAAGGAAGTACAAGTTCCATAGAACCTGAGCGATAACATAAACTGAGAAAAATGTTTTCACAGTTCATTCTCTTCCAAGAACATTAATAGTTATAACGTGTCTTAGGGAAGATAATGGAGCATTGGTCGAAACAGTTCGATCCTCGATGTATAAGATATATTGCCAATTAGTTTCCAATAAGTTTAATACTATACCAGTCAGTCCATATAAACCATGTTCCGACCACATCCTAGACTAAGTAGGTCTTGCAGACACTGTCTGAATGTAAAGCTAGGATTATCCCACTTATACATAGAATGTCCAGGGTCTCGTAGTGTTCGTCCGAACCTCATGACTAGCCTGAACATGATCAGCATGTCGTTTCATTGGCTATCCCGCTGTAACTGTAAAAGAATAGCTCTTTTAGAAAGAACTCATGTTCTAAGGAAACAGTGGGAGTTGGGACAGTCCTGAATGAGTTCAGGATTAGCCAAGTGAAAGAACCTTTAGTCATCACTAGGCTTGGAGCAGAAATCAGATTTCTATTCTACAACTGACATAATCTCCTCTTGACCAGTAGTATTGATCACTATCATAAGTAGTTATGATCGGGGTGACATACCGATTGGTGGTAAAGCACTATAGTTGGTACGGATTATCAATCTAACTACTTGGAAGCATTGGTGAGCCCGGTTGCTGCCAATTAAGAGAACCTTAGGACGAGATACAATCCATATGGCATTTTGATTGATTTTTCACCTGGTCTAAAAACCAGTGGGAGTAAATGAATCATCAAAAGAAAACAGCATGGACAGAAACGTACCTTCAGAACATCTGGTTGAGTGAGACGATACTCAGAGTCAAGTAATTGGCTCCGAGAGGAGCACTCTCAATAGAAGATGAAATCCGAAAGGATACTGCGTATTGTAAGTCGTTAGTGGAGCGCGTGTGGATCACCGGCACACTAATAGGGACTCACAAATAGTGTACCAGTACAAAGGTACATGAGCCAGGGATTATCCCATGGGCATCTCGTAAGAAAGGATATTCAGATTCTTAAAAATATGCCAAAGGATTGGATTTTTGAGAAATGGGTGAAAGATTTCCATTAAGATGCCAGAAGGTTTGGAATCTCAAAAGGTACCAAAAGTCCTGGATTTTGTGAATAGTCCATAACCGTGTCAAAGCCAGTGGGAGTGTCGCTGTAGTCTACCATCTCCATATGTGGGATACATACTATTTCTAGGAAACGTCTCTTTTCATTACAAAGTGTAATGACTTGGTGTTAAGAGACGGATCGCTATGAAAGCCTTAATAGAAATACGGCATACTCAGGTGGTTGTTAACATCTATGAGATAGATCCAGACTCTGCCAAAATGATCTTGATGAGATTCAAGATGCATAGACCCAGGAAAATGGTTTTCTTATCATTGCAAATGACTTGGCATGAAAGAAATTAAGAAGGTGCAACATACTCACGTAATTCACAGTCATCTATTAGATAGATGAAATCGCCAGCATAGACCTAGCCATTGTAAGCATGATCTTGATAAGATTCAAGATGCATGAGAAGAGTCTCCGAAAGGAAATAGTTTTTGAAAATCATGGCACAAGGATTATAAATAATCTTTAGATTCCGAAAGGGTTTGGAATAAGATTGGATCGGGTTCCACAAGTTTTTTGGATCGATCAAAATGTCATGAACATGTCCTGATGACTTAATGCTTAGGGCATAGTAAAGGTGTGTTTGATTTACCTCTTACTGGGTCCAGTAAGAGGCAATGTCTGACTCGGTCCGAGTCAGACCGTTTGCTAGGCCCAAAAAAAACATCTTACTCGGTCCAAGGCATCTTACTAGTCCGTCCAAAACCTCTTACTCGGTAAGGGATATAGACTCGCTGACTGAGAAATAAAACACGCATATCCTTTTTTGCCCTTTCCCCGCCTCCATCGCTTTTACGCTGATATCTTCTCCGCTTCCTCCGTTGAACCACACCAACTCCTCGTCTCTCCTATGTCAGTCGTCGCCGGCAGGTCTGTAGAAGGGATCCGCCACCGCCGCCGTCCAAAGCACCGCCGCCGTTCTCAGTTTCCGCTACTGCGACAGGTATGTGTGTCTTGAAATTCGTTGTTTAGTTGTTTAGAGCATCCGTTGATTTCAGATTTTGCTGAAATTCGTTGTTTGTAGTGTGTGTCTTGAAATCATATTGTTGAAATTTTTTTGTTTCTAGTGTATTTCTTGAAATCAGATTGCCGGTGTATTGAATGAAATTAAATTGTTGTCATTTCTGTTCTTGGCCATTTGGTGAAATCAGAAATTAGAATGGTTTTCCAAAAATATGTTTGCATCACATTTCGTCAAATAATATGTTTTGTGCGAGATATCTAGGAATGGGATGAACAATTATGAATTCACAGTGGATATATGTTTTGAACTCGTAAAGGACACCAGGTTCTTTTAATAAACAATTCATTGTTATTTTGAATTATTTGGTTTATATATTGAGTATTTGAGTTGGACTTTATATTTCTTATTGTCCTCCCATAATTAGCTCTATCCTCAAATGCTACCTGTGAAGTTTTCTGTTTTATGTAGCTTTCCATGGGCAACATAAGAAGATGGAGGGAATAGAGCATAAAACGGTAAGCGTTGAATGGAATTGAATGAATATCATGTTTGGTCGTTACATTTCTTGATCATGTTTGGTTGGCGTATATGAATGGAATTAAAAGATATCAGTTTTTATATGAATTTTTTATCATATGTAAATCCGATGTATAACTTTAATTCTACTCTATACATTAGTGTAATTATAAATAATGAACTTTTGTTTACATAAACACATACATTATATCCAATAAAAGATAGAATAGAAGGGTAACATTGTCATTTTCGTTATTCAGCAAATTCAATCAGATGCATAATCAAACAGCATGGTTTCAGGCCTCTGACTCAGTCAGATCTAACTCAGTCAGCAGCTATCAAACACAACCTAAGTTGGATTCAGGACATTGTCTGGCTCGGAATACTGGATAGATTGTTTGAACTCAAGTAAGTATTCATTAGGAAATGATTGGGGTGATAGTGTTATTTTGAGAGATTTTCAAATTGGTAATTATTAACGTCAGGACATGATGTTAAAGGACTTGATGGTTAAAGAATCTCGTTAGTATTCTGATGGAGCGGGTGTGGTTCACCGGCACATCATAACACCCCGAAATAGTCTTAGGGTGCAGTCAAGTAGACTAAAGACCCCAGAACAATAGGAAGTCACAGTACACATTACCAGAATGGAGTTAGGAGAGAAATTGATAGGATAACATATTGAGATGTCATCGGTTGAACATCCGATTGGATCATCTGCAATAAAGTGTATAAGTATAAGATACTTTGGAAACATAGAAAGAGTGTAAGGTTCATAAAGACATAGCTATAAAATTAGAATTGAGGGTTTAAAAGAAATCTTGAAACCGATAATAGTTTATGACAAGATCCGACTTGGTTATCACCTTGTGGAGACTTGGTGATAAGCAGGAGTAGCTACCAGTCAGATCTTTATGTTTCACTTTCGCATGTTTTACTTCCCGAATAATTTAATTATTCAAAAAGGTCCACAGTCGCTCATACTTTGGGAAGTAAGTATTGAATCAAGACTGTCATGAATTGGTTTGTAGACTGTCTAAGGAGTTAGACATGGCAATAGGATTGCTACAACATTCATGAGTACTTAGAAATATAGATTTGAGTATTGGATAAACCCACGCTCAATAGATTGCTTCATGGATTATATCACAAGCAATGTTAAGACGATAATATCTTATGATCTTGAAGTGGAGAGATATGAGTTATAATTTACAAGGCAGTTGTTCATTGATAATACGAAAACGCATCGGTAACTCGATGTTATAAAATGTGTTGTTGTGAATGATTTGACTGGTAAAAGATATAAGCATATGAGTGAAAGCTTATTCGTTCCTTGACCCTGATGGGAAACAGATATCTGTAGGCCTCTCGATGATTTTGAAGTTAACTAAAGTGCTGGCCAGCCTGGACTAAATTGATGTGTTCAATTAGAAGTTCTAAAGTCATAAGCAGAATCGGAAATCGGGAAACAGAGTATCGAACAGAGATTGATCTCAATCCATGTCTCGTGTCTGAAAGTATCTTGTTGAACAGAGGATCATATGATCACTTATCTATGGACAGAACTGACTAGGTCAGAGTTTGGCAGCAGTTTCTAGGAAGCTACAGTTTGCTGATTAATTAGAGGTTAAATTGGTAATTATAGTCATAGACTTATCCAAGTGTGAGACTGTTGGATTAGGTGTCTAAGCCATGACTAATAATTTGTATTTACCTAATTAATAATAGAAAAGTCCATTTGGGTTGCCCTCATAGCTGGAGGTTTGGTAGAAAGTTCAGTAGAGAGAGAGATTGATTTATTATGTGATTAATAAATCAATAGAAATTAAATAAATAGTTTATTAATATATTAAAGTGATAATATATTAATTAGAAACTATATTAATTGATTAGAAATTAATCTGGAACTAATTGGATTTAATTTGGTGATTAATTTAATTAATTAAAGGTGCAGGGACTAAAATTGTAATTATTCAATAGTTGAGTAAGTGACAGTTTTAGTAGGCTAGATGACCACGAAATTTATATATGGAATATATATAATTTCGAGATTAATAATAAGGGATAAATAGATTTGAATTAATAGATAAAAGGTTTTACCTTATTTGAATTCAAAAAGGCTTATCTCTAAAGGTTTATCTGGTTATCAGCTGGGGCCTATAAATAGGGAGCCCCAGAACCCTCTTTTCTATGCCATTATACTCTCATTCCTCTCAAGAATTTCGTGACCTCCCTCCTAGCTTGGGTGTGACTTCATTTGAGGCAGGACACTTGTGCTGCTTTGCTTCCAAGAAATCCTAAAAGGTTAGTTTTTTTGATTTTGTTTATTTAGTTAATTTCTTATAAGCCTTTAGGAATTATTATATGTTCAATTAGAAGAAAACATAGATCCTTATAGGTTGCATGTGAACTTAGGATTTTTAGTTCATAGATTTGCATAAAACCCTTCAGTTACAACTGCATATCAAACTAAACCATATAAAGCAAGTTAGGATACAAACCTCCAACTAATCCCAATCTCCTCGAGTCATCTACTTGCTTCTATCCCTCTTGTCTAGAACCTGGGATACATGGCATAAAATAAAATACGTAAGACGAAAACGTCTCGTGAGCTACATGGGTTTTAGACTTAAAACATCATTAAAAATGTTTTATAATCAATATCATATATTTGATATATTTCTTTTCAAAATCCTTTGCAAAATAAGTCATATGACTGACCTTTTCTTTTCAAAAGCTTCTTTACAATCCGAGTCATATAAATGACATTTACTTCTTAAATTCTTTGCGAAAACAACTTATAGAAGTTTTGAAACTTAAACAATATAATCAGTTCAACACGATTAATACAAAATAGATGCATATGCAATGCATGTTTCACACACCAATGCAAAGCTCGCGGGTTCCGCACCCGCGTCTGAGGTCTAAAAGACCAGGTCACATTCGTGACAAAAGCTCGCGGTTATATACCGCGTCTAGAGGTCTATAAAGACCAAGGCTTACCAAAATAGGAGAACAAGTCTACCTATAATGGTATCTAAAAGACTTCTAATCTTCTATTAGATTAATAGAGAATGAAAGACGTTTGGAGGCAACGAAAGACTAGAGATTGGTGGAATAGTGTAGCTAGACGTACCTAGCTACTAAGGTGAGTACATGTGGCTTTTTCCCACTATGGGGTACATGGCAAATTGTTGACAAAGCTCTTACGTAATTTTTAAATATTAAATGATATATAAATCGTTCTACATATGTTATGATAATGAAAGTTTTGATACAATGATTTTGAAAGATTGTTTTGGCTTCAAGTCTACTATGCCTGTGAAATAATATTTTGGTAGTCAGTCTACTATGACTAATGTTATGAATCTGTTTCAAATGAACAATGATTATATGTACTAAATGATTTGATCCTTATATAAGTTTATGAAAGAGTTAATTTGTTAATGTCTATGTTATTGCACATGCATTTCATAGCATTCGTGACTTCTAGTACAAAAGATAAGTAGTGCTTTTATGCATGCATAGAGTGTGATTGCATGAGTCAGCGAGGTCCGGACACGTACCCGTAACGGGACAACAGACTCTACTGGGATGGTACCTCCCGTCGCGTTTACATAAGACAAAAACGTCTCGTGAGCTACATGGGTTTTAGACTCAAAGCATGTGTAAACATAACATATATCATTTTCAAAACTTTTGTAATCAAATCATGTCAAAAGACTTGTTAAAAAACATAATAACCGAAACATATCATTATTTTGCTTTTAAAGCCTTTCAAAATAAGTTTATCATCATAAAACTTTCATTACTTAAACTTGACTGGTAATCAATCATAAATAGGTTTTTATACTTAGGGCATTAATCACTTAAAGTGATACCCCAAGTCTAGGCTAAGATGGAAAGAACGAAATAAGTCTATCCTAGCATCATAAGCTTTAGGACATCTACTTCGCGACGGGGTTGGTACCACCCCAGTAGATTCCTCTAGGTTCCGTTACGGGAACATCATGGACCGGGCACAAAGAATCATGTTCTTTGTTCATACTGTCTTGCATAGCTGCATTCATTCATATCTTAAATACCAGTCATTCATAAACATATCATTGCTTATCATCAAAACATTCATTCACAAATATATTAAGGCTAGATGCCAAAACTTTCTTTCTTAAACATTCGTAAGGCTAGCTGTCAAAACTTTCTTTCACAAACAATCGTAAAGCTAGATGTCAAAACTTTATTTCATAAACATTCGTAAGGCTAGATGCCAAAACTTTCTTTCATAAACATTATGGCTTGTTGCCAAAACATACTTCCAAATCATCGTGGCCTAATGCCAAAACTTGCTTTCAAATCGTCATAGCTTTGTGTCAAAATATACTTTTCAAATTGTTAGGGCTTAATGCCAAAACATGCTTTCAAATCGTTGTGGCTTGATGCCAAAACATACTTTTCAAATAGCTTTCAAATCGTTATGGCTTGATTGCCAAAACATGCTTTCAAATCATAATATAAGACTTTTATAATCATGTCATAGGTAAATAAACTTGCATATCATTTTATATTCGAAAATCACATAAACTATAAAACATTTTGCCATGTACCCCAAAAGAGGAAAAATGTCACATGTACTCACCTCAGTAGCTAGGTACGTCTAGCTACACTAATCCACTTTCTCTAGCCCTTCGTTGCTTCCAAACGTCCTTCAATCTCTATTAATTTTAATAGAAGATTAGAACTTATTAGACAACTAAACATACATCATGTGTCTAATCATTCTTGAACTACTACTAACCATTATCTACTTTTATTTCGATGATTAAGTATGACTCTTAAAGCATAATAACCATTTTGGACAATTTTACCCTTTTTGTCCCATTTTGACAACTTAGTCCAAAATTCGTGTAAACTCTTGTTTAAGTCATTGTTATATAACCCAACAATGTACCAATAGTGTTTAGAACATGTATAAAGCTTCATGGAACCTTTTAATCCATTTTCCGTTTCGACACTTTTTGACCGTTTTTCTATTTAGGCATCCGACTTTGCCTAAATGTGTTTTCTTGGGTTTTAACATGTAATTTTGTAACTTTTTGATCTTAACATGTTTATTAAGCAATCTAATTGCTTAGATATTAAAACATCTCTCGTTTCACTCTTTTATTCAATTTTTGGCAAATTCGCCGTTAAAATTATAAAAATAAAAATTATTTTTAAACATCACACTTTTTACATATTTTGTTGCCAAAACCACCCAACGACACATAAATGTTGATATAAATTCATTTCATACTCATATGGGCTCGTATTTGCTAAAACGGTAACTTTTAGTTCAACCGCGGCTATTTTGATCCATTTTTAAACTTAACCAAAACACCTTGTTTCTTGACCCAAATTTGGTTATTTCTTTTAATCTAGCATAATTATATGACAAGGAATCATAGTATTCAATTCTTGGAGTCAATTCTCAAACTTTCGCTTCTTATGCCTAAAACGACCATTTAACTAAAAATAGTCAAATTATAGTCTTTTTATAAGTAAATGATACATTATATGTCGTTCAACCAAATACTTGTATCACCAATCCAATGCTACCATATTAGAATATAAGTATGTTCCATGACTCATACTTTAACTAGTTTCTTGATCACAAGCATGAATTTTCATTCTTGTCCCATTTAGACATTATAAAAGTCAAATTAGAATATAGGAATGAAGAATACTTGGTACATAATACCATGAATAAGGTTTTATTGGATAAAAATCTGATTTTTGGAATTTTAATTACTATAGTTTGTCATTGGGAAGCTTTTGGTACAAATTGGTATTTGAGAAATTTGACAGCTTTGACTTTTCTGTCAAAGTCAAACAGTGGACTAAAAATCAAATTACTTGGAATTGACTTGTCTTATGGGAAATTGGGTTTGGATATATAAAATGCTATATGTAATAAGTTAAAAAAAACCAAAGAATCAACAATATGAAGTTAGTTTGCTAGATGATAATAAAATGGCAAAAGATGGATGAATTTGACTTTGGTAAAAGTCTAAAATGGGACATAAGTGGAAAATGATGCTTGTGATCAAGAAACTAGTTAAAGTATGATTTATGAGACATGGTTATACTACAAAATGGTAACATTGAATTGGAAATACAAGTACATGATTAAACATCGTGTAAAACACCATTTAGTCATAAAAAGACTATAATTAGATTATTTTTAGTAAATTGGCTGTTTTAGGCCTAAAAAGCAAAAGTTTGAGAATTGACCCTAAGACTTGAATATTATGATTCATTGTCATATAATTATGCTATATTAAAAGGAAGTTGAAAGTTTGGTTAAGAAAAGTTAAGTTTTTGTTAAGCCTAAAAATGACTTAATAGGAAACGGTCAAACTAAAAAGTTACTGTTTAAGCAAATACGAGCTCATGAGGGCATGAAATGAATTTATATCAACATTTATGAGTTGTTGGGTGGTTTTGGCAACAAAATATGTAAAAAGTGTGGTGTTTAAAAATAATTCTTATTTTTATAATTTTAACTGGCAAATTTGCCAAAAATGGAATAAAATAGTGAAACGGGAGATGTTTTAACATCTAAGAATTGAGATTTCTTAATAAACATGTAAGATCAGAAAGTTACAAAAATTACATGTTAAAACCCAAGAAAATACATTTAGGCAAAGTAGGATGCCTAAATGAGAAAACGGTCAAAAAGTGTCAAAACGAAAAGTGGTTTAAAAGGTTCCATACAACTTGATACATGTTCTAGACACTATTGGTACATGGTTAGGGTGTATGGAAAAGAGTAAAACACAAGTGTGCTTGAACTTTGTGTTAAGTTGTCAAGTGGGACAAAAAGGGTAAAATTGTCCAAAATAGTTATTATGCCTTAAGAGTCATATTTGGACATTCGAATAGAACTAGATGATGACTAGAAGTAGTTCAAGATTTATTGGACGATTACTATATCGTTAGTTGTCTAATAAGCTCTAATCTTCTATTAGATTAATAAAGATTGAAGGATAGTTGGAAGCAACGAAAGGATAGAGCTATGTGGATTAGAGTAGCTAGACGTACCTAGCTACTAAGGTACATGTGGCATTTTCCCTCTTTGGGGTACATGGCAAAAATGTTTTTATGGTTTATGTGAATTTCGAATATGAAATAATATGCAAGTTTATTTTACTTATGACCTGTTTATAAAAGTCTTGTACAATGATTTGAAAGCAAGTTTTGGCATTAAGCCCAAGTGATTTGAAAAGTATATTTTGGCACAAAGTTATAACGGTTTGAAAGCAAGTTTTGGTATTAAGCCCGATATGAGATGAAAAATACGATTTGGCTTTAAGCCTAATATGTTTTGAAAAGTGTGATTTGACATCAAACTGAATCGGGATTTGAAAAGATTGTTTTGGCACTAGCCTTAATGTGATTTCAGCAAGTAATTTGATGTCAAATCATATTATGTTTTCCTTTTTATGACTGGTATTTGAGATATGAATGAATGCAGCAATGCAAGTTAGTATGTTACCTACTTTTGCCCGGGCCATGATATTCCCATAAGGGAATATAGAGGAGTCTACTGGGGTGGTACCTTCCCCTTCGCGAAGTAGATGTCCTAAAACACAAGATGCTAGGATGGAATGATTTTGTTCTTTCCATCTTAGTATAGACTTGGGAAAATTACTACGTGTGATTTTCTTAAGTATAAAAATAAAACATGTGGAGATACCAGTCAAAGCATGTGATATGATACTGAGATGGTTTGATTACGTTCTTACCATTTCAGTATAGACTTGGGGTATCACCAAAGGTGATTAGGCCCTAAGTATAAAAATCCAAACACGAATGAATACCAGTCAAGTTTGAGTAAAGAAAGTTTTACGATGACAACTTATTATCACAGGCTTTGAAAACGATATATGTTATGCTTTTAAATGTTTTCAGCATGAGATATGAAATGTTTTGGTTACAAAGGCTTTGGAAACAATATATATCATGTTTTTTTAAATGTTTTGAGTCTAAAACCCATGTAGCTCACGAGACATTTTTGTCTTATGTATTTTATGTTTCATGCCATGTGTCCCAGGTCCAGGTTCGCAAGAGTAGGATGGCAAATTGAAATACTAGATATGTTTTGGAAGATTAGATGGAGTGGAGCTAAGCATAGCTCTCATCTTTTGATTTTATGGTTTAATCCTTCTCTGCTTGCTATGGTTGTTTTGATATAAATTCGTAATGCCCATGGTTGTAAACTTGTACACCAAACTTTTTAGTTGGACCGTATTTTTGATATTCATGTCTTATAGACATGAAGTTTGATTACTATGCTTAAGCAATAGCGCTATTGTGCTTTTAGTATTATTATGCAGCAATAGCGCTATCATTTTTTATGAGTTTACGTTTTTGCGCTTTTAGCGCTAATGCGCTTTTGGTATATTGCGCTTTTGGCGAAATGCGCTTCTGGTGAAATGCGCTTTTGGCGAAATGCGCTTTTGGCGTAATTGAAATTTTTCAAAAAAAAAAAAATGGTCGAAAATTTGGGGCGTTACAATCATAAGATTCCCTAATACATGTTAACAGTATATATTATGTTGTATTGCATGTTAACTGAACCAGTGGACCAGGGACCTAGTGATGACGCCAGAATTAAATACGTATAGGTGATTTTGATAATATGAGCCCGTATTATCATAATCACAGGATATGTATTTGAGTTTGGTTGAATCATGATGGAATCATGGGAACCTGGTAAGAGATATATGAAGAAAGGTTGAATGGCATAAGAGTATTATACTTATTTGATAAGATCAAGTATAACTAAAAGTACTAAAGATAATATAATGAGTATGTCCAATTGAGTTGGGAAAACTCAGAATGACCAGTTATGACATTAGAGATACTATGCATGGGTTGACTACCCCTATAAAGTATACATATAAGAACAAGAGGAATTATGAAGGGAATCACTAAGAAAAGTATGATTAAAATGTAATATACCAATCAATTGAAGGCTTATGAAACGAAAGAAAGGTAACTATGTACAAATAAATTCAAGCTTGTTTAGCTAAGAACTCCGTTGTCTAACGGAAATGAATCAAGAATATGGATTTATCTGTATAGCCCAGAGGTCATGCCGATTTTCGGTAGAATGGTTTTGTAATTACGGGACATTAGCTTGAGATGTTATGTTGCTAGACTATGGTTGTGTTGATATGATTTTTGTAACCCCCAGAGTTGCTTAATTATTTCTAAATGCAATTGTTTTAATTGGGACCAAAAGTTTTCAAATGATGTCTTAAATACTAAAAGAAAAGTTTGATGAAAGAACAGAATTTTTATTCCAACATGTTTTACAAACAATTTCATCAGTTAAGGTGTTTGAAAGATGGGGCGTTACAATGGTACTGACTAAGTATGGCACGGGTGTTGCAATTTGTATTGAAAATGCAATTGAACTTCCTCACCTTTCCTTTCATGTCCTTCCACTTGGACTATAATTGAGAGCGTGTCCTATCCGTCCCTCCAACAAGCGCACCAAAATGTACCAACATGTTGTCCCAAAATGACTTGAACACGATTCCT
Organism: Cichorium intybus; assembly: GCA_023525715.1. NCBI lineage: Eukaryota > Viridiplantae > Streptophyta > Magnoliopsida > Asterales > Asteraceae > Cichorium > Cichorium intybus. Next base: position 53,943,915 of record CM042012.1, on the reverse strand, counting down.
TGTTCTGCTTCCTCATAAAGATTAATAAAAGCCTTCACCAAGGCGACCTCCTCGTTCTCCTTCCACGGAAGACGTTTCACACGATTAGTGTAAGATCGTCTTGTGGAGGTCTTGGGAGGGGGTTGTTGTGTTTCGGGAACTACCTCCTCCTGCTCCAGTTCCACCTCCTCCTCCTGCTCATCCTCCAGTTCCACATCCACCTCATCCTCCACTTCCACCTCCACCTCCACCTCATCGTCACTTGACTCATCCTCTTGTCTACGAAAATGAGAAGTGACAGGGACGTAATATTGGGAGTTGGGCAATTGCCAGGGACTTTGTTGGAAAGAGGGGTTTTTTTAATAATAGGAAAAGGTTTAGAGAGATGTTGAGAGAAAGAAAGAATGGTGAAGGTGTGAATTTTTTAATGGGTATGGAGGTGGTATTTATAGGGAAAGGAGGAGGGTGATTTTTTAAATGATTAAATTTTATTTTATATAAACACATTGTTTTCGGATAGATGATGAAACCACTCCAACCCGATGCCACTCTAACCCTATGTACACGGTGCAATGATCAATTTGGTACCACGTCGGTACCGTCAGTACCGACCATCAATTTTGTTGAACCCGCTCGGGCCCGTGAGCTACTTCGTGCACCCTTATTGTAATTTAAAGTCACAAGAATCAATATTACAAGGAAAAAAGTATTTTTTGGATAAGTTTATTTTTTTTTCAAAGAACTAGACAAAAGTTTAGGGTGCATTTGGAAACGGAAAATTTTCTAGTTTTCCAAGAAAATCTTCTAAGAAAAATGAAAAGTTAGAAAACGTGTTTGGTTAATCAAATTTTCCAAAATTTTTCTAGAAAATGAAAATTTTTCTATTTTCCAAAATTACAAAGAACTTGGAAAACTCAAAATTGTTGTTTTCCACAGTTTTCTAATTTTTTAAAACGGAAAATGAAAACTTAATTAGTTTAGCCAAACGCGTTTTTCTACTGAAAATGAAAAAAAAACTCCACTCCATTTTTCGAAAATGTTTTCTAGAAAACTAAAAACAGTTTTCTGCAACCAAACACACCCTTAGCCATTTCTAGAAATAGGAAAAAGATTTCAGGTGTTACCTTCAAGATTACATTCAAGATTACAATAGAAGCTGCAAAAATGTATCCGATTCTACGAAATGTACGTTAATGTACGTTGATCATGAAAAAGTTGGGTTGATCGGGCTGGCCGAACCAATTGAGCTATGATTCAATGAAGAGAGCAGATCAATTACTCAATTATGACTGGATATCTGCTAATTTCTGACTCGGATTGAACCGGCCATGACTCTCAAAAACCTGGCTAGACCGGTGACCTAGAACCAGATTGACCCAACGGTTGAAACTACATAAAATTAAAATTTCGGCTTCAAAGCCTAGGGTTAAAGATTCCAAGACTCAAAGTTCTAAACCTGGTTGATCCGACGGTTGAACTGGTTGACCTGTGACACGGTCACCGCACCAGGTCAACTAAAAACTGGGTTTTAAAACATTGCTTTTTTGCCATCATGTAGGCTCCGCTTGGCACCGGAGGTCTATCCTACAAATATCTGTAAGTTGTGGTGTCGAATAATGCTCGACGTTTACCTGCTAGATGACCTATAACCTTATGCACTGTACCAATGGTTGCTTTTGTGTTTATCTGACCGATAAACCCTTGTTGACATGCGATAGTTAAAAAAATAAGAATTTAATTACCTATACACATTTAAAAGTATATAGGTTTTTTCACTATATTCTCAGATGTGAACCTACAAAAATACCAGAAGCACATGCAAAAATCCTAATTTCGCAACTAAAGTCTAGTATGTTCGCCAATGTCACCTACGAAAATACCACTTTTTAATGCGAACATAGTACTTTCACAAGTAACACTGCAAAAAATGGTATTTTCACAGGTGACACCTGCGAAAAGGATAATTTTCACAAATAACCTTGCGAAAAATACTAGTCTTTTACTTGCGAAAATAGGATTTTCGCAGGTGGATATGGTATTTTTGCAAGTTATACGTGTTAAAATATTAATTCCACCTACAAAAGCCCTATTTTCATAGGTGGGAATTTCAAAATATACCTAAAAATGATAATTCACCACAATTACATATGTATACAAACATAACAAAGTAAAATACTTACTATATTCCTCCCATTGTACTCTTCTTCAGCCACATCATACATTCAGAGCGTTGTTATAGTCAAATGTGAAAATGTACGTTGAAAATTAAGGATTTTTTTATCATTCATTCAGAGCGTTGTTATAGTCAAATGTGAAAATATACGTTGAAAATTAAGGATCTTTTTTACCTTGAATAGGACGACCAATGACGGCCTATTATCACAACTCATTCAAGTTTCAACTAGTTTGCAACACTTTTATTAGCTCATTTAATGATTCCACAACCCACTTAACGATTTCATATGTATTACCTACAAAATTAGTAGTTATATATGGAAATAACTAATTGTTTTGCCTAATTCTTGGACAAAGCTTATAAAGATTAGCCAAGAAATTAGATTTTTAAAATACGTAAAAGGTTGCTTCATGAAATTAGATTTTTAAAATACATAAAAGGCTGCTTCACAAAATCTTATCAATGAGGATAAACATAAGACAACTTAACTATATTTATCCATTTTTAACACCGTATTCTAACATGGAATACCTTGTTCAAAATGCCTCTTTAACAAAACAATCACCTAAACCATTATTAGAGTTAAGTGTGTAATACATTCTTAATAAAACTGACCTACTTTCACACTTTTTTCAAAACAACTCAGCCATATTTTCGATTATTTTCGTGGCTAAAGATCACGTAAAAAATATGAGTCTAGTTTTAGCTACATTTTGCAATAATTAATGTGACTATTTCAATGTAGATCCTAATCATTATCAACAATTTAACATAAAAATGTGACATTTACGAGCCACATTCGAAAACTGTGGCTACTTCACAAATTGCCACGATTATTCTTTGAAATATGGAAAAAACTTGTGATTGTTTTGTAAGAGACATAGATACATTTTCCAAAACAACTCAACCATATTTTTTATTATTTTCGTGGCTAAAGATCATGTAAAAAATATGAGACTAGTTTTAGCTATATTTTACAATAATTGATGTGACTATTTCAATATAGATCCTAATCATTATCAACAATTTAACATAAAAATGTGACATTTACGAGCCACATTCGAATATTGTGGCTACATATCATCAATTGCCACGATTTTTCTTTGAAATATGGAAAAAAATTTGTGATTGTTTTGTAAGAGACATAGATACATATATGTAAGTCACAAACTCGATCTAACACGGTATCAATCAAGGATTGTTCAATTGGTGCGGAATCCCAATGAACAATAATCAAGAAAACAATAAGAAGAAGATGAAAATAAGAACCAAAATGATCAAATGCACTCGTTTTATTAACTGGAACGACTGGTACACAAGATCACACACTAACATACAACTCGAGTTCACCCTTGTCCACACTTCACGTGATCGGCCAACTAGCTCTCAAACAGGCCTCACAACCTAGCTTATATACTAGACCCAAGAAACTAGCCCATAACACCCTAAGCCCAAATACACATATAAGCCCTAAAGCCCAAACTAACTAAAAGACAATTAAGTAAAGCATAAACCACAAAATAGGGCCCAACAATATATGGTCACATGAAGCTTTATGTGTCCAAATCATAGAGTGAAATTAGACACATGATTTCAATGTAGCTAAAATAAATTATATGTGACTACATAAATGATATTGTGTGTCCATAGGGTAGTGTTTTATTAGCCACTTGGTAAAAGGAATAAAAGAAGTAATAATAAGTATTATGGTCATGATATAGTTTCTTATATATGTCTAAAAGTATATTATATTCATGATAAAATTAAAAGCGTGTGACTATAAGTAATTTATGGTCACCGTTTATGTTATTGTGTATCTCTAAAAGTACACAATAGTAGTAATCAATTAATCATACAAGAAAAACTGGGCTGTAAGTATTTAATGGTCACATATTAAGAAAAAACATAGGACAAGTACTTTATGGTCACAGTTTAAGGGGGAAATTAGACTATAAGTGTTATATGGTGACAATTTAAATTTTTATGTGTGTTTAAAAGTCAATAATGGTCATAACAAAATATACAAATATGACTATTAGTAGTTGATGGTAAAATTTTAATTTCATATGTGTGTCTAAAAGTGAATAATTTTCATGATAAATGAATTTAAAACTTGTGAATAGAAGTATTCTATGGTCACAGTTCAATGTATAGTGTGTCTACAAATAATCAATCGTTATAATTAAAGGAAAAAATATTACTGTAAGTACTTAGAGTCACCGATAGTTACTGTGTAAAAGAAACAACTATAGTTATCTTGTAAAAGATAATCAAGACTTGTATAGATAGAGATAATTTAATTGATTACACGTATCAACAAGATAATAATTAGTCACATTCATTACACGTGTCAACAAGAGATAGCGACGTACTTTTCATCAAACTTTTGAACCTAGGCATTGATATAATGTAGTATTGAGATCAATCCTTTTGACCATTCCAAACAGACCCTGTGATACCATTTACTTATCAAATATAAAAATGCATACATTACCCATGCCAAAGGTGAATACAATACTTGATGTTAGGACTAAGGACTTCGACAGGTGCACTTTTTACATAATTTAATCACGACTAACGAGAACAACAAGAATAACAAATAAAGAACGCAAGGATTTAAGTGGCTCACTCTATCTAGACTGATCAAGCTACGTCTATTGTAGGAACAAGAGAGTATATTACCAAGTTGAATGCTAAAACAAAGCTATAGAATATTTACTGCTCTCTCTCTCTCTCTCTCTCTCTATTTGGCTTACGTTCTCATTCTCATTATTACAAACCAAGATCATATTTATACTAGGAAAATGAGATCTTTTGAGATGATGGAAAATCTTCTAGCTTATGCTTTCTGCAATAGGTCTGTTGAAGTGATAGTCATGAACCTTACTACAAAGAACAACTTTATGACAGTAACAAACCTGGGAATTTGTGCCAAGGAGACACTTTTCCTGAAGTAGCTTCTACTGTATATCAACAGCACTACTCTCCTTATTTGATCTATGTGAAGCCTCTACTACAAATTTTGGACCGGATCGAGCCTTGCCTCAGTCATGCTAATCTTTGGTTCTGACTGAACTGCTGATCCATTAAAGTAGTTTGAGAAAATGGGTTGAATACCTAGACTTGTGATACTACTTTAAACTGTTCATCTTGCTTTGGTTTGCCCAATCGAGGCAAAGAACATTCCTCGGTCGAGGATACTGATATGACTGAAGCTTAACCTTCCAACCGCATTGATAGTCTTGCCTTGGTTCCTGTTTGCTTCGGTCCGTTGATCTTCTTCGGCCACAAGTTCTTCCTGGGTTCGGATTAGACTCCACATACTTAACAATCTCCTACTTGGAGATTAATTAAAATTTGATTCTCCTGTTATCCAAGTTATAAGACTGAGACTCTCTTTGCTAGTTCCTCGTCTTTGCCTATTTCTGCAGAAGACCAGTTGAAGTCATACACAACTTCAACTTCTCTTTTGGGAGCACCTTGGCGAAAATATTTGTAGGGTTTTTTGCTCCAAGGGTTTTCTTCAAGATGAAAGTACCATTTGTAATAAACTTTAGAATGAAATGGTACCTCATTTTGACGTGTTTCGCCCTACTATGAAACACCAGATTCTTCGGAAGGTGTATGGCACTCTGGTTAACACAATACATCATACAATCCTCATGATTCAAGCCCAGCCATCCATGCCCAGCTGGACTTTGTTAAAAATTAAAAACTCTGATAGGAAGTTCTTCAACCAAACATGCTCCTTACTAGCTTTTGTTAGAGCCATGTACTTGGCCTTGATGGTTGAAAGAGCAACATTCTTCTGTAGTCTTGACATCCAAATGATTGCAGTTTCTCCCATTGTGAACATATAATTGGTAGTGCTCTTTACTGAATCTGCACCACCCCCAAGTCAGCATTAGCATAACCTTCTAGGACAACCTTCTGCCTTTTAAAACTTAAGGTTGCATCCAAGTTTCCATTTAAGTAGCAAAGCAGCCACTTGACTCCTTCCCAATGCTCCTTTCCCAGATTTGACATAAATCTGTTGACTACTCCCACTGCATGTACAATGTCTAGTCTGGTGTATATCATTACATACATCAAGCTATCTACTGCTAACGCATAGGGGCTTTTGGCCGTTTCTGCCTTGTCTACTTTCCTCTTTGGGGACTGTGTCTTTGAGAGTCACATGTGACTCCCAAGGGGTGTACTATTAGGCTTCACATTGGACATACTGAACTTTTCTAAAACTTTGTGGTTATACTTCTCCAGAGAAAGTTTTAGGACTTCTGAAGCTCTATCTCGCATGATGCTTATTCCCAATATCTATTTAGTTGTGCCTAAGTCCTCCATCTCGAACTCTCTGGCCAGAAGCTTTTTAAGCATGTTGATCTCTTATATGTCGGACCCCACCACCAACACATCATCAATATAAGGAAGTAGTATGATGAATGAGGATTGGAACTTCTTCTGGTAACAGTAGTGGTCACTCTCACTTCGGCTGTAACTGTTCCTTATCATGAAGCTATCAAACTTCAAGTACCACTGTCTTCGAGCTTGCATCAATCCATATAGGCTTTTCTTCAGATTACACACCAGATTTTCTTTTCCAGCAACTTGAAAACCTTCAAGTTCTTCCATATAGATATCTTCATCAAGGTATTTGTGTAAGAATGCAGTCTTCACATCAAGCTGTTCAAGATGTGAATCTTCGGATGCCACAATACCAAGGACTATTCTGATTGTAGTCATTTTTACAACCGAATAGAAGATCTTATTGTAGCCAATCCCCTCCTTCTATTAGAAACCCTTCACCACCAATCTAGCCTTCCATTTATTGCTTCTATCAGCTTCTTCCTTGACCCTGAATATCTATATGTTGGACAATTCCTTCTTTTTTGTTGGTAAGTTGACAAAAGACCAAGTCTGGTTCTTGTGAAGTGAGCGCAACTCATCCTTCATGGCCTTCTTCCAATATATGGATTCTTTCATCCTCAAGGTCTCTGTATAAGTTTCTAGCTCTATGTTTTCAGTCAACAGCAAGTCAGTCAGTGTTGGGTACCCAACCTAAGGTCTTTTCTCCCGAGTAGACCAACGAAGGATGCTTTCGGCTGCAGCACTGATCCTTCATTTTAATTATCCGAAGAGTCTCTATCTAAGGTTAAACTTCCCCTCGACTCGCTCCCACTTTAACTGGAGTTTCCAGATATCTCTGTGCTCCCACTGCTTTCGGTCGGTCTGCCTTCTTCTACGGTACCGGAACGCTCTGCAAGATCGTCTTCAGAGATATCCATTTTTATTTGAAGTTTCTTCGACTCGAATCTTCTGCTTCAGTATGAAGTATTTGCGAACACATCCTAGTATAAAGCACCCTTGTTGAATATCACATTCCGACTCTCGAAAACCCTTCGATTTTGGCTGTCTCATAATCGGCGCCCCATGTAATCCAAACCGTACCCTATAAAGAAGCACTTTTTCACCTTTGCCTCTAGCTTATACTTCTAACTGTCCTTAAGTTTGATATATGAGACACAACTGAAGACTCTTAAATGAGTGAGGGATATCGCACTGCCTCGCCATTCATCTCTAGAATCTTGAACCCTATGGGGACAAAGGGTCCTCTGTTGTGTTAATGACATCTGCCTAGAACATTCTTAGCAACCCCGCATGCAACCTCATACTCTTCTCCCTTTCTTTCAATGTCTATTCATCCGTTCAGCCACTCCATTCTGCTGAGGTGTCTTTTGGGACAATCTTGAAAATCTGAATCCCATGCTCAACACAATAATCAACAAACTGCCGGTTGTTGTACTCGCCCCCATTATCTTTCTTTAGGCATTTGACTTTGAGGTTAGTCTCAACCTCTCAGGAGCCTTCCACTTCTTGAAGGTAGTGAAGACTTTAGATTTATTCTTCATCGTGGAATCATCAATGAAAGTGACGTAGTACCTGGAACCTATTGTTGATGAAACCAAAGTTGGCCAAACATATCCGAATAAACAAGTTCCAGCTTCTGTCGTATTGGAATTTTTCCCACCTTAGCAAATGTGACATTCTTCTGTTTTCCAAGGACATAAGGTTCATAAAATTTCAGGGTGATATTCTTCACATCAAGAATTTTCCCCTTGGATGCCAATACCTTCATCCCCTTTTCACTCATGACCAAGCCTTTGGTGCAAAAGAGTGGAATTCTTTGTTTCTTCGACCACATTGTTTGCCTCGCCCACAGAGGTCTCAACCATATACATGGTTCCTTACTTCTAGCCTCTGGCAACAACCATGTTCCCTTTCGTTAGCTTCCACTGGTGATGGCTAAACTTAATGTGGTGCCCCTCATCATCCAAATGCCCTACAGATATCAACATAAGCTTGAGTTCCGGAATGAACTTCCCATTCTTCAAAGTCCACTTCATACCTAAGCTCGTCTGGAGAACAACATCCCCCACTCCAGTGATATCCAGACTTTGATCATCCTCAAGCCTGACCTTGCTATTGTAATGCCTGAAGTTTTACATTATGTCTCAGACATGGTTTGCCTGAAACGAGCCACATGAGTCCATTATCCAGGACTCCACCGAACTCTCTTCACAAAATATAAGTGTGTCACCATAGTCTTCTTCCACATTAACCTCCTTCCTCGCTTTTCCTGTGGAGGGCTTTGGGTACTGATTTTCAAAGTGGCCACTTTCTTTACAATTCCAGCTGACAATGTCTTTTCTGCCTGTGGAACTTTCACTCTTCCTGATTTACCCGATTTAATCACGGCTAATGAGGACAACAAGAAGAACAAACAACCAAAACAAAAACACAAGGATTTAAGTAACTCGATCTGGACTGATCGAGCTACATCTACTGTAGGAACTAGAGAGTATATTACTGAGTTGAATGCTAAAACAAAGTTATACAATATTTACCTCTCTCTCTATATATATATATATATATATATATATATATATATATATATATATATATATATATATATATATATATATATATATATATATATATATATATATATATATATATATATATATATATATATATATATATATATATATATGGCTTACGCTATTCTCATTCTCATTGTTATAAACCAATATCATATTTATACCAGGAAAATGAGATCTTTTGAGATGAATATGGAAAATCTCTTAGCTTATTGCTTTCTGCAATAGGTCTACTGAAGTGATAGTCATAAAACTTAATGGTAAAAAGAATGATTTTCAAATGCGAGCTTATCAATGGAATCATGACCAATTTAAGGAAGGATGTTGAGAAACAAAAAATGTTTCTGAAACGATGCGACAATATTTTATCTAGGTATGAGTTGCCGGATGAGATATTTAGACAACTTAGGATGTTCTTTTATTGCATAAGAAGGTCATTTGCACAACTTCAACTTCTTGGTTGTAGATGAAAAGATTTGGAGGTTTCTAATTTGCTAAATGTTGTGAAATTCCTTGAGAACAGAATGATAGAGCAGATGAAAGAACTTAACATGGTTGAAGGTTGGAATGGTGAATTTGGATGTTTTGGTTTTTGAAGGTTGAAGGATTATGAAGAAGAAGGTTTTTAAAGCTTGAAGGATGATGAAGAAGCAGCTTTTTGAAGGTTGAAGGTTGTTCTTTAAAGATAAAGGTACAGAGAAGGTTGGTGTTTTATATGTTTTTGTATAGACATAAATGGTTGTCTGAATTTTTTCCAAAAGTTTAAACCTTTGGTTGTTAGGTTGTAAATCGTGAATATTAATGTCAATAATTATAGATTATTGAAATAATCTTTTCTGAAACAAATGAACTAGTTATGTGAAATACCTTGGATTAGATGAGGAAGCCATTAAGGAGAAGAGAGTGTGCTTGTTGATAGTGAAGTTGGAGCTCGTTAACTTGAACTAGAATGGGTTGATGGACAAAATAGAGATAGAGATGAACTAGGGTTCTTTATTGTTGGGTGTTTAGATTAGGTGAAAGTGATGAAATGTAACTGTGTAAAATCCCTCACATGAGGGCTACATGCATATGGAGGTGAGATAATGGATGTTATCTCCAGGGATCAAATTAAACAATTATCCCCATCTCTCTTTCCCCTGTATTAATATAGGATCGTCTTTTTCTTCCCCGATCTTCCTCCTATGTAAATAATAAGAAAACATACCCCTCTTTTTTTTAAATCTAGCAACCTTCAATCGTGTAACATCCCATTACCTCTCTTACAAGTATATTCCTTCATGCATTTTCATTTTCGGGATATGAACACTATATTTGTCAAACATAGACTGTATTGTTGCTTCTACAGATGATTGTGGGCTGTGTTCCACAAATTCTAAAGCAACTTTTCAATCCTTTTGGCTGGTGATTTCTTTAAAGTGTTGGGGTAGAAAGTAGTCACTATTGGAGTAAATCGGTCAACATTAACATGTTAAACAATGTTGTAGTTATTGCGAATGTTTTCCTTAAACCGGTCGATGCCATTGTCTATTTTTAGGTGAAAGACCTAAATCTAATGACTCGTCAGTTTCCAAAATGTTGAAGAACAATTTGTTTTGGTTGTAACCTAACGGTTTTAATACACTTTCTAGAGTTTGAAGTAAGAACATATTTACGACTACATGATCGACATAATTCACTATCACACACACTTTCAAGGCTCGACTGGTTGCAAATGTATTCACTCAAACCCTGGGGGTTGGCTATGATGAGACCTTCTCACCAGTAGCCAAGATAAAATCTATTAGGATAATGCTCGTCATAGCTGCCTCTCATGATTATGAGATTTTATAGATGGATGTCATGACCGCTTTACTTAACAAGAAGTTGGCTGAGGATAGGGGTGCAAGTGAGCCGAGATACTCATGAGCTACTCGGGATCGACTCTTTAAAAACTCGACTCGAGCTCGAGTTAAACGAGCCCGAGCCGAGCTTGAGCTCACCATGAAGAGTCGTTTATTAAACGAGTCGAGTCCGAGCTTATGTTTTTACGCTCGATTAGGCTCGCGAGCTTAAACGAGCATATATATATATATATATATATATATATATATATATATATATATATATATATATATATATATATATATATATATATATATATATATTATTTCGTTTTTAAGAATGGCACGAGAAAACCCCAGTGGAATAATTGTAAGGCAAAGCTGGCTATTACTGGTTCAGGTCCTACATCATCATTCAAATGACTCTTAAGGAAGATTTGCATTCTCTTTTTGTAGAGAGTACGTCTGTAACTCTTTTTTTGGATTGTAATATTTTACTAAATTTCTCACTTGAATGGAATGTAGTATGATAAATGGTTAAACGAGCTCAAAAACCATAGACGAGCTCGAGCCGAGCCTAGGCTCATTTAGGCTCTCCTGATAAACGAGCTTAGCCGAGCCGAGCTCGAGTATGTAAATTTTCCCACGAGCCGAGCTCGAGCTTTGAAACTGTACTCGAAACGAGCCGAGCTTGAGCTCGAGCCCCCATAAACTTAAACGAGCTCGAGCCGAGCTTGGATATGTTCGGGCTCGGCTCGGCTCATTTACACCCCTAGCTGAGGATGTTTACATGAGTCAGCCAGAGGGTTTTGCAAATGCAAAGTTTCCAAATAAAGTGTGCAAGCTTGAGAAATCCATATATGGATTGAAACAAGCATCTCGTAGCTGGAATCTTTGCTACCATGAGAAAGTCAAAGAGTTTGGTTTCTCTAGGAGTGAAGATGAGTCCTGTGTATATCAAGGCTAGTGGGAGTATAGTAACTTTTCTGGTATTATATGTCGATGACATACTACTCATGGGAAACGACATTCCAACCTTGCAAGAAGTTAAGTCTTGGCTTGGAAAGTGTTTTGCCATGAAAGACCTTGGAGAAGCAGCCTATATTCTCAGGATAATAATTTTGAGAGATAGAAAGAAGAGACTAATTGGACTTAGTTAAAGTACATACTTGGATAAAGTACTAAAGAGGTTTAGTATGGAAAATTCCAAGAAAGGAGAGCTACCAATCCAGAGCAATACCAAATTGAGTAAGACACAAAGTCCTAGTACAGATGAAGAGATAACTGATATGAGTCGGGTACCTTACGCTTCGGCTGTAGGGTCGATCATGTACGCTATGACATGTACTCGCCCTGATGTGTCCTTTGATTTAAGCATAGTCAGTCGCTATCAGGGAAATCCACACTACTAGAAAAAAGGCCTTTAATGACTGACATTGTCAGTCATTAAAGGGTATAGATGACTAACAAATGTCTGTCATTGAAAGCCCAGTCATAAATGAAAGATGACAGACATTTGTCTGTCATAAATTTACGACATACATTTATGACAAACAATTACGACATATATTTATGACAAACTTTTAAGACTGACTAATTGTAAGTCATAAATTTTTAATATTTAAAAAATTATTTTGACATTTTTGTAAATCTACTAATATCTATATAAATCACATTAAATGTTGCACAATATAAAGATATATAATCTATACAAAGAAAAACACTCCATTACTAAAAATTTACATTGTCAATTACATAATAAATGATTATATAACATTTAAACGACTAGCCAAAATTAAACAAGTGGCTAGCCAGATTCTTTTTACATATATGTCCACTATTTTGTTCACTTCAACAACATATATTCTTTTCACCGGTGTGGTTTTTACATGAAGAGAAAGCCTCCCAACTATTGACCATTTCTGCAAAAAAAAAATCACAAATAGGATACAAGTTAATAATACTTTTCGAGGGTTAAAAATGATAATTTAGATGATAAATCAAATAATCAAAACAGATCAAATAGTTTTAGAATCATAAATCAGGTGGATGATTGAAGAACCGAATAAATAATACTTGGGGAATTGAGGTACCTTACTGTTATTAGCAACTTGATTGGGTTTGAAGATGGTGAAATTGGTCCATGAATTGTTAGCATAAAGTGGGAACATGTGGATTGGATGAATTCTTCCCAATATCTTTCCTGTGAGACGTGTTTGGATTAGAAAAAATGGAAAATAAATGGTTAAAGGTTATTTATATGTACAAATTATATAATAAACTCATATGTGGCTACAATCAAATCACGAGTCACTCACACAAGCAATACAATCAGTTTTACTCCTGAAATCGTTGAACATCCCAATTGAAAGCCATTGAATGATAATCAATCTGAAATAAATCGGAACATCCCAAAAATAAATCGGAACAATAATCAATCGTTTAACATACCCAATTGAAAGCCACACACCGATTGAAATCGGAAACAAAAACCAGAGATCGACTTCAATGGAAAATCAGATTTCTGAAATTGACTTCAAACGTGATGCATTGCATTTTCTCGACTTAACTACTTCAATCGGAAACGGAAATCGGAAACGAATTCAAAAGTTTAAAATCGACTTCAAACGTGATGGATTATATTGAAATCGGAAACGAAAATCGCAAACCGACTTCAATCTAAAATCTGAAATCGATTTCAAACGGGGTAAAGGGACAATAACTTACCTTGAATTGATGGAGAAAACTGAAATCTTTTATAATGTGAGGTCTGTGGGCAGTAGTGAGAATCAGCACGGATGGAAGCCAAGAATTAATTAGGGCATTTCCTTTAGGAATGTGAGGTCGTGGAATAGATTTGCACTACAAAACCCTAATCAAATCTCGATCGATGATGGGGTAGACAGAAGGGTGCACCAGAGTCGGAGGGAGAGTGCGAATTTGAAGTACGCGGCTTCAAATTTTTGGGACAGAACCCTAATCGAATGTCAGGCATCAGGCGAATTTGAAGTACATGAAAAGGAAAATAAGCGGTTTAAATTTTTGGGAAAATTTGAAGTACGCGGCTTTTTTTTTCATTTTAGACGATAATTTATGACATACATGTTGTATGGCGTGAATTTCTACAAACGATGACTGACATTTAAGACAGACAATTATGTCAGTCATAAATCATAAAACATGACATATTTTTATGACAGACATTTTGTAAGTCATGGTTCGTCTGTCATTAAAGCCAGTTTTTCTAGTAGTGCCAGGCAAAGCTCACTGGACAATGGTTAAGAACATTCTCAAGCATTTGCGGAGGATGAAGGAATTGCTTCTAGATATTGGTTGCGGTGATACGTTGAGAGTGAGTGGGTACAGTGACGCCAGCATTCAGACAGATAGAGACAACTTTAATTCTTAGTCGGGCTGGGTGTTTCTAGCTTGGCTGAAGAATTTCATCGGTGACCTTGGAGTAGTCCCGACCATTCAGGAGCCAATGGAACTTTTCTGCAATAATGAAGGAGCGGTTGCCTTAACTAAGGAACCAAGAGATCATGGAAAGTCTAGACATATCGATACAAAGTACCATTACATCAGACACCTTGTAGAAGAAGGTCACCTCATCGTGAAGAGGGTATCATATGAAGAAAATCTTGCAGATCCTTTGACGAAGGCTCTGAGTAGGGTCGACCACAATTAGCATGCTAGGAACATTGGTGTGAGAGATGATATTAGTTTTGGTAGTTAGATAGTTAGCTTGAAACTTGTAACAAAGTAAATGTAATTGACTTTTGGAGATTGAATAATAGAGAACTATTTATGAGTTTGTTTACTGCATTTTGTTAATTGTTTATTCTTGTGTTTCATTTTGCATGTTTTACTTCCCGAATAATATGATTATTCAAATTCCACAGTCATTCATACTTTTGAAAGTAAGTAGTGAATTAAGACTGTCATGAATTGAATTGTAGATTGTCTAAGGATGTTAGACATAACAACGGTATTGTTACAATGTTCATGAGTACTTACAATGGGGATTTAAGTATTGGATAAACCCACGCTCAGAGAATTACTTCATGGATTTTATCACGAGTAATTATGAGACGGTAATATCTAATGATCTTAAAACGGAGATATATAAGTTGTAATTTACGAGTCGGTTGTACATTGGTAATGCGTAAACTCATCAGTAACTTGATGTTATAAAACATATCGTCATGCATGATTTGATAAGTGACAACGCCTAGTAATATCAATTATTTTAGTCGTTGTTGAGCCCTATTATTGGTGAATTTATATCATATATGCTGTGGTATTCTCACTTTTTGTGTCAGTGCTTGTTTGGAAAGAAATGATGTAAGCAGGGGCTAAAAGCATACAAAATGGAAGAAGTTTGAAGATAAAGACAAAACAGTCGAATTCGCACGCGCGCCGTGGGTATGTATGAGGGCGCGACGCGCTGTGTCAGTAATGAGGCTGTGTAGAAGATTCAAATGCTGAAAAAACGGGGATGAACTCGTACGCGCGCCGCGGAATCTAAGTGCACGCGACGCGGTCTTTTAATTTTCAAAACTATAAATAGAGGCTTCTAGGTCGAAATCAGCAGCAAAGACCTGGCATAGGAATGACCCCGAAGGCTTCTTTGACTCCGAGTTTCAGTATTCAGTCGACCATTATTGGTATTTATGTTTTTCTCTTTTAATTTCCAAGTAGTTTAGTAGTTTTGGTAGCTTTTGCTAGTGTTATTGGGTGTGACAACCATTGGCATTAGTTTTTAGTTTATGAAGGTTTATGTTTTATGTTTTGGAACAAGTGAAAGGTTTTCTACAAACCATGAACTAAATAACCTAAGTTCACATGCAACCTATGAGGATCTATGTTTTCTTCTAATTGAACATATAACAAAAACCTAGAGGCCAATAAAAGAAACTAAAGATCAAAACAGAAAAACCAACCTTAATTTCTTGGAAGCTGAGTAGCAAAAATATCCTGCCTCAAATGAAAGTCACACCCAAGCTAGGAGGAGAGGATCTCGAAATTATCAGAGAGAGAGGAGAGAATTCGCAGCCAATAATAAGGTCCAAGGGTCCCTATTTATAGGCAACCAAATGACCCTTAGAGATAAACCTCGTTTGACTTTCAAACAAAGATAAACCCTATCTCTAAGCCATTTTTCCGGATCACCCGTACGCGCGCCGCGGCTCGTAACAGGGCGCGCCGCGCGTGTCAACTCAACTTTCGAGTTGGAACACGTTTAGCCCCTGTCCTCTTGATTAATCCAATTAATGCCACAGAATTAATCCAATTAATTCCTGATTAATTATTAATCAATTACTATAGTTTATAATTAATATATAATCACATTTATATATTAACAACTATTCTTTTTTATATCTATCGTATTATTAATCACATAATAATTCGATCTTTCTCTCTACTAAACTTTCTACCAAACCTCCAGCTATGAGGGCAGCCCAAATGGACTATGCTACTATTAATTAGGTAAATACTTAATTATCAGTCATGGCTTAGACACCTAATCCAACAGTCTCCCACTTGGATAAGTCTATGACTATAATTACCAATTTAACCTCTAATTAACCAGCACCTTTAGCTTCCTAGAAACCGCTGCCAAACTCTGATCTAATCAGTTCTGTCTATAGATAAGTGATCAGATGATCCTCCGTCCAACAAGATATTTTCAGACTCAAGACATGGATTAAAATCAATCCTGGTCTGATTTACTTTTCCTCGATTTCCGATTTGCATATGACTCTTAGACTACCAATTTAGTCCCGGTTGGCCAACCATTTAAGTCAGCTTCAAATTCATCGAGAGGCCCACAGATATCTGTTCCCCGTTAGGGTCAAGGGACGAATAAACTTCGACTCATATACTTATGTCTTTTACCAAACAAACCATTCACAACAACACGTTTTATAACACCGAGTTACCGATGCATTTTCGTATTATCAATGAATAACCGCCTAGTAAACCATAACTCATATGTCTTAGCTTAAAGATCAAAAGATATTATCCTCTCAACATTGCTCGTGATGTAATCCATGAAGCAATCCATGGAGCGCGGGTTTATCCAATACTCAAATCTCCATTTCCAAGTACTCATGAATGTTGCAGCAATCTTATTGCAATGTCTAACTCCTTAGACAACCTACAACTGATTCATGACAGTCTTACTTCATACTTACTCCCTAAAAGCATGAGCGACTGTGGATATTTGAATAATCCAATTATTCAGGAAGTAAAACATGCAAAATGAAATACAATGATAAAGCATTGACAAAATTAGTAAACCAGTACTCATTAATAAATCTCCATTATTAACTCACAAAAGTCAAATACAATAACATTGTTACAAGTTTCAAAAACTATCTAATTACGAAAACTTATATCATCTCTTAATCCAATGCTCCTAGCATGCTGATTATGCTTAATCCTACTCAAAGCCTTTGTCAAGGGATCTGCAGGATTTTCTTCCGATGATACCCTCTTTACAAGGAGGTGACCTTCTTCTACTCTATGTCTTATGTAGTGGTACTTTCTGTCGATATGCCTGGACTTTCCATGGTCTCGCGGTTCCTTTGTCAAGGCGACCGCACCTTCATTATCGCAGAACAGTTCCAAGGGCTCCTGAATACTCGGGGCTACTCCATGGTCACCGATAAAGTTCTTCAGCCAAGCCGCTTCCATTGATGCTTCACTTGCTGCTATGTATTCTGATTCACACATTGAATCAGCCACCGTTTCTTGCTTGGAACTTTTCCAAGTAACTGCTCCACCGTTCAAAAGGAATACCCAGCCCGACTGAGACTGACCACTGTCTCTATCCGTCTGAAAACTGGCATCTGTATATCCTTCAACTTTCAAGTTATCGCTGCCACCAAGGACTAACACCATGTTCTTTGTCCTTCGCAGATACTTGAGTATATTTTTCACAGCTATCTAATGTGCCCTTCCAGGGTTACCCTGGTACCGACTGACCATGCTCAAAGCAAAGGCCACGTCAGGGCGAGTACACGTCATAGCGTACATGATCGATCCTACAGCCGAAGCGTAAGGTACCCGACTCATTTCAGCTATTTCCTCGTCTGTACTCGGACTTTTAGTCTTACTCAATTTTGCATTACTTTGGATAGGTAGCTCTCCCTTCTTGGAATTTTCCATACTAAACCTCTTTAGTACCTTTTCCAAGTATGTACCCTGACTAAGTCCAATTAGTCTCTTCTTCCTATCTCTCAATATTCTTATCCCGAGAATATAGGCAGCCTCTCCTAGGTCCTTCATGGCGAAACATTTCCCAAGCCAAGCCTTGACATCTTGCAAGGTTGGAATATCGCTTCCCATGAGTAGTATGTCATCGACATACAACACCAGAAAAGTGACTATAGTCCCACCAGCCTTGACATATACGCAGGACTCATCCTCGCTCCTAGAGAAGCCAAACTCTTTGACTTTCTCATGGAAACAAAGATTCCAGCTGCGAGAAGCTTGTTTCAATCCGTAGATTGATCTCTCAAGCTTACACACTTTATTGTGATACTTTGCATCGACAAAACCCTCTGGCTGATTCATGTAAACATCCTCAGTCAACTTCCCATTAAGGAAGGCGGTTTTGACGTCCATTTGCCAAATTTCATAGTCATGAAATGCAGCTATGGCCAGCATTATCCTAATAGACTTTATCTTGGCTACTGGTGAGAAGGTCTCGTCATAGTCAATCCCTGGGGTTTGAGTAAAGCCCTTCGCAACCAGTCTTGCCTTGAAAGTGTGTACCTTTCCGTCCATGTCGGTCTTCTTCTTGAAGATCCACTTGCACCCGACTGTCTTTCGACCCGGTACGTTGTCAACCAAGTTCCAAACTTGATTGTCATACATGGACTTGATCTCGCTATCCATGGCCTCTTTCCACTTGGCAGACTCAGGGCCCGCCACTGCTTCTTGGTAGTTAGCTGGTTCATCCAAATTTATCAGTGTCCTATCACTGACAAACGTGTCCCCCTCTGAAGTTATATGGAAACCATAAAACTCGGGTAGCATGCTAACCCTACCGGAGCACCTAAGAGGTAAGGATACATCAGTCGGACCAACAGTAACTTCTTCCTCATGTTGGTTGCTAGTTTCTCCTAAGGTTGCGTCATCTGATGACTCTTGAATTTCTTCAAGATCAATGGTACTCCCACTGTCCTCTTTGAATATGAGCTCTCTCTCTCTTGAAAGACCGCTCGTCTAGCTACAAAAACCACGTCCTCGCTCGGTCTGTAGAATAGATATCCAAAGGACTGTTTGGGATAACCAAGGAAGAAACACCTTTCGCTTCTTTCTGCGAGTTTGTCTTTAGTCTCTCGTCTAACGAAAGCCTCACAACCCCAGACCTTGATATGTGCCAACGAGGGAACTTTCCCCGTCCACATTTCATGAGGTGTTTTAGCAACCTTTTTAGTCAGGACAAGATTGAGGATATGGGCGGCAGTCTCTAAGGCATACCCCCAGAAGTAAATGGGAAGTGAGGCTCGACTCATCATGGAACGAACCATGTCCAACAGGGTTTGGTTGCGCCTCTCCGCAACACCATTCAACTGTGGTGTCTTGGGAGGTGTCAACTGCGAAACTATTCTGCATTCCTTTAGATAGTCTAGGAACTCGATACTTAGATACTCTCCGCCTCTATCGGACCTGAGCATCTTTATCTTCCTACCTAATTGATTCTCTACCTCGTTATTAAACTCTTTGAACTTTTCAAAGGTGTCTGACTTATGCTTGATTATGTAGATATAACCGTACCTACTAAAATCGTCAGTGAAGGTTACATAGAACCGCGTGCCATCCTTTGTGGTTGATCTGAATGGACCACACACATCCGTGTGAATGATGTCCAGCAGACCCTCACCTCTTTCAAAAGATCCTTTGAAAGGTGATTTAGTCATCTTGCCCAACAAACAAGATTCGCATACATCATCCGACCTGAGGTCGAATGATTCCAATACTCCATCCTTTTGGAGTTGGGCGATGCGTTTCTTGCTGATGTGCCCGAGCCGACTATGCCACAGACATGCCTTTTCTATACCACTAGTAGAATCAATATAATTTACACTATGTCCTAAATTGTCAACACATTCAACAGTTTCATACACACCATCACAAGGATAAGCAGTAAAAATCAAAACACCATTTTTGAAAATAGAAATTGAACCAATTTTATTATCAAAAGAAAATTGAAATCCTTGTCTGAACGATGCGTGAAATGAAATAATGTTTCTTGCCATTTCTGGCGAATAGCAACAATTAAATAACTCTAAGCTAACATCACTACTAAGCACTAAACTATAAACGCCGATCTTGGTAACGGGGGACGATCTCCTATTGCCCATGATCAGGTTCAGTCTACCGTGCTCCACTTCCCTGCTTTCCTTTAAGCCCTGCAAATCAGAACAAATGTGAAAACCACATCCTGTATCAAGGACCCAAGAACTAGAAGATGGTGAGTTTTTAGAGATAGTGTATATACCTGTTGTCGATGGTTTTACTTTCCCATCCTTGACGTCCTGCAAGTATTTTGGGCAGCTTCTCTTCCAATGGCCCTTCTCTTTGCAATAGAAACAGTCGGCTTCATTGGGGTTGGCCACACAAGGAATGTGGGAAGACTTGGTTCTCGAGCCATTGCTGGATGACCCGACCTGAACCTTCTCCCTCCAATTTTGCTTAGGAGGGCCCTTCCTTTTCTTTCCTTTACCACTTCCAATGGCTAAGACGGGCTGATTAACCGTGGGTATACTTTTACCCTTCATCCCTTCCTCAGCAGTCCGAATCATGCGATGTACCTCAGACAGGGTAGCCTGATTATTGTTCAAATGATAAGCCAGTCTGAACTGGTCATAAGAACTCGGCAAGGAGTTAAGCACTATGTCAACGGCCAACTCCTCGTGTATGGGCATCGCAAGCTTCCTAAGCCACTCCACGTAGCCTTGCATCCTTTGCACATGAGTGCAGATGGACTCTCCATCTCTAGGTTTGCCGCTCGTGAAGTTCTTGACCACCTCGCACCTCTCGATGCGCTCTTGCTTGCGGAACTTTTCTGCAAGCTCCTTGTGCATCTCAAAGGGCCAGTAGTCTTCATATATCCTTTGCAATTCCGGGTTCATTGTGGCGATCAAGATGCAGGCCACCTTGGTTGCATCATCACAATGTTTTTGGTACGAGGCAAGTTCCTCGGGAGTAGCAGTGTCGGTGTCAATATCGACAAGCTCGGTTTCGAGAACATACTCTTTGTTCTCATACCTCAGAGCCATCTTGATATTTCTGATCCAGTCATTGAAATTTGTCCCGTTCAATTGAACCTTGGAACACATTGAGAGGATTGAGGGAACACTGGAGTTTGAGTGGGGAGCAGATTGATCAGCAGAAGACATCTATAAGAAGGAAGGTAAGTTTAATTAGATACTTGTCGGTCCTTATAATTAACCCAATATAAAATAAGGCTAGGATCCAACTATAACAATTTACAACATAGAAGAAGGATGTCGTAGTCTATTTGCAAATTTTATAAAGGTAGGCGAATGACGATTCAGCCAATTCAACCGCGAAAAATAATCTTATTATAATGGAATTCCTAGTTTCTTTTAAGATTTATTGAACTTTTCAATAGCATGTTTAATCTTAGATATGCCCCACCGTTTGTGACTGGGATGCCGAAGATCACAAACCGGGTGTGAATAACCATGCAAATTAGCTTGGTACTCTCGGGGTCTATTATCGTCTCAAATTGATGTGCCGGTAAACCACACACGCTCCATCAACAATGATAACACCCGAGACACCCATTGCCACTCTTTATGAACCCCCATTGGTGTGCCGGTAAACCACACACGCTCCACCAACGTTTCATAAAGTGCAATGTGCAATTTCATGGGTTAGCATCAAATTCACATTTTTTCTAAAGTAACTAGTTTGGGATTTTGTAAATGGTTCTAGTACTTTGATTATTATACTTTTAATGATTAAGCGGTCCCATCAAACCCGTTCGGCTAACGACCCTCCACTGATCAGGCGACCGGTGGGTGAGAGTGTTCACCCATTAGACTACCATTTTATAGGCAGTCTCCTTATACCCACTTTATAGATCAGCTTCATGAATGAGGCCTACTATTGATTTGACTAACCAATTTTTATCTCATATATATAGTATTAACTTTTAATAACATATATAAGATGTATTTTAAAACCCTTTAAAATATTCAAGGTTTATCTTTTAATTTTACCAAATTTAACAATTAAATTTAAATTAAATTAAACCTTTGAAATTCGATTGAATCATCTTTTAATTAACAATTAATTAAATCTAAAAATTTTAAACCTTTTAAAATAATTTTCCGGATTTTTCCATTAATTTTTCGATAATTTAAAATTAATTAAATCCCTTTTGAATTATCTTTTAATTAACAATTAATTAAATTAATTCAAATGTAGATAGGTTTATCCAAATTAATCAAATTAATTAAAACCTATCCTAAACCCCCTAGATTTCGAATTCAAGCAATGGGGTTTAAGGTTATCCATTTAATTAACCAAAAGTTACCAAAAATAGAAAACCTTCTAAAAATCCTAATAGGCATTTTCGAAAATAGCAAGGGGGGGGGATTAGGGTTTTCAAAACCCTAATCCTAAAAATCGACCAACATTAAATTTAGGGTTTATAAGCTTTAAACCCTAAAACAGTTATAGCAATTCAACAAGAAAACAAGAACAGGCTCTGATACCACTGAAAGGTTTTCTGCAAACCATGAACTAAATAACCTAAGTTCACATGCAACCTATGAGGATCTATGTTTTCTTCTAATTGAACATATAACAAAAACCTAGAGGCCAATAAAAGAAACTAAAGATCAAAACAGAAAAACCAAACTTAATTTCTTAGAAGCTGAGCAGCAAAAATATCCTGCCTCAAATGAAACTCACGCCCAAGCTAGGAGGAGAGCATCTCGAAATTATCAGAGAGAGAGGAGAGAATTCGCAGCCAATAATGAGGTCCAGGGGTCCCTATTTATAGGCAACCAAATGACCCTTAGAGATAAACCTTTTTTGACTTTCAAACAAAGATAAACCCTATCTCTAAGCCATTTTTCGGGATCACCCGTACGCGCGCCGTGGCTCGTAACAGGGCGCGCCGCGCGTGTCAACTCAACTTTCGAGTTGGAACAACTTTAGCCCCTGTCCTCTTGATTAATCCAATTAATGCCACAGAATTAATCCAATTAATTCCTGATTAATTATTAATCAATTACTATAGTTTCTAATTAATATATAATCACATTTATATATTAACAACTATTCCTTTTTATATCTATCGAATTATTAATCACATAATAATTCGATCTTTCTCTCTACTGAACTTTCTACCAAACCTCCAGCTATGAGGGCAACCCAAATGGACTATGCTACTATTAATTAGGTAAATACTTAATTATCAGTCATGGCTTAGACACCTAATCCAACAACAAGTTGGATTTGAGTTTTTAATAGTTAATCATTCGGTTATTGTTAATTGCTCTTTTTATGGTTTTTATGCTTTCGGATGCATTTGGATGTTTGAATGTTTGATTGTGTTGATTTGATCTTGATTACTTCTGAATTACGTTGCTGATTTCAGTAAGTGATTATGGTTAAGTGTTGGTTTTGGTTTTAGTTTAGTTGATGCTTGATTTGGAATTGTTGGATTTTGTGATTTTGGGACTATTTTTGGTAAAAGTCGGAAACTAGACCCTCTGGCTGTAGAGTGACACTATAGTTGGTAATTTGTTGCCTACCTTGACCATGTAACTCCTATGGATCGACCCTGACTATCGCTATACTAGTGTGTGTTAGGTTATTTTTACTATTTTTGACCGCACGACGACCTAGGCTTGTCAAATTGGCGTCGTTGCCGGGGGGTTGTGAGCTTAAGAGTAGGCGATGTATAGGACTTTTAGTTTCTGATTTTGGTTTTACTACTAAGATTTTCAATTGGCCTGTATTTCAATTTTTGGTTTTGCGGGAGTGTTGCACTAGTCCATGCGTACCCGTCGGAGTGAGCAGTTATCCCCTTTGCGTTTTGACCCAGATATTGAACGAACCGCGCGTAAGAACCGTGCACATAGGCATTTAGATACAATGAGTTTTAGTAATGTTAGTAGTAGTTTAGAGAATGTTGCCCAGGAACCTTCGGGTGAGGCAACGGGGATGGCATTCATTCCCCCAGTTTCAGAATTTCACATTGGGAGCACCAGTGCTACTGGTGGTGCAGTTTCAGCCCCGGCATCAATACCATCATGCACTCCGCCGTCTGTTCCACCATTTCAACCACAATCTACAAACCCATTTACACCTGTTATGTCTTGGGGAGCGCCGACCCGTGATGGCACCCCAGTGTCTAGGCAGCAGACTACCATTTCTCCACCACAATCACAACCATTACAACCACCATTAATTTTCAAATCACAAACCACTTTTCAAACCATACCACAATAACCACAACAACAATATCAACCGCAACCTTCTCAGCAACAATATTAGTACCAGGAGGCTGAGCAGAGGTATGATGACGAGGAAGAAGGATGGGTTCCACAAGCACCACAACAATAGTGGAACCGAGGCCGGTGACCTCCGCGAAAAGCACCACGGCAACAACAAGCGCAAGGTCAGCAAGGGTACAATGATCATCATTTTTACGGTTATCCCGCTCAACCTTTATACTTTGCACAACCAAGAGGGTAGTCGGTTTCATCGCACTTCCAACCGCGGGAGTACGATGATTTATCGCCCATTTACATTCCTGATGATGTAGACGCTCAGGTAGAGATTAGACCACAGCTTTTAGGAATATTAGCTGAATTTAGGGGATATAAACAGGATGATCCATACAATCATTTGTATGAGTTCATAGCAATAGCAAACGCCAATACCCCTAGGAACACGAATAAGAACATTTTTAGGTTGAGGTTGTTCCCGTTTACTTTGAAAGACAAGGCCATGTATTGGTTCACGTCTCTTCCGTCAAATAGTATCACTACATGGGACCAGCTTAAAGCTAAATTATTGCAAGAGTTCTACCCGGCGAGTAAGACGGCAGAGATTAGGAGAGCCATCCAGAATTTTTAGCAGAAGCCTGGAGAAGCCTTTCACGAAGCTTGGGATCGTATGAAGGAGTTCATGAGGTCGTGCCCTCATCACGATATTCCGAAATGGCAATTGGTTAGAGTATTTTTCGAAGGGGCGAGCAAGACGAATCAGGCAATGATCAATGCATCGTCTAGTGGCACTATCATGATGCAAGATCTTGAGGAGGCTTGGCAGTTTTTGGAACAGTTGAGCAACGGGTCTAAGGTAAATTTCTCTACTAGGACGACAGTAGGCACAGCTGCAGCAATGGGAGCTGATGCAGATTGGAGGAAGGATGTTAAAAAATAGATAAGTGAGCTTAACAAGAAGTTTGATAGACTGATGTCTACCTTACAGAATGGACCTCAGAATCAGCAACAAGGAGGGCCAAGGACTCAATAGGCAAATCAGGTTTATGGTCAGGGTCAAGGTCAATAAAACAATGGACGACCTTACAGACCATACAACCAGGGTCAGCAGAACTTCAACAATCAAAGGCAGAACAACTATCAGGGCCAGTCATCTAATCAGCCCAGGCAGTATCAACCGGCAAATAATAATGGCAATGCAAGTGGGAGCGGTAACAACAACAGGGGGCCAATAATTCTAACAACAACAATGCCCTAGGAACTCAGGAGGATTTGACCGCAAAAATGTACGAGAGGTTCAATACCACGCAACAGCAGTCTCAGGCCAATGCTAAGTCTATTGCCAACATGCAGATGCAGATCGCTCAGATGGCTGAGGATCAGAGGAAGAGAGATACTGGAAAGCTGCCCAGTACTACAGAAATCAACCCGACCCATGCTCAGCGGGCGGGCAAGAACATGTCAATGTCGTTGAGGCTGAGTGGAGGAAGGTGACTGTGGAAGATCTGCTAGGATATGAAAATGAAGTTAAGAAGGAAGAGGATATTAAGGTAGAAGAAGAAGCTACGTTTGAAAATGAGAATGAGGAAGAGGAGGAGATTCAGGTTGAGAAGGAACCTCAACTAAAAGAGGACAAGGATGTCCTAAAAGAGGATCATCCAATGGTGGCTGGAATCAAGCAGAGGAAGAAGGATAAGAAGGAGAAGAAAAAGCAGGAGGTGCCAACTAAGTCAGCTGGACTTTCGATCAATCAACCTCTGTGGGACGAATTAAAGAATGCTCCTGAAGATACTAGGATTCTTCAGGAGATGTGAAAAAATAATAAGGAAACTAAAGCACCTACACCTGAAACGGTGAGGTTAACTGTGAAAGCGAGTGAGGCATTGTTGGGTACATTGCCCAAAAAGGAGAGGGATCGCGGTTCACCGTTGATTACCGTCACGGTAGGGGATGTGATCATTAGGAACACCTTGCTGGATCTTGGAGCAAGTGTTAATGTATTACCGGGTTACTTGTATGACAAGTATAAAAATGAGGAATTAGAGCCTGCTAAGACAGTATTACAGCTGGCTAACCAGTCAACCAAGGTTTCGCGGGGTAAATTTACTAATGTGATAGTTAAGGTAGGTGATTTTTTCTATCCCGTCGACTTTTTGGTAATGGAGTACGAAAGCATAGAGGATGCGCCAGCATTAATTTTGGGACGTCCATTTTTAGCCACAGCTGGGGCTGTTATGGACTGTAAGACAGGAGACCTGGATATCTCCTTTAGAACAAGAAAGCACAGATTAAATATGTTTGGATGCCCGATATCAATGCCATCAGGGCAAAATGATAAGTACTCAAATGACAATCCTCTTATGGCACCAGGAACTAAGGACAGAGGTAAACAATGGACACGAGCAGGTGAAGGTGCAAAGGAAGAGATCTTATGGGAGGCTAGACAACATCCCTTGTCAACAATCGACAAGGTGCAGCTGCTGGATATGATGGAACTAATGGAGTTGAAGCATCAACAGTACGAAAAGGATGCAAGATGCAGGGAAGCTAAGGTTTTTCAACTTTTAGATGCTCAGCAGCAGTGGATCAGCCAGGTTAGCGATAGGATGACACAATTGACATCATTGCTCGCAACGGTAGTCCACAATATTGCGCCAGAAACAAAGAAGATGATGCCCAAGAAGAGTGGGAGGAATAAGGAACAAACCGTCTGGCTGAAGACGTTAAACTTAGCGCATGTTGGGAGGCAACCCATCCTTTATAGGTAGGTACTGTATTTCTTAGGAGTAATTAGGAAGATATTATCATCGTCATTGCAGGTGTTATTGGTCCGAGGCGTGGGGTGTTTATGAAGGAAATTTGAATTTTTGAAGACCGTGTCGCGGTCATGCGTTTACGCACCGCGGGATCGTAAACCAGCCCGATAAGCAGGGGTTGATTTGGGAGCACGCGTGCCGCGGTCACGCCTTTCCCACGACACGGGAATCGATCGGTCGGATTTTTCCTTTATAATGTACGTCGCATTCACTATTCACAAAGATCACCCACGCCGCGCCTCAGAGCTCCGATCAACCGACGTTTTTCTCGCATTTTTCTCGTTCATTTTATTCCTACTATTGAGGTACGTCATTCTAACTAGTTTTTACTTGTTAGAACTAGCGATTAGGCTGTGAAATTGAGTGATTTCTCCAAAAAATGAAAAACTTAGAAATCGGAAATGCTGGCTCGTAGGGTATTTTGTTTGCAAAATGATCACCCTAAATGGGCTAGTCGGTGCTTAGGCTACCTTGTAGTGTGCTTGGAGCGACTTAACAGGTGAAAATCAGTGAGTTTAGGTTTGGATTTCGCAACAGTCGCTCGCCGCGCCGCGCCCTGGTTCTTGGGCTGTGCCGCGGTTCGGTGGGAGAGATAAGGACTTATTTTGCAAAAAATTTTGTTTTGTGTGGCTGGTTTTTTGTGCAGATGGCATTCAGACACGACCATCCTTTTCTCCAGTTCCCTGAGGGTCTGGAGAGTTCTGCCGAGTATGTTCGAGGAGGGATGCCCTTATTAGTCGCCAGGTTCTCGAGGCGACGATCATCGATCGGGATATTCTCAAGATGACTGGACTCTGGTCCGAGATCGAGCCTTTTCTTCATCGTACGTGGTCCCATGGGGAGGCCACATTCACATGTCATGGTTGGGACAGGCTTATGGCCAACTAGGAGGATATAGTTTACACCGAGCTTCTCTTGGAGTTTCTCTTCACGGTCCGCTACGCACCAGGCTCGACGGAGGCCCGATCAAGGCTAGTCCGATTCAGATTAGGGGGAGTCCCCAGGGAGTGCAGTCTTAGGGAGTTCGGGAGACGCACTGCCATTTACACGGAGGCGGATCTCTAGAGCCAGCATTTTACACCATTCCTTCACGCGTGTACTCAGGGGCAGCCCGCTAGGGATGCCAACACAGTTATTTGGGCCACGTTGTCCAACGTTTTATTCTAGGCGGGGTCGGCCAGGGAGAGCTAGCTCCGCAACCCGCTTCACCGGCTCATGCACCACATCGTCACCACCTCTATCATGCAGAGGGAGGGGGCGAGAAGGTGTCTGGTGAGGACTTGACGTATATGTGGGTGCTCCTTGACCCTACCATGTTTCTTAACCTACCGTATGCCTTGGCGATTTCTCTATCCACCCGGGTAGTGGGTGCGTCTGCTAGCAGTCCTTTGGCCGGCGGGCATTACATTACCCGTCTGGGCCGATCTTACCGGGTACTCATTGCTACCACCATGGCTTCCCTGAAGGCCATCCCTCCAGTCCGTACATCGGCGCGGGCACTGGAGAACATGCACCTGATCCATCAGCCGCGGCCAGGGCATTTTGTGAGAGAGATGACGGAGGCACCGAGGGCACCATGACCAGCCTATGAGGAGGGACCTCCGAGGCGTTGCCAGAGGGTTGCACCACCAAAGCTAGAGCCACAGCAGGAGGAGACACCGACTGTCCACCGATTAGAGGCCAGGGTTGCAAGGATGGAGGATCAGCTGGAGTGGATCAGGGAGGTACTTTTGGAGATAGCTTCACACCAGGGACAGCGCCCCCGACCATTCCCAGCCCGAACCCACGATCATGAGGCAGGTCCTTCTAGGCCACCAGGTGGCGATTGATGTATTTTTCTTATCTTTTGGGATATATGTACTGTACTTATGATACTACTTTATCTTTTGCTTGTTTATATTTTATTTGTTTGTTTAGTTTGCATTTAATGTTTTTTGTGAGTTATGCATGTAATACCAAATGGAGGAGTTGTTTCAGGCAAGTGTGGGGTCACTGTGCCCCATCCACTTGCCTTGATCACTGGCGTGTTTCACTATTGCGCTACAACTCCTGAATCTTGAGTCGATGACTTTTGTTCGTGTTTTTTATACCTGTGACAAACCAAGTACCATCAAGCGATCTACCGTCTAAAGGGTAACTCTTTCTCCCTTGTTTTGAAATTATTTTTTGTACAACGAGGGCGTTGTACGGTTTTAAGTGTGCGGTGTGGACGGTCGAAAGAGTGTTTTTTTTTTAAATTATTGCGGGAAATGACCAATTTTCAAAATTTTTAGCAACTTTTTCAAAATTTTTAATAGATTGTAATTTTGAAAGAATAGTTTCTGAATGTTTTAGCAGTGGTATTTTTCAAGAAATACTATGTAGTTGTTATCATGCTATTAGTTTAGTCAAATAAGTTGAGTTTTATGAGTTAGAAGATTGGGATGTTTTAAGTTTGGAATTTAGGAAGGAGTTGTCAATCAGTGGCCTTTGTTGTTCGAGCCGGTAAGTCTAAAATGGGTGGGGCTTATGCACCTTGCCACCTAAGATCGTCTGGTGTGGGATGGTATTTCTAAAAGCTCGTTACACGGATAACATCGAAAGTCATGGACAGTTCTTTAATGACCTTTAGAATCTGAATGAGTAAGTACACTTCATTGTGGACAGAAAATTTGTAATCAAGGGTTCTCTAGAAAGTCATGAATTCCAAAGGATATTCCGATTATGTTTTCACAAACTATTTCACTCTAACTCTTAAGGAAATAAGCTTTGAAATTAAACGCATTCAAAAATGTTTGAGTCTCTATTAGAATTTGTTAAAAACTCTCTTGCTTGGGGACAAGCAAGGCACAAGTGTGGGGTGTTTGACAACGCCTAGTAATATCAAGTAGTTTAGTCGTTGTTGAGCCCTATTCTTGATGAATTTATATCATATATGCTGTGGTATTCTCATTTTTTATGTCAGTGCTTGTTTGGAAAAAAATGATGTAAACAGGGGCTAAAAGCGTACAAAATGGAAGAAGTTTGAAGATAAAGACAAAACAGTCGAATTCGCACGCACGCCGCGGGTATGTATGAGGGCGCGACGCGCTGAGTCAGCAATGAGGCAGTGTAGAAGATTCAAATGCCGAAAAAACGGGGATGAACTCGTACGTACGCCGCGGAATATAAGTGTGCGCGGCGCGGTCTTATAATTTTCAAAACTATAAATAGAGGCTTCTAGGTCGAAATCAGCAGCAAAGACCTGACATAGGAACGACCCCCAAGGCTTCTTTGACTCCGAGTTTCAGTATTCAGTCGACCATTATTGGTATTTATGTTTTTCTCTTTTAATTTCCAAGTAGTTAAGTAGTTTTGGTAGCTTTGACTAGTGTTATTGGGTGTGACAACCATTGGCATTAGTTTTTAGTTTCTGAAAGTTTATGTTTTCTGTTTTGGAACAAGTTGGATCTGAGTTTTTAATAGTTAATCATTCGGTTATTGTTAATTGCTCTTTTTATGGTTTTTATGCTTTTGGATGCATTTGGATGTTTGAATGTTTGATTGTGTTGATTTGATCTTGATTACTTCTGAATTACATTGCTGATTTCAATAAGTGATTAGGGTTAAGTGTTGGTTTTGGTTTTAGTTTAGTTGATGCTTGATTTGGAATTGTTGGATTTTGTGATTTTGGGACTGTTTTTGGTAAAAGTCGGAAACTAGACCCTCTGGCTGTAGAGTGACACTACAGTTGGTAATCTGTTGCCTACCTTGACCACGTAACTCCTGTGGATCGACCCTGACTATCGCTATATTAGTGTGTGTTAGGTTATTTTTACTATTTTTGACCGCACGACGACCTAGGCGTGTCAATAAGTAAATGATACAAACATATGAGTCAAAGTTTATTCGTTCCTTTTTCCCTAATAGGAAAAGTGATATCTTTAGGCCCCTCGATGATTTGGTGTTGACTTATAGTGTTGGGCCCAGCCAGGACTAAATTGAAGCGTTCAATTAGAAGTCCTATATCATTACAAATCAGAAATCGGGAAACAAAGTCTTGTACAACGAGATTGATTCCATTCCATGTCTCATGTCCGAATGATATCTTGAAGAACGGAGGATTATATGATCAGTTATCTTAGGACGCGTAATTCATTGGGCTAGAGTTCGAGAGTGGTTTTTGGAAGCTACAATTTTTTGATCGATTCAGAAGTTATACTGGCAGTTATAGTTATAGACTTATCCAAGTGAGAGACTGTTGGATTAAGTGTCTAAGCCCATAACTATAATTGGTATATACTTGAATTGATAGTACCACAGTCCTTTTGGGTTGCCCTCAGTTAGGGGTGAGCGTGGTGCGGTTTGGTGCGGTTTTTGGTCAAAACCGAACCGCAAACCGCATTATGCGGTTTTTGAAAACCTAAAACCGCAATTTGCGGTTTCTAATGTGGTGCAGTTTTGCGGTTTTTCCATGCGGTGCGATTTTATTTGGTGCGGTTTCGGTTATTAACCGCATAATATAGTTCGTTTTTTTTCCTATGGTGCGGTTGTAAAACCGTATAAGTTCAAAATCGACGCATTTTTTTATAAAATTTGTAGTATTTTGACTATATATTTAGTATATTGCCGCTTTCAAAATACAAAATAGAACTCATTTGTTTCTTTGTACTTAGTATAGTAAATCATGAAACAACTAAAGTTTATAACTTACAATCGGTGAAAATGACAAATGGAATTGCCACTATCAAAATACAAAATGAAATTATTGTTCAAACTCACTCTTTTATTTAATCTATAATGTCATATTTAAATTTAATAATAAGTAAATAATACATATAGTATGTAATTATTTAATACATGGTAATCGGTGCGGTTCGGTTATTTGCGGTTTTTCCAAAAGTAAAAACCGCACCGCACCGCAATTTTGCGGTTTTTGTAAAAATCTAAACCACACCATCGGTTTTCGCTTCGGTTTTGGTTTTTCGGTTTCGGTTTTTGCGATTTTTTCGGTTATTTTTTGTTGCGATTCAGTTTTTGCTCACCCCTACCCTCAGTAGTCCAAATGGTATTAGAGTTATATGAGAGAGAGAAATAAATAGTTTATTAATTTTTATGTGATGCTAAATTAATTAGAAACTAGTTTGGAATTAATTAGAATTGATTCGAATTAATTGGAATTAATTTGGGATTAATTAAAAGTGCAGGGGCTGAATTGTAATTATTCAATAGTTGAGCAATGAATAATGTTGGGGATATAATGTTGGACGAAATTAAGGGATAGAAACCCTTAAAATCGCCAACTATATATGGCACCTAAAGGGTTTGAATTTAAAGATAAAATGTTTATCCAGTTTGAATTTAAATAAGGTTTATCTGTAATGTTTATCTTTAATCACCTTTGGAAGCTATAAATATCCCTCCCTGACACCTCATTATTTGTGCCAACTTCAGTAGACATTCCTCTGGAGTTTTTCTCTTCTCTCTCAAGCAGAATCTGTAATCCTTCTCTAAGGTTTTATAGCGAGCTTTTCTAAATAACCTAATTGTTTGGACTTTTGGGTGTGAGCCATTAGAGGCACGACAATTATGGTGCTTGCTTCCAAGAGATCTACAAGTGAAGGAATCTTATTATTTACTATAATAACAATAAGGTATGTAATCCTAAACCCTTTGTCTTATTTTTGAAAATTACCTACGGCAATTAGGGTTTCTGATTTGATGTTCTTAGTTATAGGTTCAATAGTGAAAACATAGATCCTTTAGGTTGCATGTGAACTTAAGGGTTTTAAGTTTATTTGTTTTACCTAATTCCTATCATTATAGAGTCATGGTTATGGGTTATAGTTAAGTGTTTATGTGTTATGGGTCAAGATCATTATATATGAAATATTGTTAAGTGTTAAGGCTTATGTGTTACGGGTCAAGGTTTATGGGGTATGTGTCATGGTTAAGTGTTAAGTCTTATGGATTATGGAGTCATGTTTGTGAGATATGGTTAAGTGTTGGAGCTGGAAATGCTCTACAACGATGAGTGATAGTTAGGCTAGAATATTCGATTTTCTCCTATAAATAGGATGGAAGTGGTCATTGTTAGTGTCCACCTACAATGCAGTGATTTAGATTTAAGAGAGTTTGTGTCCAGGGAACCACTTTCCCTGACACATGTGTTCTTCATGTATTTTTTTTACTTTTTGTTATCTAATGAAATGTAGATTGCTCATCTTTGTTCTTCATTTTATTATCGTTAATCTTCCAAGATGTTTGTTATTTCGCACTTTGTTTCTTGAGCATCCCGACCGAGAGTGTTTTGTTTCTTGAGTCGTCCGCAAACCAAGAGATTTTTAGCGCTACTATGCAATGTGGCATTGATTTTTAGTCATCACTGATTAAATTTCTGGCATCGCTTGGATTCTCTTCAGACACAGATTGCTTATTATGACGATTCAAAGCACTTCGTATTATTGTTAGAGTTTGGATTTTCGACAACATTCGATGACGAATACTTATTTAGTGATACGACGTGGCACTTATTTTTTTGTCTTCTAAGATCAAATTCATGGCGTTGCTAGACTATGTTCCGATCACGATTATTTATTGTGCATGCTTTATTACAGGATGTTTGTTATTATCCTAATAAATAAGTAACTCAAAGCCACATGTCACCACCACATTTATTTGCCACATGTCAACTTATTAGCTTACTAATACCATGTGTCATCCTACTTGGAATCATTTTTGCATACGTGTTTCAGTTACGTTCGAATCCCATTAATTTTGAATACGATTGAAACCGTAAACATAAATTTCAAATTGATTGTTTCCTCAAATCTCGCCAAAAATCTATTCCCTAAAAACATGTAAATCACCCTCTCAGCCCTGTCATTCGTTTACTTAATACGTATACGTTGCTCTAATATCGTCTTCCCCATCATGCTCTGCCACCGACCTGCCTCGACCAATGTTTCTCTTTGTATTTGCTTGATATTTATGGCGTCGTGCCAGCACATACACACTCTCTCTTTACACACTCGTCGGACCCGTCACCGTCGTTAAACGCAACCTCACCCTTCACCGTTCACTGCCACAGCACCACCTCTTCCTCCCTCTGTAAAAAGCCATCGCCATTGCTACTTCTCTGGAAATACTTAAAGGGGTTGATTCAACGTCTTTGTTTAGCTCATGTGAATTTTGATTTTGGGTTTCAATGGTGTTAACCACTCGGTATGTTTCCTAATAGCCGTCTAATAGTCTTGATTATTGTTGATTTTAGGGCTTATCAAAAAGGTAATTGTGTTTCAATTTTGGAATTTTGACAGTGGCTTATAATAAGGACCGCCCTCACATGCTAATCTTCTTTCTCCCCCTTCTTGTCTGTCCTTGAATCGATTCCCAATGACATATTTAGGGAACATCGTGAAGGATTTCTTTGTTGTGCAATTAGTGGTCTCACAAAACCCTAGCTTAGGTGAAGATCACATGTGGATTAACAATATGGTATGAATGAACCCAATTTCATTTGTTTGTATATTTATTTATCTCAAATTCCATATGATTTTGGCCCTTTATACAAATTTTCAAATTTGATATGGTAGACAAGGCGTTCCTTAACTTATTTTGCTAGATTACTGTTAACCCACAAATAATTTGTCGTAGGCTTCTTGGACATATTTGTCCTCTTTGATGTTTATAACATTGTTTCCAATTAATAAAATTCTTCTTGGACATATCTGTAACTTTTATTATCTAAAGCCATTAAAGTAACAACTAACAAGCATCTGTGGTCTTTAATTAGCACGATTTTAGATATTTGGTTTTAAAACTAATTCCCTTTCATTTGAAAACTTCAACTTCCCATTGAAGAACATGACGCCGGTTCCTCTTGAACATCATTGTACTCTTTATATATTTTTTGTTTTTTCTTAAATCGTTTTACGTATTATGTATTTGTGGTTTTGATTTTACGATTTGAACTAAAATTCCACAGGTTGAGGATAAGTGTGACTGGTGGTTGGAATTGACTGCTCAGGTCTAGAGATATTCTTTTTTACTAAAAATGCACAGATCCGTGCACTTGAATCCCCTGTGACATTATAAAAGAGTGTTAAAACAAGTAAACGGGTTCAGGTATTTAAAGATGGAGGTTTCTCTCACCTAAAATGTTCTGTACATTTGTTTCAGTTTTTATTTTACATTTATTGCATAAATGAAACTACAAATTAACATATTATCCCTTCTATTTCTACGCCGACCTTGAAAAACTAAAACTTCTAAAAATTTGGTCTTTTGTTTTAAGCAAATATGCATATATAGATCTAGAGAAATCATCTAAAAACGATAAAGTATATACTACAACCTCAAGTCATTTGAATATGAAGGACCTACTCACGGATGTGTGTCTCTTTCAAGCTTGGCAAAAGTTTTTCTTTGATCATTTAGTCCATAAATGTCTCAACAGACTAACTCAAAGATTTGTCTCATTTCAAGCTTGGGAAAAAAATTTCTTTCCGATTTCCCTTGAATACAAATTTCAAACTTTTCTCTATGCTCATTATCGTAAGTGATGATACATTGTTTGGACATATCTTTCATGATTGTATGTAACACCGCAAATAAATTTAGAACATTCAAGGCTAGAAATAGAATTACAAAGACACCCAAAAAGTCAACAAAATTAGTACTTTTATTTATTGATAGTTCGAACATCCCGGATTCCTTGGTTCAAAGTTCTATGTTATATTCACACCTTTCCATGAACATCAAAATAGATCAAGTCTTTATGACAATTTGTAATAATGATCGATTTCTAATAATCCTCCATTTATTTTTATATATATAAAAAGTCTTATTGGCTTATCTAAGGGTTTTCTGTAGATCTTTGAAATAGTGATTCATTAGTTTGAATATCGGTATGCAAATTGAAAAAATTACTAAATGTTAATTTGTGATTATTAGGTAAGAGTTATCTAATGAAGGTTTGAGTTTTGGTCTGAGAGACTCCTACACTACAAATTTTCTAAGGCATTTGTGTCATTGTGACTTGAATTTACAAACTCTGGTTCACAAATTATTAGAAATCTCTATGGTTCCTATGATAATGGCATTATGTTCTACCCTTCACTTATTGAAAATGTAATTTTGATAGCTTGACATTTCGAATCCTTACTTATCCACTCAAAATTTGTAGATTTGACATTTGATTATAAATTGGTGTAGGTTGCAAGTGATTCTGGATGGCTAAAGTCAACAAAATAATGCATTTGAAGTATTTGAATTACCACAAATGAATTACCAATTTGTGGTGGAGCTTGCTAAAATTCTATAATCTGTATCTTATCATGACTGTTTGTGCATGTGTTCGTACATGCGACTATTTGTGCATTTGTCAATTTTTTATTTCTTGATTTGAAGTGCTCTGTGACCATATGTAAAATCCATCACATAGATAATAGTCATATATTTTGTTGATGTATTTTCCGTAGTTTGAATTCTGAAACATTTTATGTGTGAAATTAGATATCGGTATCTAATATTTTCTTTATATCATCCCGTGTAATACACGGGTCTTACAACTAGTATATATATATATATATATATATATATATATATATATATATATATATATATATATATATATATATATATATATATATATATATATATATATATATATATATATATATATATATATATATATATATATATATATATATATATATATATATATATATATATATATATATATATATATATATATATATATATATATATATATAGAGTTAGGTTCTTTTAAGAACTCAAAAAACCCTGAGATCTTGAGAACTCTATATTGACCTTTAGATAAAAAAAATAATGGCTGAGATCAAAGATGGCTTTATTGTAATTATTAACACATTTAAGGGTATCTTTGGTATGGATGAAAGCTGATAAGGGTGTTATAGGGATTAAAAAGATCCATAAAAGTTAATCCCCTAAAATCAGCAAAATCAAAATTAAAAACCAATTCTCTTTCTCTCTCATATATGGAATCGTGAAAATGGTTTCCATCTTGACTCGTTCTCTCTCAAACAGCTTCTCCACCGCCAAAGAATCCGCCTCCTTCGTCGCCGTCTTCAATCTCGCTCACGTTTCCCTTCGCCGTCGTCGCCTCATTCGTCACTGTATTTAATTTTGTTGTCGCCTCCTTCGCCGCCGTCTCCTCCTTCTCCGGCGATTTCAATCAAAAAAACCTAAATCAAAAACGGCATTCCAATCTCCGGCGACCTTCGCTGCTGTTCCGATTGGGCTAATGCATTGCAAACATCGGTTGTTGTTCCGATGGGGCTAATGTCGCAGATTAAACTAGGGTCAGGTTATTGTTCCGATGTTATTGTTCCGATGGGGCTAATCTCTCACGATCCCTGCTTCTCCTTCTCCGTTGACATCAACCTGGTAAGTCGACGAGGGTTTTCCAACAGCCTAATTGACGGGGGTTTTCCAATATCAGAATCATATTCTCTTATCTCTTCTCATCTCTCTGCTACCTGCTCTTTCCTAGATGAAAACAAGATTTGATTTCTGATTTTTGAATAATCGATTTTTGAATAATCGATTTCTGAATAATGGTACACTGTGCGATTTTTGAGTTTCTTAGCTACTGATTTCTGATTTTCGATTGGCATGTTTTTTGTTTTTGCTTAATCTGAATTTTGCTTAATCTGATTTTTTATTCATTGGCATGATTTTTGATTCATTAGGTCTGATTCACTGCATATGCATAGTCAATGTAGAAGGTAACTTTCTATGATTTTCAATCTGATTCTCTCAAAGTTCTTAAATTTCAGTTGCAGATTCAACTGTTTGTGTGGGTGATGAGTAAATCGCGACAATTGGATGGCCACCACAATTCTCTATTGATTCAACATCCATGATCAAGAGGAAATCACGATTTCAACATCCAGGTTCAAGAGATTTTTTTTTGCGTGTATTTGTATATGTATTTGTGTGTATCTACGTTTATTTGTCTGTATATTTCAATTAAAATTTATTGTTTTTTATTGTACATGTACATATGTGTTTGGCATATATGCATATGTGTATGTGTATATGTGCACATGTATATGTGTATGCCTATGGGCACATATGTATATATACACATGTGTATAGACATACGTATATATGCATGTGTATGTGTATATGTACACATGTGTATATGTTATGCATATATGATTATAGACATGTATTTTATGAATGTTTGTATGTATTATCCATTTTGTTCATTTATACATGTGTGTGCATATATGCATATGTATATGTGCACATGTGTATTCATGTATCTATGCATTTATGCATATGAATGTTTATACAAATTGTCAATTTACTCATTTATATATGTGCCTATGTGCATATGTGTATATGCATGTAAGTATTTTTTTGAGGGTTTTTTTAATATGTAGTTTTATAAATGTATATATGCATATATGCTTATATGCATATAAATGCGTATGTGCATATATATATATATATATATATATATATATATATATATATATATATATATATATATATATATATATATATATATATATATATATATATATATATATATATATATATATATATATATATATATATATATATATATATATATATATATATATATATATATATATATATATATATATATATATGCAAAAATAGATGTGCATTTGTTCATATGCGTATATGCATTTATGTATTTATTTTAATGATTTTGAATATACTTGTATATTAATTTATATTAATGTTATTGCAGATTTTGGAGAAGTTATGGAGCAAATTGAAGAAATGAAAATTGAAAACAGTTTTAATAATTTTTATTAATGTTATTGCAGATTTTCGTTGTACTTTTTATATTTTTTTGTATGTAATGTTGATTATTTTTCGTTGTACTTTTTAAATTTTATGTATGTATCGTTAAAAACAGTTGTATATTATTGTTTATAATAAAATACGTTATTCATTTTTTACATTTAGATATTAAAAATACGAATACGTATATATGTATTGTGAAAATATGCATATATGCATTTTCGAGTATGCATATATGCATCTGCGAGTGTGCATATATACACATGAAATACACTAATATGTTTTTTAATTTCGATTTTTTTTTAAATTCAGAATTTCTTTGTTTTTTTCAAATTTCAAAAATTCTCATATTTAAAAAAACGAAAATTTGAAAAATCAAATTCCAAAAAAATCTGATTTAAAAAAAACGAAAATTTGATTTTTTTTTTTAAATTTGAAAATTTAAATCTAATAGGCTTGATTTTAGGAATGGTTATTTTGTTGCCAAAATTAAAAAAATCAGAATTAAATGAGATTTTTGGTAAATGACTATCATGTCCTTTTAGGTTCTAACCAATCATAATGAGTTCTCAAGATCTCATGAATATTTGAGTTCTCAATAGAACCTAACCCTATATATATATATATATATATATATATATATATATATATATATATATATATATATATATATATATATATATATATATATATATATATATATATATATATATATATATATATATATATATATATATATATATATATATATATATATATATATATATATATATATATATATATATATATATAATGAATTAGTTGGTACAATACTATCATGGTATTTCAAATTTTATACCATTACCGTATCGTGATTACTTAATTGGTACCATATTATCAACCAAACATGTTAGCTACCAATTATCTAGCTCTTCCAATTTTATACCATTATTGTCTCTGTCATCATCCTCATCCCCTTATTCTCTTACTGCAACCATCAGACAAGCCATCGTCATTGAAGAACAAAGCATCATCGTCGCCGTCCTATCCTGCCGCCATCTTCTTCCCGTCGTCGTAGAACAAGGCAGCCATCATCATGTATGTATCTTATTTTTTATTTTTCTGAAATCAATTTTCTAGTAGGTATGTTTGTTATTTTTTTATCTTTCTGAAATCGATTTCCGTGATTCACTTTGATGCTTGGAAATTGAAATTGAACTCTGAAATTGAAATTGAAATTGAAACTGAAATCTGAATTCTAAAATCGATTTCTAGACTTAGTCGCTTTCTTCTTGCCTTCTGCCTCCCGCCTTTACCCCTACAACCCTCGAGACGTTCACATTTCTTCTCCTCACCTCCGGCGCTTCTCCTCAGGGTCAAACTTTTAAGTTTTTTTCCTTCTTTTGTATTGTTTTTTCTACCTTTTATCGTCAAAGTTTCATACTCTAATGTAATTTCTGATGAGTTCAATTCAGTCATGCATTTTGCTATGTTTTTATATTTATTAGTTGAATTTGTAGTCATTCTGCTATGTTTTTATATTTATTAGTTGAATTTGTAGTCTTATTCTTTTTATCATTTTAGCTTTTGTAATTGTTTTATGTGATGTGTTTTTCACCTTGCTAAGCTTGTATTATCAACTAAATGCTTTTTGCATTAAGTGTGTGTTAATTGTTTTAAAGTTAATTAGTTATAATTATAGTTGCATCAATGAATTTGCGGATTTGATATATGCCAACAAGTTAGTCTGTTCATGTTTCTTTTTCTTACAAGTTTTTCTAAATTTTGAGTTTTGATAAGTTCAATCACTAGTTTATTCTTATTTCTTTCTTAATGTTATTTTTCCTGTTCTATAATTGTGTTTTTCTCTGTTTATGTGTTTCTGAATGTATTTTTTGCGTATTTATGTATTTCTGAAAGTTTACAAGTTTATGCCAACATCATACAAGGATTTGTTGAATGGAATGACGAATATGAATAGAAAGATGACAAGGAAGATTTCAATGGTCTTCCAACTGCTGAAACTGGTTCTGATGATGATGATGGTACGAAGGGAAAATTTGCAAATAGTTAAGACTTAATGGGAAAAGCTTTCTGTACTAAGTTGTTTTTTTTTACATTAAGTAAAAAAATTATATAATTTACTAGATTTAAAATTAATAAACACTAATGGATTATGAGAGATGCAATGGATGATAATGATGAATACTTTTTAGTTTCATGATGTAAGTAGTTATTATGTTTCGGAAGAAACTTCCAATGTCATTTTTGCTTGATTAATGTTGTAGCTACAATTACTCTATTAGTGAGAAGGATAAAATTGTATTTTTGTCATTCAATACAGTTTATTCTGATGTCTAATCAAACAATATGTTTTCATTCAGAGACAGTTTATAGTTCATTCAGAGCATATGAATCATTCAGATATCTAAATAATTCACATTGAATGATTGATGCAGATGGTACCAAACACAATCTTAGACTTTAAAAGAGGATATAAATGCTCAATAGCTTATTTATAATTACAAATCTAAGAACATTAAAAATTGTTCTTTTTCCTCATATTAATTGTGAATTGTGAGTACGTCGTTTGGTACAAACGAAACAAGTCAAACAACCTCATATAACGATATAGACTTCAAATCGCTTTGCAGATTTTAAAACAGACCACGAAAAATACCTGCACCATAGGCAATCGGTATGAAACCGAACCAAAAGATATCTATAACTCAAAAAACCAACATTGCGGTTTTTGCCTAAAACCAGACCAGCCCCTATGACGGAGTGGTGGTGTGTATTTATGCGTATCAAATAAACATAACAAACAAGTTGGGGCTAGCCCACTTGGCTAACAATGTGATTACTAACAAAGAGGTCATGGGTTCAAACCCTTGCCGTTCAAAAAAAAAATAAATAAATAAATAAAATAAACATAACATTCATAATTTAATATGCTTAAATATGTTTGTAACCAATTTGATACAACGAATATCAAAACAGGAAATAGTAAAACCAATAACTAATCCAACCCAAGATGATGGTTAACACCACATTAGTTTGAAATCCATGCAGTCAGCAGGAGCCGACCCGTCTAGAAAGCGTCTATGGGAATTTGTTAGGGTTTTCCATATTTGATCACGAGAGTACTCTCTTATTTGAACATGTTTGAGGTAACGAGACCAATATGGGGTTCCAACCTTGGATGTCGTCTTCTTCTCCAAGACCTCCTTGAGCATCAGCCTGCAAAAGTGATTCCTGTGGCTATATCGCAAGTCTGGCAGGGCAAATACGTGCTTGGGACGGCAAATCTCAAAGAATGCATCAAAAAATGGGGATCGTTCCCACAGGCAATCATCCCCACTCATTTGAAACGACAGTTGTTGGACGTTGGTAGCAGGAGGTCGAGACCGGAGCCTTGTTCTTAGATCATCAATGTCGATGCCGATGCGGATGACTATGTGGGATGGCAGCTGATTGAGGTCGAGGTCGAGGCCGAGGTCGTGGTTGCGAGCCATTATACGAACGGTGCACGTGTGTGCTAACGAGAGTGCTTCCCTCATCTTAAGAAAAAAATAAACATCAACAGGAAGGTCGAGTCTGAGTGTAACCTCGAGTTGCTTGAGAGTAGAGACAGGAAACAAGATATTAGGCAAAGCGTAGCCATCGAAGCAGAAAAAACGTAATTTTGGAGCATGTACTTGTATGTCGACAAGCGTGTGTGGGCCCAACCCCAAGGTCAATCTCTTGATCGAAGCACATGTGAAATGGAAGCTTTCCGACTTCCAAAATGTCATATCATAAAGTGTCAAACACTCGAGAAAAGGAAGTCTCGAGTTGATCATGTCCATGCATGCATAGTCGGTTATCATACCACGACCGCCTATTGTTAATTGTGTCACACTGGTTCCTAATGATATTGAATGGGATCCACGTAGGTCGAAGCTAAACACACCAAGATTTGGCACATCACTGATTTCCAAATCGGTAGTGTTCCCATATATAAGATTTGGGACATCACTGATTTCCAAATCGGTAGTGTTCCCATATATAGTACCCGCACATATTGTTAATTCGTAAAGACAAGCAAGGTTTTTAACGTTGATGGTCTTGAGCCCCTCGCAACAATGCAAAAGTTCTATCTTCACAAGCAAGCTACAAGACGATAGTATGTCATTCAGAGCCTCTTCACTTATGCGCACGCCATCTAAGTGCAGTTCTCGTAGGGACACACACTTGATCACATGATTCGTTGTCATCCAATTAACAGAATGGAACGGGGATGAAACTTGTATCTTAGTTAGGTTTTCACCCGAGAGTATCTCATGTGGCAATGTGAACAGGACACCATGAA
Organism: Cichorium intybus; assembly: GCA_023525715.1. Classification (NCBI taxonomy): domain Eukaryota; kingdom Viridiplantae; phylum Streptophyta; class Magnoliopsida; order Asterales; family Asteraceae; genus Cichorium; species Cichorium intybus. The sequence continues at coordinate 53,900,561 of CM042012.1, read as the reverse complement.
GGAGGATTGTGAGGGAAACCTCTTTAAGGCATGTTTTGGTTGCCACGAACCCGATCCATTTTTCAGCATGAGAAGCCGACTCCTGGTCGTCAATGTCGATAAGAAGCTCAAACTTTTCGATTGGTATGTTGTCATGGTGATACCTTATCAGAGTGCGGTCCACGTCCACTAGCTTCATGTTGTATAGATTTTGTTTCTTGACAACATGAAACCTGAGGTTAGGGATGGTAGACCAAGCGTGTAGCCATGACTTGGACAACACGCTGGTGCGGGCCGCTTCTCTTACGGGCAACCGCGATTGTATGTGCTGCAACAACTCGGGAACATCTTCTACTTCTCGTCTCATCCCTTCAAACCGATAACAACACATCATCACACATCTTATCTTATGTACATATAAAAAGGAAAGTGATGCGTACACAACAATATTTAACCATGAACCATATATAACAATTTATGTATATTATATATAAAAGACTTTCAATTGTTATGTATAGTTAAAAATGATATTTACGGATCACTTGTCATATAAAAGGCATGAAATCACCAAAACAAAAGCCTACAAAAATATAATCATTCCAATATATGGGAACTGATATTTCCATTTGAAAAATTGATTGATACACATGATGTACAATACACTTAAAGCTATCGTACAAATCAATAAAACACATATTTCATGTTAATGAATAAATTTAATAAATGAAAATATCAATTCCCCCAAAATATAGGTAAAACCCTAAAACAGATTAGCTCGGTCAACCCCATGACTTAAAGCCCGGTGTCATTCCTCATATATGGCCCTACCAAATACCCTTAAATCTCTTCAAAGCAACAAGAAGTTTCAAAATTTCTCTTGGTATCCGTACAAAGAAAAACCAAGATACACAAACATCGATTGATACCCAGAATTCCTAACTTATGACAAAAAGTCAAATCGGACCATTTACCTGATAACAAAAGTCGAGTCACAAGCGGCAGCAGCAGGCGGTTCGTCGAGTGTGAGAGCAACCACTGCAATTTATGATCCAGGGTTCATCCGCTCAGTGAACGAATCGATTTGATTTTCTACTCACTTGATAAAATATGATATTTAATAGAGCAAAATAAACTTTTGGTTACTTGATTTGTACGGTATAAGATTTAGGTTAATTGATACGTAGTTATCTTATGGTTTTCAAACATTTTAATATTTTATACGGAGGTCTCTAATCTATATAAAAGGATCATTTTATAATTTTTAATATACTTTTTGTTTTTTTATTTTTTATTTTATATATTCCAATAATAAAATAAATTAGAAGAAAAACTCACCCCACCCTACGCTCTCATTGTCCCTCTCTCACACTTGTTCAACAGTTCAAGTGTCACAAAAAGGACCACCCAGCTTTTTGAACACATACATACATTCATCATATTTCAAGTTTAGCATTATAACATACAAAAAAATCAAACATATAACACAAATATTCTTTAGATCTCAATTTTAACAAGCATGCAACCTCAATATGATTTTCAAGCAAAAACATAAACAAATATCCATCAGATTTCGAGTTTGAAACAACTATACAATAAACCATATCATAGAAGTTTAAAAACTTCAAATAGATCAGAAAAACAAATAAGAGAAAATCTTGATGCAAAAATCAACCATAAACTAGGAGAAGTTCTCGAATATTCAAAGGTTAGCTATTTTCCAATAGATGAACCTTTGCCTAGTGAGTTCAAGGTTATTATCCATCGGCTCTTGACACTATCTAGTTGTTCTTGAGCTTGAAATATGTGGAAGATGATAGATCTTGAACATGTAACACCAAAGATAATGATTTGAACAAGGTTTTGTGGGATTTTGTTGTATTTTCCTGATGAAAACGAGCATTGTCGAGAATGAGTAGAAGGGACACAAAAATCTTAATTTTGCAAGGTTTAGGTGTTTTGACGTGATGCTTGCATTGAAGGATGAAGATATGAAGGCGATGTGATGAAGATTTGAATGTTCCTTGTAAAGCAACCGTGAGGTGGAAGGACACACAAAAGGCCGAAAACTTGACGTGATGTATGTCCTTAGCTTATGATGTGGTTAGCTGAGAGAGACGATGGGGGTGGGTGAGTTTGTTTTTGCTAATTTCTCTTATTGTTAGAATATCAAAAATGATAAAATGAAAAAGGAAAAAAATTTGGAAATAGTAAGATGCTCTTTTTATACGGAGCAGGTAATTCTGATATAAGATTTGGAAACAACAAGACCAGTCATATCAATTTTTTATAGTTAGACATCAAATGTTATATTGTGCAAACTACATGAACCAAAAGTATACTTTATTCTATTTTATAATATATTTTGTGGTTGTTAAAGCATCTTTAAGCCTTACCATTTATTTTTATTAAGTTTATTACATAAAACTTTATTAATTTAAATTATCCAATCACTTTTATTTTATTTTTATATATTGGCTAATAGTTACTTCTATTTTTTTGAAATATTTTATGAAGCTTTTTCATCTGATGTGTTATTCTAAGCATATGCATCATCTATTGTAAGACCCTGTTCCCGAAATGAACAAGTTGTGATTTAAAGAAGTTGGTTTTGAGGAAAATGGGAGATAGCGCCACAATATATAGATATAGCGACGTTATCTTGTAAAAGCGCGTTACCCAGGATTGTGGAGATAGCGACGTTATCTTAAGAGATAGCTACGTTATCTGCCGCTGATTACACAAAACCTTAGATCTTGGGTTTTGGCCGTATTTAAAGGTCTTAAACCCTAGGCAGCCACCATTTTCTCTCCTTCAACCCCCAGAAACGTCTCTCCCTAAACTCTAGCTTCCTTGTCGTGTTTTTGGCTCTTCTATGCATCTTGGAAGGTTTCTTGAAGAGAAGGAAGGTGTGTGGTGGTGCTAGAAGGTGTTCTCCAAGGAGCAATCATCAAGATCTGCATTTTCTAGACCTTTGTGAGTAAATAGTTCGTGAATTTTTGTATTTATAAGCTTGTTCTTGTAGTCTTGGATGTGTCTCATGGATCTTTGGTCCTTATGGCTTGGTCTTTGGAACTTATTAGGAAAGTTCATAACTTTATGCTTTTGGTAGCACTTTTGGAGCCATTAAGTCATATTAGAGAGTGAGCCAAGCTCTCTTTGGTTGTTTGCATGGTTGCTTTGGCTAGGTTCAAGCTTTTAGACTTTGATTTTGAGGTTTGTACATATTAGACATGCATGAGCATAAAGGTGGCGACTTTATGGATTCTTGACCGTCTTGGATAAGTTCTAGAAGATCTGGACCCCTAACTTAGCGTATTAAGATCTCGACAAAGAGATGGGCTGAACAGCGGAGATAGCACAGCTATCTATGAAGATAACAGTGCTATCTCTAAAAAGGAATCTGTGACCAAGTGTATTTAGCGACACTATCCATAGGAGATAGCGGTGCTAAGTACGAGTTGACCTTTGGTTGGTTGACTTTTTAGCCAACTTGGATGATTTAGAGATTTGGACCATATGATCGGTTTTGGATGTTCCAGATTATTTATTTTCAACTTTGTGATAAGTTAGAAATTCGTGTTGCTTAGCATATGGGGATATCGGAAGCTTGTGGCTTGAGGTTGCGGATCAGGTGAGTTTTCTCACTATACTATAGGTGATGTTACATGCGTAAGTAGTTTTATTTCACAATGTGCACTGATGTATGCTTAGGGTGAGCGGGCCCTACCTATGTGATTGTATGATCGAGTTTAGGGACCCGTTGGGTCAGTCTGAAAGCTAGGGTTTTTGTGTTGGTATGTGTGCTTAGTATCGATACTAATAAAGGTGGTTGACATGCGATAGCAGATCGGGTTGAGCTCGAAAGACGGACGGATCAGGATGAGCTCGAGAGTCTATGCATTGTGCCGACGACGGGTGGAACTGGGTGAGCCTGCGAGTCCTAGTCAAGGCGGATCGGGGTGAACCCGAAAGCCAGGGTGATCGGGGTGAGCCCAGAGACTTTTATGCATGCTGGTTAAATGTATTTGATTGTGTGGTATTTTGGGAAACTCACTAAGCTTTGTACTTACTCTTTAACCCTAAATGTTTTTCAAGTATTTACTGACTTGAGCTTGGAGCACGACACGACTATATCGCATCTGATATTTTGGTACTTAAATATTCTACTGGATAATGTTTATAATTGTTTTGATAAACCCGATTTTAAATGTTTTAAATCATCATAATTGGATCGGATGTTCCAAACTGTTTTTTGTATATGAACCGCCTTTTAAAAATGAAAATTTTACCCTGAAATTTGGGGCATTACATCTATAAAATTTATAAGCACTTGACAATAACAATATATAACAACAATGCATTACTATACATGATATTAAAACAATGTATTACGCTATATGAAATAAAATTATTTAATCTAGAGCCCAAGTTTTGTTTTTATCTTGTCACAACATTTAATGAAACGAAAGTTGTTTGCCGGTTATACATTGCATCTTTTTATACAAACTTTTTCTTTATTTAAAGACATTATTAATTTGTTTATCTCATTTATTTATTTCTTATTTCATCTATCTCATAAATACACTGATACGATCGATTCGAGGTGATCAGCCTCCCAATTAAAATTAAAAGCAAAACAGTAAATTGGAACAAATTTTCTCTGCATATTAAAAACGTCTGCTACAAATGCTTAAATAGAAAAGCTACTAACTATTCTCCCATGAAATTAGGAGATCATGACCACTACTTACTTTATTCCTAGCTTACATAAGAAAATGATATTGCAAACAATCAGGAGGTCATGGAGTTCACGGCAGATTGCCTTTTATCCCTAAGACCACGTAACAAAATAAACTTAAACTAAAAACTAATAAACTAATAAACTAAAACTAATCATGCGTGTCTGAATGACGCTATAGGTTTTGTAACAATACTCCCACCCTAAAAAAATGGCCTTGTCCTCAAGGCCGAGATCAAGTTGTGCGACGGAAGTCCATGGTGGGTCGGTCTCCGATTGAAGAATGAGAAATTTTTGTGGGTTGCATTGGTGACCCGGTTGATACTTTGCGGGACAATTGTAGCAAAGACCCTCGGCCCGTCGTTTTTGCATTTTGATTGGGCTTAGCTTTTTAATCGGAAGTGTTGGAGTAGAGAGAGGAGGGACTAGCCAACAATGGTTAGTTCCTTAGTAGAGGTTCGGAGGTACCGTCGGAAGATGGAAGTTGATCATGGAGCTTGTCTTCAATTAGTTTGGCTAGACTATAAGTGTGATGAAGTGTTTGCGGGTTATGAATGACGATCTTCGATTGAATGTCGGGTCGTAACCCGGAAATAAAACAGTTTCGCAAGGCTAAGGGGAAAAGACCGATTACCCAATTACTAACTTTTTCAAACTCGGTTTGGTATGCCGAGACGGTGGTGGATTGTGGAAGCTTGAACAAGGTTGCTTGATGATTCTCATATGACGAAGGACCAAAAGTAGTTCCAAAGCCCGTGTAAATTCCGGCCAAGTTCCAAGAAAGTTATTGTTGGCAAGGTATTTGTACCATCTTAAGGAGTCGCCGGTAAAATAGAAGACATCGAGGTAGAGGCGTTGTGGCGGTGGAACGGAGTAATAGCTAAAGTAGTTTTCGGCTTGAAAAATCCAATCAAGCGGATTAGAGCCATCAAAGGTTGGGAGGTGAATTTTTGGTGGACGAGGGTTGTTGTTCGGTGGCGGCGGCAGTGGCGGTGGCGGTGGCGGTGGCGGTGGCGGTGGCGGCGGTTCTTTGGCTACAAGGATGTTGACGAGTTTCTCCAATTTGGCGGCGGTAGCGGTGGAGATACGGATGAGAGTTTGCATTTGATCATGGAGGACGGTATTGGTGTTGTCGGAGGTGGAGCTTGATACCACTTTAGGAGGCATGAGGACGAGGGATGAAAGCACCAATTGATACGATCAATTCGAGGTGATCATCCTCCCAATTAAAATTAAAAGCAAAACAGTAAATTGGAACAAATTTTCTCTGCATATTAAAAATGTCTGCTACAAATGCTTAAATAGAAAAGCTACTAACTATTCTCCCATGAAATTAGGAGATCATGACCACTACTTACTTTATTCATAGCTTACCTAAGAAAATGATATTGCAAACAATCAGGAGGTCATGGAGTTCATGGTAGATTGCCTTTTATCCCTAATACCATGTAACAAAATAGGCAAAATTACACTGTAGCCCATCCAACTCTTGATTTCTGGTTTAAAAGGTCCTTCATGTTATTTTTTGGTCTTTAAGGGGCATGAAGTTGAAATTTACCTGCTAAAAAGGGACCTGGACTTGTAATAGTTGGTGTCTACTGCCACGCATTCTAATTCTTGTTTATAGGTGTTAACTGAAGGTTCACAGGGCCTAACATACCTTATAAGCACCAACGTAGAATTCATTGCCCAACATGTCTTGTATCATTACACGGAAGCGAACTAAAGTGTTTGCTTGAGCCCGATGAACAACTTAAGGACTTAGCATTGGGACGTGGAGATGGTGATAAAAAAACTTAATCGAAACTATTGAGCATGTAAACCCAATGTATCTGTAAAATAACCTAATAAATCATAAACCCTATAACTTTTCTCGATAAATCCAGGGAACTTTCATAAGCCCTTGAATTCTAAATAGGGGTAACTTACCGACTGATGCCATCATTGTCAAAAAGAAACTCCCGGAAGAGATCGGTGACGCCCCAATCTTTGCGGTCCAAAGAAGCCAGATCTGTTCTAGAGGTCACCGCCATCGTATTGATGACCCACCATCTCTCAATATCACTCGATTTCTCTCTGAGTCACACAAACACACTCAATCTACAGGCTGAATTCCCGCCAAAGTGTTGGCTTGCGTTTGTGGCCATGGCGTGGATTGGATCCGAAAACCAAAAGGACATATATTATTGTATGTATGTATGTGCGTCAGTTATATATGTGTGCGTCAGTTGTATTGCCCCGTAGGTTTTAACTTCAAGTATAGGTTGCAGAGATGGGAAAACGAGCATTAATGGCGATGAGATGGGAAAAAGAGGGACACGAGAGACGGACATGAGTTTCACGAACACAAAGCTGTGCAGTTATCAATTCGTGCAATTCTTCCATCCCGCTGCAAGACTTCTCGGTAGAACTCATTCTCAGCAATCCAATTCCTGCAATTCTTCCATTCTGCTGCAAGACTTCTTGGTAGAACTCATCCTCGGCAATCTCAAGCGCTATCGTGATGTTGTAGGGTTGGCGTGATGTATGGATCACTGAGCGGGTGAGGTCGAAAGATGGGTTGGGCTTCAAAAGAATTTCGTGAAGAGCAGACACCGACTATTACAAGTCCAGGCCTTTTTTTAGGAGGTAAATTTCAACTTCATGCCCCTTAAAGACCAAAAAATAACATAAGGGACCTTTTAAACCAGAAGACAAGAGTTGGATGGGTTACATTGTAATTTTGCCAAAAAAATAAACTTAAACTAAAAACTAATAAACTAATAAACTAAAACTAATCATGTGTGAATGACGCTATATGGGTTTGTAACATACGCATAGAACCAGCTTCATTAATCAAACCTTTAAAACCATTTACCTCGGCACTCGAGGTAGTCTTTTTTCTTATCTAATTCCTTGATGCTCGTTTATTTCCCTTGGAGGGCTTCCGTTTCATCATCTTCATAGTATACTTTGATGAAGTTGTGTAACTAGATAAGCTAGCCTTTCTTCTCTTCGTATAAACATCATTTGGCTTCACTTTCATTATCTTCGTCTGAGAAAATGAACTTTTTTTAGACAAACAATAACATCACTAATGTCTCTTCTCATAAAATTAAAATGTCATAAACAAACAATATTGAAAAAGATAAATTCATTACACTTATGGTTATCAGGCCCGACCCAAAGGGAGTTCAATGGGTGCCTTTGAACAGGGCCCATTCTCTACTAGGGGCCCAATATTTTACCTAAATCTCCCAGTCTGTTCGTGAAACGTGAATACTGGAGGCGAAATCGGAAAGCAGGAACTCGGGAATAATAGCGATAATCATGACAGCTTCATGCCTTCACCCAATAATATCGGTAATCAATCTCGAAAAATCAGCCAACGATTCAATTTCTGCAACTGCAAGTCTCTAATGGTACGATATTATGCTTCGTTTATTTTCTGCAAGTCTCTGACGGTACGATATTATACTTCAAAGCTTAAGTATATCGAATATATTTATATGGTTTTGTTTTAAATCGGGTTTAAGATACATAGGGCTTTTGTTGGATTAGGTGTCTAAGCCATGACTAATAATTTGTATTTACCTAATTAATAGAAGCAAATTCCATTTGGGTTGCCCTCATAGCTGGATGTTTGGTAGAAAGTTCGGTAGAGAGAAAGGTTGGTTTATTATAGGATTAATAAATCAATAGAAATAAAACATATGGTTTGTTAATATATTAAGTGATAATATATTAATTAGAAACTATATTGATTGATTAATAATTAATCAGAAATTAATTGGATTGATTTCTGTGGCATTAATTAGATTAATCAGGAAGTCAGGGATTAAAGTCGTACAAATTCAATAGTTGAATTGCGGCGCGCGGCGCGCAAATGTAAAGGCCGCGACGCGCGTACGTATAATCCGGAAAATGGCTGACGGCTAGGGTTTCTTGTTTCCCTATAAATAGGGACCCCTAGACCTCATTATTTGGTGCTCATTCTATTATTCTCTCTGGAATTTTCGTGACCTTCCTCTGGCTCCCTGGGTGTGATCTCATTTGAGGCAGGACACTTGTGCTGCTTAGCTTCAAGATTAAAACTAAAGGTTAGTTTTTCTGATTTATTCTTTTAGTTAATTTTTGTTTGGCCTTTAGGAATTAGTTACATGTTCAAAGTAAGAAAACATAGATCTTTTCTAGGTTGCATGTGAACTTAGGTTATTTAGTTCATGGTTGCGGAAAACCTTTCAGTGGTATCAGAGCATTTGGTTGTTTTCTTATTGAATGGCTGTAATAGTTTTCCTAATTATGGTATATTGTTTATAAATATTTTGGGCCTGATTTCGATTTTGGGGTTTAGGGTTTTTGAAACCCTAGCCCCTTCCCCCTTCTTTTTCGATTTTCCTGGTTAGGGTTTTAGGAGGTTTTCTATTTTTTTGGTAACTTTAATTGGTTAATTAAATGGATAACCTTAAACCCAGTTTGTTTGAATTCGATAATTAGGGGTTTAAGATAGATTTAAATTGATTTGATTAATTTGGAAAAACCTATCTACATTTGAATTAATTTAATTAATTGTTTAATTAAAAGATAATTCAAGGGATTTAATTTAATTTTGATTTAATGGTTAAATTTCGAAAATTAAAGGATAAATCCTAAAATATTTTAAAAGGTTTAAAATATCTAGATTTAATTAATTTAATTAATAGTTTAATTAAAAGATAAATTAAATCAAATTAAAAGGTTTAATTTAATTTGAAATTTAATAGTTAAATTTCAGGAAATTAAAAGATAAACCAGGAATATTTTAAAAGATTTAAAATACATCTTATATATATTATTAAAGGTTAATACTATATGTATAAGATAAATTAGTTAGTCAAATCATTAGTAGGCCTCATTCACGAAGCTGGTCTATAAAGTGGGTATAAGGAGACTGCCTATAAAATGGCGGTCTAATGGGTGTTCACTCTCACCCACCGCTCGCCTCATCAGTGGAGGGTCGTTAGCCGAACAGTTTTGATAGGACCGCTTAATCATTAAAAGTATAATGATCAAAGTACTAGAACCCGTACAAGAATTCCCAATCTAGTTACTTTAGAAAAAATGTGAATTTGATGCTAACCCATGAAATTGCACATTGCACTTTATGAAACGTTGATGGAGCGTGTGTGGGTTACCGGCACACCAATGGGGGTTCATAAAGAGTGGCAATGGGTTCTCGGGTGTTATCATTGTTGATGGAGCGTGTGTGGTTAACCGGCACATCAATTTGAGATGATAATGGACCCCGAGAGTACCAAGCTAATTTGCATGGTTATTCACACCCGGTTTGTGATCCTCGGCATCCCAGTCACAAACGGTGGGGCATATCCGAGATTAAACATGCCATTGAACAGTTCAATGAATCTCACAGATCTAGGAATTTCATAAGACTGAAATTGATAAAAGTTATCTACCTTAATGACCACTGTGTTGTGACTACGGCATCCCTCTTCACAGCATAGTAGGGGTATTTTGTATTCTAGCCTTGTTAAATAATGTATATTGGGTAATTATTTAAAAGGATGAATTAAACGAATAAATTCAAATTTTATATATGTCTGAAGAAAGTGTCATTCTCCTCCTTCTCCTCCTTCACCCATTCTGAGAGCTTCAGAAAGCACCTGTTTAGTATGGTAAGGCTGACTGGCCTGAACTATGTGATATGGTTTTGCAATTAGAGAATAGTTCTTAGTTTTGCTGGCGAGCCATATCCGACTGAGTGTCTGCTCCCAAACATGGCATCACACAGCAGCTTGTGATGAGCATGACTCCTTGACTATTGAGTCCAAGGAAGTTCGTTGCCATATGCTATTGATCATTAACCACGAGTTCCGCAGGGATTTAGAATTCCTGGGGTCTGATAAGTTGGCACAGCTAGTTCAGGAAAGGTTCCGTGAACTGGTTGAATAAAGGGAACGAACTAGGATCTTCAAAGAGCTTGAAGTTGCAAGCTAGAAGGAAGTAGCACCAGTTTGCGTGTTCCCGAGATTGAGGGATACATAGGCGAACAGTATAAAACTGGTTTCCCTTTGGGATCGGGAGTTAAGCATTAGCTCAACTCGCTGATCTGTTCATCCAGATGAACAGAAAGGGTAACCGGATAAGACAATCGTGGAAGTGCATTCAATGTCGACTCTGTATGAATCGTTCATGGAGAAGCATAGTTCCATTAATTCAGCTGCTTCAGGATTGAGTCCAGTATTAAGGTGCATCAAGAAATGATCCAGATCGTCTGGACCGATTGTTCGATGTTTCAAACTGGGAATCCACAATGTGGGACACAGTCACGGAAAGATTGGAAAAATGCTCCAAAGTCAAACCGTTTGGTAAACTCATAAATATCTTAGAATTTAGAACACCTGGTCCTCATTTCCTTGATACAGGATGTGTTTCACACATTTGCTCTGTATGCACGAACTCTGGAGGATGCGGGATGATGTCGCACAGGAGCATATTCAGATTGGATCCGGAGCTCGTGCGGTTTTTGAGTTAAGCTAGATATTTGTTCTTTTTATTAGTTTATAGATACATACTACATGGATTCGCATAGTACATTTTTCTGAGGATAATTCTGGTTTAATGAAATATTTTTTTTTGAAACATGATTGTTTTAATTGTCCTCGAAATGTTGTGTGAATGTGTTCATGACGTAAATGGTAATAACTTGAATGTTGATACATCCAATGGGATTGGATTTGTAAATTGTGTTCTTTATGATTGTTAAAGTGAATTTTATGAGAATCACTTCAACCAAAGGTCCAGTTGGACAGGACTTTGGAATCATTTGACTTAGAGTCACATGATGAATTGAGTGCTTAATAAAATTAATTGTGGCAAGAAAGGAATCACCCAAAGATCCAATGGATAGGATTTTGGAATCAGTTGACTTGGAGTCAGGTGATGATTGCATGTCTTGAACAATATTAACAAAGTCATAAATTTACATGGAACTGTAAAGGTATTAAGATTTTGAGCAACAGACACATAAGTTACTGTGTATTGCTCGAATCTTCGAACAGAACACGATTATTTATGCTTCATGATATTTGCCAAATGGTTTGACAAATATGGCTTCGTTTATCGGAATAAGCGATTGATTGGAACCTTGAAGTGTTCAAAGATTTCAAAGGAAGCATAAGATCAACAGAACCTGAGTAACAACATAGACTGAGAAAATGTTTCACAGTTTATCCTCTTCCAAGAACACTAATGGTTATAATGTGTCTTAGGGAAGATGATGGAGCATTGATCGAAATAGTTTTGATCCTCGGTGTATAAGATACACTGGATACATTTCCGACTAATATTTCAATGAATTGAATATTCAACCAGTCAGACCGCAGAAGCCATATTCCGACCACATCTTAGACTAAGTAGGTTATGTTGACACTGTCTGAAATGTAAAGCTGGGATCATCCCACTAGTACATAGAATGTCCAGGGTCATGTAGTATTCGTCTGAATCTCATGACAAGCCTGAAACTAATCAGCAATGTCGTTTCATTAGCCACTCCGGTTATCCTTTGAAAGAATAGTACTTTTAGAAAGAACTCAAGTTCTAAGGAAACAGTGGGAGTAAGAATGATTCTGAATGAGTTCAGGGATTAGCCAAGTGAAAGAACCTTTAGTCACCACTGGGACTTGACCAGGAATTAGATTCCTGTTAAACTTGACATACCCTCTCTTCGCTTGACTAATAGTTATTGTCACTGTCATAAGGAGGTATGATTTGGGTGATATACCGGGTAGTGGTAAAACACTAAAGATGGTACGGATAAGTAATCCGACTGCTGGAAGCATTGGTGAACCCAGTTGCTGCCAAATAAGAGAACCTTACCGCGAGACACAGTCTATGTGACAGTTTGATTGATCTTTACAACTGGTCTAGGAACCAGTGGGAGTAATTGAATCATCAAAAGAAGGGAACATAGAAATGTACTTACAGAACATCTGCGTGGCATAGTGTGAGTCGGTAGTGGAGCGTGTGTGGTTTACCGGCACACTAATAGGGACTCACATAGAGCATGCCATTACAAAAGGTACATGGCCCCGGGATTCGTCCCATTGGCATCTCGCAAGAAAGCATATTCAGATTCTCAAAATAGGCCAAAAGGTTTGGATTTTGTCAATAGCCTGAAAGATTTCCTTTAATAAGTCGGAAAGGTTTGGATTTCAGTTTCGCAAAATGTGGCATAAGTTCTGGATTTTGTGAATAGTCCGAAAGAGTCATATAACGATGTCAAAGCCAGTGGGAGTGTCGTTGTTATCTGCTATCATTGTATGTGGGTTACATACTGGTTCTAGGAAATGTCTCTTATCATTACAAAGTGTAATGACTTGGTGTTAAGAAACGGTTCGCTATGAAATACTTTAAGAGATACAACATACTCAGGTGGTTGTGAACATCTATTAGATAGATTAGAATTCTGCCAATATGATCTTGATGAGATTCAAGATGCATAACCCCAGGAATGGAGTTTCCTGTCATTACAAAGTGTAATGAATTGGCATGAAAGAAACAAAGAAGGTGAAACATACTCACGTAGTTCACAGACATCTATCGGATACATGAGACTGACAGTATATACTTAGCCGTTGAGAATATGATCTTGATGGGATTCAAGATGCATAAGAAAGAGTCTCCGAAAGGAAATGTTTCCGGAAATCATGACACAAGGATTATTGGTAATCTTAGGATTCCGAAAGGGTTTGGAATGAGATCACATCAGGTTCTACGAGCCTCTTGGACCAATCAGAAGTGTTATGAACATACCCTGATGACTTGATGCTTAGAGCATGGTAAGTTAGTTTCAGGATATGACCTGGCTGAGATTACTGTTTGGATTTTGAACACACGTGAGAAATCATTGGGAAATGATTAGGGTGAACAATTTGAAAGGAGTTTCAAATCGGCGATTGTTTACACCAGAACGTGGTGCTGTAGGACTTCATGGTTAAAGAATTTCGTTGGTTTCTGATGGAGCGCGTGTGGTTCACCGGCACATCATGACACCTCGAAATTGTCTTAGGGTGTAGTCATGTAGACTAAAGACCCGAGAACCATGGGCAGTCACGGTACACATCACCGGAATGGAGTTGTGAGAGAGAATGACAAAATGACAAATTGAGATATCATCGGAAGAGTATCCGATAGGATCATCTGCAATAAAGTGTATAAGTGTTAGACACTTGGATACATAGAAAGAGTGAAAATGCCATAGACATAGATATAAAAGGCTTGAATTGAAAGCTTAAAAGAGAATAAGAAACCGATAATAGTTATGATAAATCCGACTTGGTGATTACCTCGTGGAGACTTGGTAATAAGCAGGAGTAGCTGCCAGTCAGATTTTATGTTTCACTTTTGCATGTTTACTTCCTGAATAATTGGATTATTCAAATATCCACAGTCGTTCATACTCTTAGGGAGTAAGTATGAAGGAAGACTGTCATGAATTGGTTTGTAGATTGTCTAAGGAGCTAGACATAGCAATAAGATTGCTGCAACATTCATGAGTACTTGGAAATGGAGATTTGAGTATTAGATAAACCCGCGCTCAATGGATTGCTTCATGGATTATATCACGAGCAATGTTGAGACGATAATATCTTATGGTCTTAAAGTTGAGAGATATGAGTTATAATTTGCAAGGCGGTTGTTCATTGATAGTACGAAAACGCATCGGTAACTCGGTGTTATAAAACGTGCTGTTGTGAGTGATTTGTCGGGTAAAAGATATAACATATGAGTCGAAGCTTATTCTTCCCATGACCCAGACGGGTAACAGATATCTGTTGGTCACTCGATGATTTTGAAGTTGACTGAAGCGCTGGCCAGCCAGGACTGAATTGATTCGTTCAATTAGAAGTCTAAAAGTCATAAGCAAAATCGGAAATCGGGAAACAGTGTGTCAGACAGAGATTGATCTCAATCCATGTCTCATGTCTGAAAATATCTTGGTGGACGGAGGATCATCTGATCACTTATCTATGGACAGAACTGACTAGGTCAGAGTTCGGCAGCAGTTTCTAGGAAGCTACAGTTTGCTGATTAATTAGAGGTTAAATTGGTAATTATAGTCATAGACTTATCCAAGTAGGAGACTGTTGGATTAGGTGTCTAAGCCATGACTAATAATTTGTATTTACCTAATTAATAGAAGCAAAGTTCATTTGGGTTGCCCTCATAGCTGGATGTTTGGTAGAAAGTTCGGTAGAGAGAAAGGTTGGTTTATTATGGGATTAATAAATCAATAGAAATAAAAGATATGGTTTGTTAATATATTAAGTGATAATATATTAATTAGAAACTATATTGATTGATTAATAATTAATCAGAAATTAATTGGATTGATTTTTGTGGCATTAATTAGATTAATCAGGAAGTCAGGGATTAAAGTCGTACAAATTCAATAGTTGAATTGCGGCGCACGGCGCGCAAATGTAAAGGCCGCGACGCGCGTACGTATAATCCGGAAAATGGCTGACGGCTAGGGTTTCTTGTTTCCCTATAAATAGGGACCCCTAGACCTCATTATTTGGTGCTCATTCTATTATTCTCTCTGGAATTTTCGTGACCTTCCTCTGGCTCCCTGGGTGTGATCTCATTTGAGGCAGGACACTTGTGCTGCTTAGCTTCAAGATTAAAACTAAAGGTTAGTTTTTCTGATTTATTCTTTTAGTTAATTTTTGTTTGGCCTTTAGGAATTAGTTACATGTTCAAAGTAAGAAAACATAGATCTTTTCTAGGTTGCATGTGAACTTAGGTTATTTAGTTCATGGTTGCGGAAAACCTTTCAGCTTTATGCACAATTAGTTGTTTCCCACCAACTGTTTAATGAAAATCAGTCCCTGTTTCTTTCCCGTTTTGTTATATCGATTCACATGTTGTTTAGTGCTTTCAGTCATTCTCTTATTTCTATTCTTTATTTCTTATTGTTATACTTTTTAATTTTTCAAAAATATTTTGGTCCCTAACATTTGAAGAGCACCCAAAAAAACTAAATTGTTCTTTGTTGGCGCATTACAACATTGGGATGCAAAGCTTTATGTGAAGGTCAAATAGAGGCCTGGTCTTTGGGGTGTGCACAATAAGCCGTTGCACAGGGATTTTCTGGAAGAGCACATACTAGAATTAAAGGTAAGTTTTTTTTGGAAGAAAGGTAATACTTATTTTTCTTTATTTGAACTTTTAGTATTCATTTTGTTCTGCTACTTGTTTTAGAAGCCATTACAAGGTTTGGAGTTAGGCATTTGTTTATAGTCCATGCTCACGACAACACATTGGAAAGAATAGAGTTACTATAGGTTGCCCAGTCTAAGTAATTTTTGTATCTTGTAGATTTGCATGTTTTGGGGCCTACGTTTATCAATTTGCACAGGGCCTTCAAAATCTCTCGGCCGGCCCTGATGGTTATATATATATATATATATATATATATATATATATATATATATATATATATATATATATATATATATATATATATATATATATATATATATATATATATATATATATATATATATATATATATATATATATATATATATATATATATATATATATATATATATATATATATATATATATATATATATATATATATATATATATATATATATATATATATATGTGTGTGTGTGTGTGTGTGTGTGTGTGTTAGGTATTTTGATAGATTACGCAATTTTGTACTCTTACAGCTAATAAGTTTCTTTATTTGAGACATGACTCAACGTCATGAGAAAAGTTTTTAAAAGCTGACTTTT
This sequence comes from Cichorium intybus, assembly GCA_023525715.1. Lineage (NCBI taxonomy): Eukaryota > Viridiplantae > Streptophyta > Magnoliopsida > Asterales > Asteraceae > Cichorium > Cichorium intybus. The sequence goes on along the minus strand of CM042012.1, from coordinate 53,884,058 downwards.
TGTTCCATAACGTTTTTATAAAATATTACACTATTTAAGGTGTATGAAGATCTGGGCGTTACAAGTTGGTATCAGAGCCATAGTTTAAGCGAATTAGGTGTCGAGACTTGAACCTAGGCTTAAACTGTGTGAGGCTTAAGTGAGAATATGGACTTGAGATAAGACCATAAGCAAGAAAGTTATAGCTATGATAAGATACACGTAAGATAGGTTGTTGAACCTAAGAACCTAAGATAGGTTGCAAAACTTATATGATGGTTAGACAGCTGAGTCTAAGATAAGATTGGACTGTTAGGGAAATATATGTTTATTTTCCATAATTGTTTGCAGCTACGCAAGTATTTGCTTATGAGCAATAAGATTCCCTAATACATGTTAACAACATATATATTGTAATGTATTAAGCTAATTTCAACCAGTGAACCTGAAGACCTAGTGGTGACGCCAGAATTAAATATGTATAAGTGGTTATGATAATAAGGGCCCATATTATCATAATCACAGGATATGTATTTGAGGTTGGTGGAATCACGAAGGAATCAAGGTAATCTGGTTGGGGATACATGTAGGAAGTTGTAAAGAGAAACTAAAAGGTTTAAATGTCATAAGATGGTTATACCTATGTAATAAGATTAAGTATGCTCTAAATTATTAAAGATAATATAATGGGTATGTACCATGTAGTTTGGAATACCGAAATGGAAAAAAAATATGGCAACTGTTATGGCATATGTTGATTGATTAGCACTATAAGCATGCTTATCAGAATAAAATAAAGTATGATGGGTATGTGCTACCCATATGGGGATTATGAAACAAGTAATGAAGGAAAGACTGAAGGCGATAGCATGGTGTGTCCTTTAAGGACAACCATGGAAATTCAAGTATGTTTGTTAAAAGTTATGATTTTATAGATGGTTAGAAGATGAAACTAAGATTCCTAATCAAGGTAAGGAACCCAATACGATAATGCAAGATAAAGATAGGAGATAGCAACATAATTGATAAGTGGGAAGTTTTGACTTCCAAACACGAAGGAGTACCACGAGTGAAAGCATCTAAAGGCTGGGCAAACGATTAAGTCATAAGTATGATGACTTAAACTTAACTGTAAAATATGACAAGCAAAGTGTCTGAGAAGATTAAAGAAAGGAAATGGAAGTGTATTAAAGCCTTGTGTCAAGGCATGGCAGCTTAACGTCTGATGGTTGAGAAGATAGAAGATTTAAGCAACACAAGGATTGCAACGCATTAGTAAGTTAGTTGCCATTTTAGTATATAGAATTGAAAGTGGATTACCCAAGCTAGGGTACAAAGGGATTGACATTTAAATGGGCTCGTGAGTGTCACAACGCCATGATTAAGTGTAAGTCGATGTTCAGGAGGGTACTCCACAGACAAGATGCTAAAAATAAGAGCGGGCACGACACTTAGTTGGACGCGATGCGACTTCAGAAGATAGTGACGCATTGGCTATACTAAGTTATAGCTGTGTATATGTGGTGAATTTCTTAAAGTTTCTTGGTTGTTTCTTAGGGACTTTTCGTCTCCAGAACCTAGAGATTCAAGATGAAGCTTATGCGTTAAGCAGTCTAGTCAATGAAAGTATGACATCTATACCAGATGGTTAATGACAGTAACTCATGATGTAAGTTGACAATCACAACTTATTGACATCTATACCAGATGGTAGATGGTTAACGACAGTAACTCATGATGTAAGTTGACAATCACAACTTATTGAGAGCATTTGAAGTACCTTTGGGTGAGTGAGATTAATATGATTGTGATGCTGAATTTAGCACATGAGTGATGGTAACTAGAATAATACTTCATGTGCTATAATAGTATTTCCTCACAATGAGATAATTATCACAAATGTGATAAATAGATTGGAAGGCTAATTGATTTAATAGAAATGACAGACTTATGTCGTCAAATGTAGAGTTAGTAATGAACTAATGGAAATTGACATTTTAGTTATGTCAAATGATTGTCATGAGATCATGGAAAGTAAGAATAGGAAAAAGGGGAATATATTATTAATACGTGGAATCATCTAGAGGGTTGGACTTAAACGAAAATGCCCTTCATTTTCGTTTAAGGGGTAGATGGGTAGACCCTGGATGCTTAGCCATATGAACGATCATATGGATAGAATATGTAACATCCGTGTGTTGGGCCTAGAAATTTTGGGCTCAAATCGATAAAATAAAATTTTAATTTGGAAAATAAATAGATAGAAAGATTTTCAAATTTACTAGATGCTCCATAATTCGTTCCTTTAAAATTCAACTTCTTACATATATGATTTTTAAATATTACCGTTTTATAAGAATTATACAATTAATTACCACTTTGATGTTTAACTTATTCATATTAAATTAAAAGGGCAATTTGGTAACTATGCAAATAAAATTTAGTACTTCAGTAACGAGTTTTATTGTTAAGGATAATTAATATGCTACTTGGCTTAAAAACCATTAACATACCATATTAGACGTTTTAATATGTATTAGATGTCAAAGGGCGACTTGGTAAATTTTAATTTAGAAAAAGACGAGAACCTTACATTTAGAACATTTAAGTAAATTCACATGTAAGGCAAGCGCAATGGATGAATTCGAGGCAAGTTGTTAAATTGGACTTGTAACTAGTTATTTTTGGAAGGGCATTTTAGTAATTATCAAAAAAGACAACTTAGGTACCTGACACGCGCAGAGGTCGTCGTGCGGTCAAAAATAAGAGAAAACCTAACACACACTAGTATAGCGGTAGTCAGGGTCGATCCACAGGAGCTTCGTGGTTAGACTAGATGAGAGATTACCAACTAGTAGTGTCACAGCTACAGTCGGAGGATCTAGTTTCTACCTTCCTAATCACTAGCAAACAAAAGCAATGATCAAACACACTCAAGCCAAGCTAAGCTAAGCTCAAATCACCTAGTCACTTTCTGAAATCAGAAGTACATCTCTGAATCAGAAGCAATCAAAGGCATCCAAACTAGCAAAACCAAGCAAAGCATAAACTAGCTACTAACTAAAGTTCTACTGAACAGTTACTAGCCAAGGTTTAATGCCTACAAACTAACCTAATTAGTTACTGAATGCAGCAAAGGAAAACAGTCCCGACAAGGTCAGAATAACATTCAAACACAAACCAATAACCAAACCAAACACAAACATCCAAAACACCGAAAAACCAATATTAAGTGTAACCGAATGATTGCATTAACCAAATTCAGATCCCAAACATAAAAACAGTAACCAAATGATCCAAAAACAGAAGCCAAAGCTAGGTATCAATGGTTGTCACACCCAAAGATACAAAAGCAAGCTTAAATCTAACTATTTAATTACAAATAAAATCTAAAACTAACCAATACCAAATGAGAGTCTTCTGGAATGAAATCTTGGAGTCAAAGAGCTTCAAGGTCGATTTTACACCCGGTCTTTGCTAGGGTTTTCGGCTGGAAATGCCTCTATTTATAGTTGCAATTTTCCGCAGCCGCGCCGCGTAGAAGTGAAATCCGCGGCGCGCGTACTGATCTTTTCCCGTTTCTTCGGCATTTGAATGTGTTCCACCGCCTTAAGCCCGCGTCGCGTGTATCATAGATCCGCGGCGCGCGTACGAGTTTCCTTGATTTTTCATTCTTTTCCAAACTTCTTCCTTTTGCACGCTTTTAGTCCCTGTTTCCATTCTTTTTCTACAAACAAGTCCTGGCACGAAAAGTGAGAATACCCAGACATATCTGATATAATTTCATCAAGAACAGGGCTCAACAACGCCTAAAATACTTGATATCACTAGGCGTTGTCAAACACCCCACACTTGTGCCTTGCTTGTCCCCAAGCAAGAGAGTTTTTTAACAAATTATAATAAAGAATCAAACAATTTTTGACTGTGTTCAGTTTCAAAGTTTATTGCTCTATGAGTTAGAATGGAATAGTTCGCGAAAACATAATTGAATTGTTCTTTGGAATTCATGGCTTTCTAGAGAACCCTTGATTACAAACTTTCTGTCCACAATGAAGTGTACTTACTCATTCAGATTCTAAAGGCCATTAAGGAATTGTCCATGACTTTCGATGTTGTCCGTGTAACGAGCTTTCAGAAATACCATCCCAGACTAGATGATCTTAGGTGGTAAGGTGCATAAGGCCCACCCATTTTAGACCTACCGGCTCGAACAACAAAGGCCACAGATTGACTTTTCCTTCCTAAATTCCAATCCTAAAACAGCTCGATCTTCTAAACCCGTAAAACTCAACTTATTTGACTAACTAATAGCATGATCATAAATAAACAGTATTTCTTGAAAAGTACTAATGCTATCACAATCACAAACCATTCATTTCAAAATTGCAATTTATTAAAAATTTAGAAAAACATTGCTAAAAATTGAAAAATTGATCATTTCTGCAAAAAATTTCAAAAAAAAATCTCTTTCGACCGTCCACACCCCACACTTAAAGCGGTACAACGTCCCCGTTGTACAAAAATTATTTCAAAACAAGGGAGAAAGAGTTACCCCTTTTTGGACGATAGACTGCTTGGTGCTTAATATCACAGGTATAATTGCGTACAGATGGATCCTTGATTTCGTATTCCGGAGTTGTAGCGCTACAGTGAACATGCCGGTGGTCGAGACAAGTGGAGGGGGCACGGTGACCCCATACTTGTATGAGACAACTCCTTCTCAAATTAGTATATCATGCATAACTTAACAAACAAATTAAAAACAAACATGACAAATAAAATATGAACAACATATACAGATAGAAGTGTCATAAGTTTATACATATATCCAAAAAAATATAAAAAGAAAGAGAGAAAAAAAAATAATAAATAAATCAATCACTATCAGGTGGCCTGGAGGGTCCGGCCTCGTGATCAAGGGCCCTGGCTGGGAATGGTCGGGGACATCGGCCCTGCTGAGTGGCCAACTCCAAAAGTACCTCCCCGATCCACTCGAGCTGGTCCTCCATCCTCGCAACCCGGGCCTCCAACCGATGGATGGCCGCTGGGTCCTCCTGCAGCTGTGGCTGCGGCTCTGGTGCTGGCTCTGGCCTCCTGCGTCTCCTGCCAGGCTGGGCATACGCAGGCTGAGGTGCCTGAGGAGGCTCGGTCGGTGCCCGGATGAACTGCCCCGGGCGCTGCTGCTCAATGAGCCGCATCCTCTCCAAAGTGCGTGCTGTAGTGCGGGATGGAGGCAGAGCGGTCAAGGAGGCTACCACAGAGGCAGTGAGAATGCCATATGAGCGGGCCAGGCGGGTAATAAAATACCCCCTGGCTAGTGGGCTGCTGGTGGAGGCGCCGGTCGAGTGGGTGGAGAGAGCAACCGCGAGGGCGAAGGGGAGATGGAGGAATCGGGACGGGTCGAGGAGAGCCCATAAAAATGTCATGTCCTCCCCAGACACCTTCTCGCCTCCCTCCCGCTGCATGATGGAGGTAGAAACGATCCGGTGCACGAGGCGGTGAAGTGGATCACGTAGGTGGCTCTCCCTCGAGGTCCCTGCCTCATACATGACGTTGGACAGTGGTGTCCAGATCTCCATGTTGGGAGCCCGCTCCGGCTGCCCCTGGATGCACGCACCAAAGAACTGCGTGAAGTAACGGTGCTGCAAATCCGCTGGAGTGTAGATGCCTGTGCGCCTCCCGAACTCCCTGAGGTTGCACTCCCTCTGTACACCTCCCAAACGAAAGCGGACGAGCCTGGATCGTGGGTCCGACGCCCTGGGAGCGAAATGGATGGTAGACAGGAACTCCAGGAGAAGCTCGGTATAGACCACATCCTCGTCAGTGGCCATGATCCGGTCCCATCCTCGGCAAGTGAATGATGCCTCCTCATGGGTCCAGGTGCGATGCAAGAACGGCTCGATCGCATCCCATAGTCCTGCGTCTCTCAATATATCTCTATCAATAACCGTCGCCTCGAGAACCCGGCGACTCCTCAATGCGTCCCTCCGTGAAGTATACTCTGCAGAACTGGTCAGTCCCTCGGGGAACTGGAGGAAAGCGTGCTCCAATATGAACATCATCTGCAAAAAGAAAATATAGCCACAAAACAACAATTTTTGCAAAATCAGTCCCTATCTTCCCTGCCGCACCGCGGTGCGGCCCAAGAGCAAGGGCGCGACGCGGCGTGCGGCTGTTTCTAAAGTCCGATCCAAACTCGTGATTTAACCTGCTAAAATTCGATTCAATCATACCACAAGGTAGCCTAAGTGCCGACTAACTCATCTAGGGTCTCCATTTGGTAAAACAAACACCCTGTGAGCTAGCATTAGCGATTCTAAGTTTTGAACTATTTTGAGCAAATCACTAAAATTAACTACCTAATTGCTAGTTTTAACAGCTAATAGATAGTTAGAATGGCGTACCTTGACAGTGGAAACAAAATGAGCAAGAAAAATTGCAAGAGAATTTCGATAACCAGAGCTCCGAGTCGTGTGATGGTTATGTGAGCCGTGGCTTACCTTATATAGGAAAAAATTGTCTGATCGTTTACCGCGTCGCGGGTTTATGCTTTGCGCGTCGCGCGTGTCACCAAATTAACCCCTGCGTATCGCGTTGGTTTACAATCCCGCGTCGCGTAATTCAAATATCCGCGGCGCGGACTTTAAAAATTTCAAAACTTCTCAAATGACCCCACACTTGTTTCAAACTACTAATACCTGCAAAAAAAATTGATGTATTTTTGTATTTTATTCAAAGAAACATATCCTAACTTATGACACGATGGGTTGCCTCCCAACAAGCGCTAAGTTTAACGTCTTCAGCTAGACGTACTATTCATTCTACATCTACGGTGGATCGTATGCCATCTTCCTTCGCTTATTCCCAGTCACCACCGTCCTTCAAACTTTCCTGGGTCGAATGGCTTGCTAATCCTTCTGCTGCTACCCGGTTGCCATTTTCTGATTAATTCCCGTGAATGCTTGGAGGTAGCTTTGAACCTCCAAGCTCGATCCTTCCTTCTATATCTCTTCAAAGTCAAAGGCTTGACATGAAGTGCTCCTAGTGCTGCTTCCGGTAAGTGTTTTGCGAAGCATTTGTTCGCATCTTGCATGGTGTCTTCAGTTTTCAATTTTGGCTTGTAGTACCAATAAAAGTTTCCAATCGAATGGGATCGGAAGGCAACATATCGGGATGCTTCCAAATATCCTCATCAATGGTATTGATCACATCTAATTTTCCATTCATGAATGGATCATGAGTGGTGGTAAAATCATGTTTATTGTTTTTAAATATCAATTTGTCAGCATCAACTTCTTGATCATCGTCCAACAGGTGGATCGGAACCAAAAGTGAGCGACTAGTTTCATCTGGTGGTGGTATAAAGTCACCCATCACCAGATCCTTGCTTTCAAATTTCTCAAAATTTTCAAAAATTACAGGGTCAGGGGTGATATTGTCATCTACACCCCCTTCCCCAAAAACATTGGCACTTTCAACAATTTCGGGAATTGTTGGGCTGAGATCTGTACTGTCACTTACAGCCCCCTCCACAACATCCTCATTAACCAAATTGTCTGGTGATGATACAGATTCACACATCACCAGATCAACATTTTCAAAAACATCAAAAACATCAAAAGCTGTTGAGTCGGAGGTAGCTTTGTCACCTACAACCTCTTCATCAACAACATTTTCAACCCTCTCAGTGGTCTCTTGACTTTCCCAAGATGTATGCCCTTCCATCATATATTTAGGTGATGTAAGTTCACACATCATATCATTGGTAATAAAATCACTCACCTCCAGTTCTGACGAAGGTGGTGAACATTTCCAACTTTCCTCTAACCTATCTAAAGAAGCTTGCAATCTTTCAAGAGCATCAACCTGGTCCTTCTGCTCTTGGTGAGTGTTATACCAGAGTACCCAAAGTTGGGCCCAAGTTGCAGAATTTTCAGGTTGAGATGACTCCTCGGTCCGCCATCCATTGTCATCGGGTGATCCATTATAGCAATCATCCTCGTAATAGGTGTCGACCGGATTTTCATAATAATCATACTGATCTGGGTACATGTAATCACCCATCATAAGGATGTACACATACCAAAAATCAGCAAACTAAAATCAAACATCAAAAATCAGAAACTAAATCCTACAAATCACCTAATCTAAGCGCACAGCTCCCCGGCAACGGCGCCAAAATTTGACACGCGCAGAGGTCGTCGTGCGGTCAAAAATAAGAGAAAACCTAACACACACTAGTATAGCGGTAGTCAAGGTCGATCCACAGGAGCTTCGTGGTTAGACTAGATGAGAGATTACCAACTAGTAGTGTCACAGCTACAGTCGGAGGATCTAGTTTCTACCTTCCTAATCACTAGCAAACAAAAGCAATGATCAAACACACTCAAGCCAAGCTAAGCTAAGCTCAAATCACCTAGTCACTTTCTGAAATCAGAAATACATCTCTGAATCAGAAGCAATCAAAGGCATCCAAACTAGCAAAACCAAGCAAAGCATAAACTAGCCACTAACTAAAGTTCAACTGAACAGTTACTAGCCAATATTTAATGCCTACAAACTAACCTAATTAGTTACTGAATTCAGCAAAGGAAACAGTCCCGACAAGGTTAGAATAACATTCAAACACAAACCAATAACCAAACCAAACACAAACATCCAAAACACCGAAAAACCAATATTAAGTGTAACTGAATGATTGTATTAACCAAATTCAGATCCCAAACATAAAAACAGTAACCAAATGATCCAAAAACAGAAGCCAAAGCTAGGTATCAATGGTTGTCACACCCAAAGATACAAAACCAAGCTTAAATCCAACTATTTATTTACAAATAAAATCTAAAACTAACCAATACCAAATGAGAGTCTTCTGGAATGAAATCTTGGAGTCAAAGAGCTTCAAGGTCGATTTTACACCCGGTCTTTGCTAGGGTTTTCGGCTGGAAATGCCTCTATTTATAGTTGCAATTTTCCGCAGCCGCGCCGCGCAGAAGTGAAATCCGCGGCGCGCGTACTGATCTTTTCCCGTTTCTTCGGCATTTGAATGTGTTCCACCGCCTTAAGCCCGCGTCGCGCGTATCATAGATCCGCGGCGCGCGTACGAGTTTCCTTGATTTTTCATTCTTTTCCAAACTTCTTCCATTTGCATGCTTTTAGTCCCTGTTTCCATTCTTTTTCTCCAAACAAGTCCTGGCACGAAAAGTGAGAATACCCAGACATATCTGATATAATTTCATCAAGAACAGGGCTCAACAACGCCTAAAATACTTGATATCACTAGGCGTAGTCACTACCATTAAGGGCATAAGGGTAATTTCACAAAATGGCAAGCATGCTATAATCTTTGACATGGGTGTGCTTGTTTCCTGATCATTGGTAGGTGTACATTCCAACAAATTTGGAGAGAGAAAGAAGGAACGAGGGAGAGAGAGAAAAGAAGAGGGAGCTTAAGGGAGAGTACTGATAGAGGAATACAAATGAAGCAGAAGGAATAGAGGGTGTGACGGTGGGACTTCAGACCTAAACCACCGACGATAATGACAGATTGAGAAGAAGAGAGTGATGAGAGTGAGTTGGAGATCGAGAGTGACTAACGCTCTGCTCCCGAGTGGAATTTTATGAGAGAAAGGAAAGGATTTGAGAGGAAAGGATCTGTGATCTTGCTCCCGAGAATTTTTTTTGGAAAGAAAGGAAAAGAAAAGGAGGGATCTTGAGGGATACTCATCCCGTATACGCTTCCTCCCAAATCGGGGAGAATTGGAGAGAAAAGAAACGGTATCCGATATAAACCTTTGAACATTACCAAAATACCCCTAGACCTAGTATTTATATATATTAAACGAACCTTCTCTTCTCTGTGCCTCCCACTGTTTTCTTCTCAAGATCGACGTACACAGCAATAGACTAAGGAAATTTTTTTTCACTTTTCTATTTTTTTGTATCTTCTTCCTATCGCTACATGTTTCTTCTGGTTTGTATTATTCACGTGGCTGCTGTCGCTGCATGTTTCTTCTTGTTTGTATTGTTCAAGATAACAGTAAAAAAATATTAACAGGAAAACTTCATGGTGTTAACTCATCTTTCCAAGCATCCTTTTACTGGATTAAAATTCAACCTTGACATGGCTGTTTCTTTTTGTATATTAAATCAAGATTACACTTTATATATGGGTTTCTACCATCACATGGCTGCAACTGTTTGTAATGAATATTAATTCATAACTAAATTGGAAATTAGTTATGAATTAAAGTAAAAAGAAAATCACACAAGAAGATAGTGCTGCAGTTTTTTTTTCGCCTGTAATGGTTCAGACGCTTTTGCTCTTTGAGGTCCAGGTTTCGGAGTTGTTTCTACTTTATATCTAGAAGTTGGTTTTGATGCTCCTTGTTTTTTTCTTTGAAGTCTGGTGCTGCAGTTTCTGGATTGATTTGTCCATGATTCCGGTGATGCTGGACAGATTTACTCCTGGGTCTTTTATTGAGTCTTTCTTGTTATTTATGCATAGTTTCTGTTTGGGAGAGTGACTTTTTTTGGTGATTCATGACAGTTAGATAGTTGCACTTTTTCTTAGGTGATTCATGATTCATTGCCACGTGGTTTATAAATTCAATTTTATTGTAAAGTCAAAGGTTAGTAATTGAGGTTGATTTTGGACTAAAACATATAGCATTATATGTATGTTTTGTCTTCCATATATAAGTGGAACAGAGCTTTTGGCTGGAAATTGTGGCAAACGATCATAAAGGTATAAAGCGTAAATTTGTTGTTTTTTTTTCATTTCCTTCTAACTTAGGAGCACAAAAAATGTTTCATTTCTTTCATTTTCTTTCAAACTCTGGAGCATGGAAAACATTTATATATTTCCCTTCTTTTCTTTTCTCTCATTATTTTCTTTCATTTTCTCTTCTTTCCGTTATTAGGGTCCGTTTGGATGTGCTTATAAAACTGCTTATTGACTTATTTGTTTTTTAGAAAAGCCATAAGTCAATAAGTAAGGGCCTCCTTACTTATTAAAAACTGCTTATTTCCCCTTCCTTATGACTTATAAGGAGTTTTTAATAAGTAAGGAGGCCCTTACTTATTGACTTATGGCTTTTCCAAAAAACCAATAAGTCAATAAGGAGTTTTATAAGCACATCCAAACGGGTTAATCTCGGGAGCACAGCGTAAATGAGCTGGGAGAGAGTTTGAGTAATGCAGTTTTGTTTTCGGTGAGCACTGGAAGGAGGAGTGGTGGCGGTTGTTGGTGGATAAAGGTTGTAAGGAAAATGGTGGTCAGGGAAGCAGCGAGCAGAACTTTAAGAGTTGTCAACTACTTATCGGACTTACAGGTCTCCTCGTGCGTGTGTGTGTGCTTATCGGAGAAACCATCATCGGAGATTGGTGTTGAGGTTAGAGAAAGAGATAGCGAGAGTTAGAAGAAACGAGAGCAGAAAGTCGAGAGAGAAGGAGTACTCAAATGTGGGGTGGTGCAAAGTTTTGGGTCGAGTTATGGCCATCAGCCCATCAGAGTGAGAAATAGAGGTGACTGGAACTGATTTATCGGAGAAGAAGGAAGCCGGAGCCAGGAGCATTAACAGACGGAGAGGTTCGGTCTAGGAAGGAGGCTCCTGCCGGATCTGGAAGAAACTAGGTGTGGGGTGAGGCTAAACTCTACCTGCCGGAGTTGATCCGCAGGGAAGGAGGCGGCGGTGGTTGAAGTCTAGAGGGTTCGCCGGAAAGTTCACCATCGGAGCCTTGGTGGCCGGTGAATCGATGGCGAGCAAATCGTTGGCGATGAGAAAGGTTTGACCCGCTGACTTTTTCTTGGTGCGCATTAGGTTTAGTGCTGTTGGATCGGACCTCATTTTTTATCGGATGTGGGCTTTTAAACGCATTGGGCTTATTGTTGGACATATCTTTCTTTCTTGGACTTATTCTTGCGCTATAATTGGATTAATGTTATTCATATTATATGGAAATAGAATGCAATTGTTGAGTTATAAATCAAATAAGTTTTAAAAGAAATTAGTGTCAATTTCATAATAAGTGAACCCGAATATTGTTGCAAATCGATTTTATATATATATATATATATATATATATATATATATATATATATATATATATATATATATATATATGATTTTATCTAAATAAAACATAATAATCTATTATTAGAAATAATAGGAATGTTAAGATGGGTTTAAGTCACCAAAAGAGTATTTTAAACGTATATGACTATTTGAGTGAAAATATTACTTGTCAAAGGAGATAATATATTAACATGATGATTTAAGCATGAGGGATCGCTTAAGATGATCTTTAGACTAAACAATTAAGCCCAACCCTCGTATTAACGTAAGATCAAATATCGGTCGGAATCTTAGTTAAGTTTGGGAAATGATGATGCCTTAGATCACATATTAATTTATATGTGATTGAATCATAAGAATTTGGAGGTTAGGCAGATGTTGTCTAGGATTTGACATTTTCTGGCGAGAGCATCGCGGGATTAGCGTTGACTTTTTAGTTGACCTCAGGTGAGTTTATCGGGAGTACACATCCTTATCATTATCTTTCGTGTGTGTTATCAACTATTTTCATGCATGCTTTTATGTGCTAATTGTTATATGAATACTATGTGTGCATTACATGAAATGAGTCCTTTTAAAGATGTTTTCAAATGAAGATTATGATGTTGTTTTGAAAGATGTATTGAACATCCTATTTGTGCATTGCATTGCATATAGGATGTGATTGACCGTGTGAACCTTATGATGACCTTAATGATGTTTGGCTGAGATAGCCACCTTTATGATGTTATACCCATGTAGAGGGCCTTTAGGGCTGGATAGCCACCCTCAATGATTTCTTAGGATTGTTTCCGACAATAAGAAATCGCATGAGGGAGTTGCTAACCCTCATGGGGCTAGTGTGATGGCCACTAGTCTTAGTTTTGCCTATACGGGGATCGAGTGTCATGCTTTGTGTGTGTCATTTGTGAACTTAGGTAGGTGCCATTATGGTGAGTTGGACTTTTATGAGACGGACATGGGTTTGGGATAGTTGCATCATGCATTGCATTTGCATATCATAACTAGGTATTTTTTAGTAAACCTTTTTGATGTTTTAAACAACTTTTAAAGTGTGTGTCAAAACTATTTTTGGAGGTTTGATCCGAGTGTGGTAGTTCACTGCCCACACTGAATGAGTCAACCTCGGGTAAGCTCACTAGGCATTTCAATTGCCTACCTATTTTGATGTATACTCAGATTGAGGAGTTTAGGGGACTTTAGAGGAGCTGGATGTTTTAGAAGGCTACGGATTGTGTGGTTTCATTTTAAGCCGTGTAATGCTATTTGAATTGTAACAACCTCGCTACTTTATAAACTAAAATGTTTTATTTAAAGTGGGACCAAATGATTTTTCCGCAACATAACTTTGAAGCAAATGTTTTAACGAAACCCCATGTGTTTTAAAATGATGTTTAAATGTAAAGAGACTCTTTGAAGTTTTTGAGATTTAAACTTTTTCTACTAAATGGGGATTTTTGAACAATGATGATGGTATGTTGGTTTTAAAATGTATTTTATGAAAAACCTTAAGCAAGGGAGTTTCAGAATAGTACAAGTTCAAGTCTAATGACTTGATGATTTGAATGCAATGGAAGATTAGGAGCCGATGAAAGATGTAATAGAATACTAAGGCATGCATGTCATCAAAGGGACGATTATACAATGGATTGTATCCTATATTGAAATAGATTGTTGTGAGAGCCATGTGAGTATTGCACGTCTGGAAATTGATCCGACCATGATCGTTGACTAACAATTCACTGTCGACCAATGTTGACTTTAGATTGCTTGTGGAGGTTGCTTGTGGAGGTTGCGAGTCAAGTAGCTGCAAATCCTCGAGTTATGAAGGGTGATTAAGAAATTTAAGGGCAATGATTGATGCAAAAGTCATGAATAGTGGTTGAACTATTGGTGCATGTGTAATGAAAGGAGCAGATGATTCACTAATCACCTATAGAATCATCATTGCGGTAATACAAAAAACATGCTGACTGATTGGAATGGTCAAAGAGAATTAGGAACTTAGGAGAAGTTCAGAGACTCAAAGAGATAGAAGTATGATGACTGATGGCTCAGTAGGAATGGCAAAGTAGAATGCTAGTTCAGGTGCAAGTGACATGAAGAAAATGAACGGAGTACAAGTTGACTTTTGGGAAAAGTTAATATTGCTATGAAATATAAAGTAAGAAGTGACAAGGTTTCTATTGAAGGTACATCTCAGTGATAATGAGCTAAGTAAATGAAGCACGAGATATGAAATTAAACGATATCAAAGGAATAAATACTTTAAGTACTTCACAAAGCATTAAGGACTAAAAGTAAAACCCTTATTGAGGACTTAATGAGAAGTACTAATTTATATTGGATTCTGAAGCTATAAGTTAATCCACATTAGTGATTCCGAGGATGTAATCCGTTTAAGGGGTAGATAATTGTGACAACTAAAATTTTGTATAGATGAAAAGTTAGTATAAGTACATTTGATCTTAAGAAGGACTAATATTCACGATTATCAAATGTACAATAGAAGGGCAAAATGGTCAAAGAAGGTAAAATTATGAGGAAGTTATTGTTAAGACTTTTTATTAAGTCATTTTGAGATATTATTTCAGTTAGAAATTTGGTCTTAGCGACCAAAGAGCAAAAAGGAGAATAACGGACAAAAAGTGAAAACTTTATTGAACAATCTTTAAAAATTAATATCTCAAAATCTAAGAAAAATTGAGAAAAAGTCATCAAAGTGACTTTCGTAATATTTGATCTAAAAAGAGTATAGGAAAAAGATTCAGGTCATTTGGAGTTGTAACTAAGGAGTTATGAAGGTATTAAAATGGCCCAAAAGTGACAAAAATGACCAAAGGGTCATTTTCAAGGGCTGATAGGTGAAAATCTATAACGATTTGGACTTAAGTCATTAGGGGGAAGTTGTAAATCTCACTCCCACCTTTCTAATGGTATAAATTTTGCAAATTTTTGATATCTTATGAAGGAGTTATGCTTCTGTAAAGTTGAGGAAAAATAAAGGGGACAGAGTTGAAATTTTCACCAAGGCTGGAAGGTAAGCGCAGTTTTGTCTTTTCAACCTTAAAACCCAGCTGTCAGTTCCTTTATGATATTTGTGGGCTGCGTATTTCCCCAGACACACTTTCTCTTCATTTACGCCAAATCAAAAAACAAAGACGAGAAAGAAGGAGCGAGAGGGGAAGGTCGGGCTTGGCCTTGCGATTCACGAATTCCAGCACAAGATTGAGCAACTGTGAGGTCGATAAAATGGATTGAGCGGTCGATTTTTCTTGCTGTGTGTGCGTGTTTTTGTATGCGCGAACCAGAGAGACATGTTGAGACAGTGGCGGACATAAAGGGGGTACGGGGTAGCCCGTGCCACTACTCGAGTTTTTTGCGCAAGTGTAAAATTTTTTGGAATTTTTTTTTATATTATAATGCCACAAGAGATTTTATTTGTGCTACTAGGCTAGATCCAACTAAGATGCACCAAGTATTAATCCAAAGAAATTAGGCTACCCACACATTTATAATTTGTTAAGTTTAAGCCCAATAGCCACTAGTCGACTACCCACACTTTTAATTATGTTACTTGGGCTGGACACTCAGAATGGAAATACGAATCCGGAAATGGAAATTACGACTTCACGAATGGAAATCACGACTTCACGATCAAGCAGGCAGCAGCAGCGAAACCTTCTGTCCTTGTCTTTTTTTTTCTAGTTCGACTCAAAGCAAGATCACGAAATTACAAAGCCAATCAGTAATCATGATCAATAATTAGCGGTTTTGAGGTTCTTTTCTTCAAAATTAAGTTCTCTCCAAACCCTAGAATGAAACAAGTAAGTATTGTTTTTATGAAATTGGTTGTTTTTTATTGAAATTACGAATTATATAAGTTACATTACTAGTTCTTTTGCTAATTTGCTTAGTTGTTTAGTTGTTTCATTTCTAATTGCTTAGGTTTCATTGCTAATTTGCTTAGTTGTTTTGCTAATTTGCTAATATGTTGATTTGTTTAGTACTTAGTAGTTGAGTTGTTTTGCTTAGTTGTTGACTTGTTTGATTGTCTCCATAATTCCATTGATTGTTTTTGTTAATTTTTAGGGTAACATTCGGTCTTTTTTTAAAAGACCACTAACCTCCAATGAATCAAGTGTTGAAGGATCTTCTAAAAGACCATGCTCAAATTCCAATCAATCAATCCCTTCGGTTTCTAATGTAAATCCACAACCACCACAAAATCCACAACCTACAACTACTCCAACTCAAAGTTCTACAAATGTTGATTTGAATGATCTTCCACAAGACCCGGCGGATAGACCAAGGATTTGAACTTATAATCCAAATCAAAGAGATGAATTAAGAAGGGCATATTTTCTTAAAGGTCCTTGCCAACCAAAGGGTCATACATTTCCATCAAAGTTAATAGGTTCAAAACATAGCGTTTTGTTGTTGGTTGGTTTGACCATTTTGATTGGTTAGAGTATAGCAAGAAAGAAGACAAAGCGTATTGTTTAAATTGTTATGTGTTTGGAGACATGGTGGGACAACAAGGTGGGAGAGATGCATTTGTTACCGAAGGTTTTAATAGTTGGAGTAAAAAAGAAGCATTGAGGATTCATGTGGGTAATGTTGGTAGTTTACACAACAAATCATGACAAAAGTGATTTTTTGTTGAAAGAAAAACAATCTATTAGTCGAGCATTAAATAAGCAAACCGAATTAGAGGGGAATAACTACAAAATTCGGTTACTTACTTCGGTCAAAGCTTGTAGATATTTATTGAAAAATGCGATACCATTTCGTGGCCATGACGAGTCGAGTGACTCTATTTCTAGAGGGCTTTTCATTGACACAATATCTTTGATTCGGGACGAAAATAAATCCATTTTCAATGTTACTTTAGAAAATGCTCCTCAAAATAATCAAGTGACGTGCCCGAGGACTTAAAAACAACTTGTTGAATATTTTTCTAAAGAGATCACTTCTAGTATTTGCAAAGAAATTGGTGACGATGTGTTTGGTTTATTGGTTGATGAATCTTGTGATGTATCGCTAAAGGAACAAATGGCTATAGTTTTGAGATATGTCGATAGCCTTGGAATTGTGAAAGAAAGATTTATCGAAGTTGTGCACGTGAATGATACATCCTCTTTGACTCTTAAAAACGCCATAGATGATGTATTAACAAGTCATAAGTTGATTACTCAGGTAATTGCAAACTTTTTTTTGTTTTCGCTTTTTAGGAATTTTAATTGTATATTATATTATTAATCGCTTTATGTATTATATCTTGTTTTTTTATAATAAATAAGAGGACAAGGTTATGATGGGGTAAGCAATATGGGAGGTGCATTCAATGGTCTCAAAGCTTTGATATTACAAGAAAATAATTCAGCACATTATATACATTGCTTTGCACATCAACTTCAGCTAGTGATTGTGGCTGTAGCAAAGAAACACAATGGTGTTAAAGACTTTTTTGAGCAAATTTCTTTGGTGGTTAATGTTGTATGTGCTTCATGTAAAAGAAAATACATTTTACGGGAGAAAGCAAGAGAAAGTGTGCAAAAG
Source organism: Cichorium intybus (assembly GCA_023525715.1). Taxonomy (NCBI): domain Eukaryota; kingdom Viridiplantae; phylum Streptophyta; class Magnoliopsida; order Asterales; family Asteraceae; genus Cichorium; species Cichorium intybus. The sequence continues at coordinate 53,866,440 of CM042012.1, read as the reverse complement.
GCTATTGGTAAAGGTGAACTTGAAACCGGAAAAGGGTTAAGTCAAGAGAGTTCTCTTGTTCGAGCGGGAGATACAAGATGGGGTTCACATTTGAAAACAATTATAAGTTTGATGAAGTTATATCCGGAGATTCTTGAGGTTCTTGCTTATGTTGAAGACGAGGGATCGACTTTAGCAAACCGAAATCAAGCAGCCGGTATCTTATCATATTCAAGTCACTTGATTTCATTTTTTGCTTACATTTGATGTTTGAAGTTTTCAACCTCATGGGTATATTGTCAAAACATCTTCAACGAAAGGATCAAGACATTTTAGAAGCGGCTTCTTTGGTTAGAGCGACAATGGATGCATTGAAAGCGTTTAGAGATACGGGGTTTGATAAAATATTATCGAAGGTATTTTCTTTTCGTCGTAAACATGATATGGATATTGTGGATATGACCGAGAATTATGTCACTTCGAGAAACCGTAAGACCAAATTTACTAATCAATATCATTATGAAGTTGAAATTTTCAACACGGTTGTTGATATGTAAGTCATAGAATTTGGGGACCGATTTAGTGAACTAAGTACCCAATTACTAGAATATATGGGAGCTTTGAGTCCTTGTAATTCATTTGCTAGATTTGATAAAACAAAGTTGTTGAAGTTGAGTGAGTTGTACAAAGATGATTTTGATGATTCAGAGAGGGGTGACCTTGAAGGTGAACTTGAGATATATTATCACGCTGTGCATAAAGATGACCGATTCATTGCTTTGAAGGGAATTGCCGACCTCTCCCGGTTTGATGGTGGAGTTGGGGAAACATCGTTCTTATCTATTGGTTTATAGGTTATTAAAGTTGGTTTTGGTTTTACCCATTGCGACCGCAATAGTTGAAAGATGTTTTTCCGCGATGAAGCTTTTAAAGACCGACTTGCGTAACAAAATGGGTGATGATTTTATGAACGATGCATTGGTATGTAATGTTGAAAAAGAGGCCCTTTTGAAAGTGAAACTCGAAGATGTTATGGAGCGTTTTCAGAAAATGTCAGTACGGAAATTGTAACGCCCCAAAAAATTGTGCATTTTTTTTAAAAACTTAATAACGTTAAAAGCGCATTGGCGTGATCATTAACATAGTTTTTAGAAAGTTTTCATATTGCTATGGTTTCAATACGTTCATGTCTATAAGACATGAATACCAAAATATGGTTCAACAAAAACATCAAGTTTGCAAGTTCACAACCACGGGCGTTACAATTTCATATCAAATAAACCATAGCAAGCAAGAAGATGATTAACCATAAACAAAAGCTGGAGATTATATAATGTTCCACTCCATCTAATCTCCCAAAAGCATTCTAGCATAGCAGTCTTGACATCTTAAACTTTCGAGCTTGATCCTGAGATACATGGCATTAAAACAAAAAAAAACGTAAGACGAAACGTCTCGTGAGCTACATGGGTTTTAGACTCATAGTAAATTTTGTAACTTAAACAATATATTCAGGTCAATACGAATCATACAAAATAGATGCACATGCAATGCATGATTCTCACATTAATGCAAGCTAACGGGCTTCCTACCCGCATCATAGGGTCTAAAAAGACCGTGTCATTATTTATGACAATAGCTTACGGTTATTCACCGCATCATAGGGTCTAAAAAGACAAAATCACGTTTTTCGTGATTATTAAGCTTACCAAAACAGGAGAACGAATCGCCCCATTTTGGCATCATAGGAGACTTCTACTTCGCGACAGGAGGTACCATCCCAGTAGAGTCTTATTGTCCCGTTACGGGGACGTGTCCGGACCTTACTCGACTCATATGCATTCACACTCCGTGCATGCTCAAAATACTGCTTTTCTTTTGTACAAAATAATAGTACAATGCCATGAGATGCATGTGTGATAATATAAATATTATTAGTTTGACTTTTCACAAGCTTTGCATAAAATCATATCATATATATCACCATATTTTAAAGAAAAAGCATATTAAGGCATATAACGTATCTTGGAAATTCTCACATAATTTCATAATTATAGTTTCAAAAAAAAAACGTAAACATTTTTCTTATTAAAGCCATATATCCCGTGATGGGAAAAATCCTCATGTACTCACCTTGGTAGCTAGGTTCGTCTAGCTACGGCACTCCACTAGCTCTTGCATTGTTTACCTCCGAGCACTCGTTAACGTCTGTACCGATAATATAGGAAATTAGTAATATATTCAAATGTTAACATACTTCATATGTTAAATGAGTCTCGTTCCTATAACTCTTATTAGAAGAGTTTAATATTTACGTTATTCTAAAATATTCCAATTTTAGTCTTTCGACAATTTAAGCGTCCTTTATAAGTATACTATTTCAACATTTTTAAATCAAAGACTACAACATATGAATACACTAACTTTTTAGCTTTTAACATGGTGTGTTCTTCACACGTTTTTGATCCAAGGAATCACAATTCCATCATGTCGATTCCATTCCATTGTCCAATTTCCAATGTTTAATACTAACTTGCACCAAGTTCCTTATATCAAGTGTTGACAAAAATTTAGCCCAAAACAGATTATCTCTACCATAACTTAGCCATCAAGATCATAAAATCAGTGGTTCTTCATTTATTTCAACTTTTCTCAAATATGTACCAAGGTATTCAAACTCAATATTCAAAATCTTCATTATACCTGTAACTTTTGACCCATAACAGTGAAAGAAACAAGGATTTGTGCTCAAATCTCAACACTTTACTAGCATGCATTCATAATTCCATCTCAGATGTTCAAAAATTAGGTTTGATATGTGTTTTTGGACTCACAACAGTAAAAGAACCCAAAATCCATGTTAGATTTCGACATGCATGTAAAATTTTCGGGTTTTAGGAGCTAGGGTTTACTAAAAATAAAATATACCTTTCTGATTTCTACCCAAAGACCCGATTTTTGCTGAAATTGATCAAAGGATTAAGCAAGAAATCAACTCAGAAGGTTTCCCGACCTCCCCTAGTCGCCGCCGACCACCGAGAGTGCCAGAATCGGCGCCGCCGGCGCTGCACTTCGTCTTCCTCGCGACTGTCTTCAAGCACCACTGCTATTGTAGCCCTCCTTTGCACCCTCCTGCTCGAAAATAGCTTTCCAGCCCGTCACTCTCCTTGCTCACTCTCAAACTTGCACACACACACACAATCCACAGATGTGTGTGTGTTTTTGCTTCTACCCGATTTCTGTTTCCCTCCTCTCTTTCTGATTTCGTTTTTGCGTAACCAGGGAAAAAAACGAGACCCACAGACTTAAAGAACAGGTGGCTGGTTTTTAAATCAGAAATTACGAAATTGCCCTTATTCCAGACTTAAGACTAAGACGAGTCTTCTTAGTCTTAGTTTTACTCGATTCTATAAGACTAAGACGAGTCATCTTAGTCCAAAGAAAATTCCAGCTTTTCTCTTTATTCTTCCTTGACTTTACTAGGGCATAACTCCTTCATATGATGTCCAAATGTTACATACTTTACACCTCTAGAAAGCTGAGAATGAGCTCTACGACTTTCATCTACTGACCTTGGTCTATATCTTGATGGATTTTCCGTTATTAACCCTTGAAAATGACTCCTTGGTCATTTTTGTCACTTTTGGGCCATTTTAAAAACTTCATAACTCCTTCGTTACAACTCCAAATGGCCCGATTCTTTTTCCTATATTTTTGTTATCTTAAATACTAACAAAGTCATCTTGATGACCTCTTCCTAATTCCTGTTAGATTTTGAGATATTAATTTTTGAAGATAGCTCAATAAAATTTTCACTTTTAGTCGTTTATACGATTTCGTTTCTACTCGGGTTCATATGTTACTATCATGTTACTAGAGTAACGTTCTTAATATTATAAAGATATTATGACAAGTTTTTGCACATATAAGGTATTAGATTTATCAAAAACTAAATTCATGTAATTCAAGAAAGTTTTAGTTGTCACAATTACCTCCCCCTTAAGCGGATTCCGTCCTCGGAATCGAATTGTAGTCCACAAGTTTGGGGTATCTCCTCATCATTTCATCTTTTGTCTCCCATGTAAGATTGGCACCAAGGGAATACTTCCACTTGACCAAGACTAAGTCAATTTCCTTATTCCTTAACTTCTTGGTCTTGAGCTCCAAAATTGCTTCGGGTTCTTCTACCAACCTCTTTTTCTCGTCAACCTTCAATTCTTTCCAAGGGATTGTCAATTCCTCCTTCCCAAAGTACTTCTTCAAGTAACTCACATGAAAAGTGTCATGAATACCTTGAAGCTCTTGTGGTAGTTCCAGTTTAAAAGCTTGTGTACCAACAACTTTTGAGATTTTAAAAGGACCAACATATCTTGGACTCAACTTGCCATTCTTACCGAACCTCATCACCCCTTTCCAGGGTGAAACTTTCAGCATCACCAAGTCACCTACATTCAAGTCATAAGGTCTTTGTTTTAAGCTCGCGTAGCTTCTTTGTCGATCCTGGGCCGCCTTCATATTTGCTTGTATGACCTTAATCTTTTCATTAGTGACTGCAACAATGTCGGGACCTGTAAGTTTATTATCTACTGCTTCAAGCCAACAAAGGGGAGTTCTACACTTCCTCCCATACAACGCCTCAAAAGGTGGCATTCCAATGCTTTAGTGGTGGCTATTATTGTAAGAGAATTCAACTAAGGGTAGATGATCGTCCCATCTCCCGCCAAAATCAATCACACATGCACGAAGCATGTCTTCCAATGTTTGGATAGTTCTTTCGCTTTGACCATCAGTTTGGGGGTGATAAGCTGTACTCAAGTGTAGTTTTGACCCTAATGCTTCTTGCAGTGCCTGCCAAAACCTTGCGGTGAATCTAGCATCTCGATCTAACACTATAGTCAATGGTGCCCCATGAAGTCTCACCACTTCATCCACATAGATCTTAACAAGTTCTTTTAAAGGAGTGGTCTCTTTAATAGCCAGGAAGAGTGCACTTTTGGTTAATCTGTCAACAATGACCCATATGGCATTATGTCCTTTGCTTGTTCTTGGCAATCCCATAACAAAATCCATAGTAACATCATCCCATTTCCCAGCTGGGATCTAAAGTGATTGTATCTTTCCGTATGGTACTTGGTGCTCCGCCTTGACTTGAGCACAAGTGGAACATTTGGAGATGTACTTCACTATTATTGGCTTCATTCCAGGCCACCAAAACTGTCTTCTTAAGTCACGATACATCTTAGTTCCTCCTGGATGGATGGAATACTTGGATTTGTGGGAATCATCTAAGACTACCTTTCACATTCCTCCATGCTTGGGGACCCAAATTCGTCCCTTGTGGGTTTTTAACCCTTGAGTGTTCGATTCGAACTCAATCTTCTTTCCAAGCTTCTCTTTCTTGACGTTTTCTTCTTTCATGGCCTCATTTTGGACCTCCTTAATCTTTTGAATTAGACTTGACACCACTTCGATTCTCATAGATCTTTCTTTAATAGTTCTTTCGTGAACTTTTCTACTTAAAGCATCAGCTACCACATTGGCCTTCCCTTCGTGGTACAAAATTTCACAATCGTAATCATTAATGAGTTCAATCCACCGACTTTGCCTTATATTTAACACTTTTTGCGTAAAAATGTGTTGAAGGATTTTATGATCAGTGTACAACTTGCATTTGGTACCATAAAGGTAATGCCTCCAGATCTTGAGAGCAAAAACGATTGCAGCTAACTCTAAGTCATGAGTAGTGTAACGGGTTTCCGCGTCCTTCAATTGTCTTGAGGCATAAGCAATGACCTTGCCTCGTTGCATCAGTACACAACCAAGGCCTTTAGCAGATGCATCGCTATATACTACAAAATCATCCATACCTTCGGGTAGGGACAACACAGGGGCTTCACATAATTTCTTCTTCAAAGTTTCAAAGGCTTCTTGTTGCTTCTTGTCCCATACAAACTTCACTTCTTTTCTCATTAGTTGGGTCAACGGCACCGTGATTTTGGAGAAATCTTGGATAAACCGTCGATAATAACCAGCTTGCCCGAGGAAGCTCCTAACCTCAGTGGGAGTTTTTGGGGTTCCCATTTCATAACTGCCTCAATTTTTGTTGGGTCAACTTTGACACCTTCTCGAGAAACAACATGACCCAAGAATTGCACTTCACGCAACCAAAATTCACATTTTGAGAATTTTGCATACAACTTTTCATCCTTCAAGGTTTGCAGAATCTCGCACAAATGCGTCTTGTGCTCCTTCGCGCTCTTTGAGTAGACCAAAATGTCGTCAATAAAAACGATGACGGACTTATCAAGGAAAGGTTTGCAAACCCTGTTCATCAGGTCCATGAAGACTGCTGGAGCATTTGTGAGACCGAACGACATTACAAGAAACTCATAATGACCATATCGGGTTCGAAAGGCAGTTTTCTCGATGTCATCATCCCTCACGCGTACTTGGTGGTATCCCGAACGAATATCGATTTTTGAGAAATAATCGGCTCCTTGGAGTTGATCAAACAAGCCATCTATACGCGGCAAGGGGTACCGGTTTTTGACAGTCACTTTGTTAAGCTCTCGATAGTCAATGCACATGCGCATTGACCCATCTTTCTTTTTGAAAAATAAGACAGGTGCGCCCCACGGGGATGAACTAGGACGAATGAATCCCTTGTCGAGAAGCTCCTGGAGTTGAGCCATAAGCTCTTGCATTTCAGTGGGGGCCAAACGATAAGGAGCTCGAGCAATAGGGTTTGCCCCTGATACAAGATCGATTCGAAACTCGACTTGTCGGACGGGTGGTAGACCGGGTAAGTCGTCGGGAAAAACTTCTGGAAATTCCTGAACCACCTTCACATCTTCTATTTTCTGCTTTTCTTTCTTACCATCCATCACATAGGCAATAAAGGAATTACATCCTTTAAGAAGGCATCGTCGAGCTTTGGTTGCGGTAATTAAACTTTGCATATTATTATGGCGTTCACCGTAAACATAAACTTTGTCACCATCGGGTGCTTTGATTGCCACCATACGCTTGCCACAAAGTATCTCAGCATCATACATTCCTAGCCAATTCATTCATAATACTATGTCGAATCCCTTGATCCCAATCGGTAACAAGTTTGACTTAAAGACCTTCCCGTTAATTTCGACAAGACATTTTTCGAATACATGCCTCACCGTCACAAACTCTCCATTGGCGATCTCTATGACATATGCGACATCTAAGGGCTTTAGTGGTATGCTAAAATGCTAACAAAATTCATGCTACACAAAGGAGTAATTTGCTCCCGAATCAAAGAGTACATGCGCATGTAATGAGTTTACGAGCAGTGTACCTGCGACCACGTCATGCGTTTCCTTGGCTTCTTCCAACGTCATCTGAAAAGCCCTTCCTTTCACTTTTGTTGGTTCCGCTTTCTTGTTTGCCGTTGACATCAATGTTTCATTTCCCTTCTTCGGACAGTTGGAACTGTAATGTCTTTTCTCGTGCCAAGAAAAACATTCAACATCTTTGAGATCTTTCACCTTGCAGTCTTTAGCTTTATGGCCAGTACGCCCACAGTTGTAACAATCTAGCGACCCCTTTTTGCATTCTCCATCGTGCGTTTTTCCACACTTTTGACAATCTTTAGGATTGCCTTTCCTCGTGCTCCCCGAAGAATACTTCCCCTTTTTATTTGAGCCTGAATGACTACTTTGCTTTCGCTTCTCACCGAAGGCTTGTCTCTCCTGAGTTTGCGTCAGAATCATATCTTCAACACTCTGGGCTGCAAGGATTGCCTCATCAAGGGTATTTGCTTTCCTCACTTCCACCATATACTCAGCAGGTAGACCGTGAAGGTATCGATTAATACGGCCTCGCTCCGTAGGGAGAGTTTCTTGGAGAAATGGTAGCATATCTGTGAACTTCTTGGTGTAGTCGTTAATAGTGGTACTGCCCTTGCGGAGTGCAAAGAATTCATCAAGAAGCTTTTCTATGTTTCGGGTCGAATAGTACTTTGTCTTTAGCCGCCCAACAAACTCTTCCCACGATAAGGGAGGAGTGTTATCATTCTCGAATGCACGACTGATCGCATTCCACAAAGTTAAAGCATCACCTTTCAACATTTGAGAAGCAAATAGTACCTTCTGCTCCTCATCACAACGACAAATCTTTAGAATTTGCTCCATTTCGTTAATCCAGCGCATTGTCACTTTAGGGTCATGAACACCCTCATACTCCTTAGGTCTGCACGTCATGAATTCTTTGAAAGTACATTCCTTCTTTGGTTGAGCAATTTGAGTACTACCTTGAGTAGAGTTTTGCGATGGTGGTTCGTTATTGGGAGTCTTACTCCGTGCAGAGGCTTCAGTATGAGAATGCGAACGGGTTCCCAAACGTTCATCAAGAATTTGATGTAGTTCCGTTTTGTTTTTCTCTTGCATTTCATTTAGAAGCTTTTGTATTGCTTCCATTGTAACCGGAGCGGGATCGGGGTTATCCCCAGCATTGCCACCCGCCTCGGCTTGAAGTCGCCGATTCACATTGAGAGGCGCCCGGTTAGCCTCTTGATCGTCGTTGCGTGACCCTTGACCGCTTCTCGTACGCATCTTTTCTATAAAATTTAGCATTCTTCAATATTCCATAACATATGTATATGCAAATATATATATATATATATATATATATATATATATATATATATATATATATATATATATATATATATATATATATATATATATATATATATATATATATATATATATATATATATATTCTTAGCTTAGCTATTATAAGCAATTAGCATGGCATCAGCCTAAAGTCAGGCATCTACACAGTTCAAGTGTCCTATAAGTCTTATTGCTTAAGGCATGCAATGCTATTTTTCTAATACTACAAAGTTTAAGCCTAGGAGTGGAATGATCCAATCCTAATTCGTTTAAACTATGTCTCTGATACCAACTTGTAACGCCCCAAAAATTTGTCCATTTTTTTTTAAAAACTTAATAACGTTAAAAGCGCATTAGCGTGATCATTAACATAGTTTTTAGAAAGTTTTCATATTGCTATGGTTTCAATACGTTCATGTCTATAAGACATGAATACTAAAATATGGTTCAACAAAAACATCAAGTTTGCAAGTTCACAACCACGGGAGTTACAATTTCATATCAAATAAACCATAGCAAGCAAGAAGAGGATTAACCATAAACAAAAGCTGGAGATTATATAATGTTCCACTCCATCTAATCTCCGAAAAGCATTCTAGCATAGCAGTCTTGACATCTTAAACTTTCGAGCTTGATCGTGAGATACATGACATTAAAACAAAAAAATACGTAAGACGAAACGTCTCGTGAGCTACATGGGTTTTAGACTCATAGTAAATTTTGAAACTTAAACAATATATTCAGGTCAATACGAATCATACAAAATAGATGCACATGCAATGCATGATTCTCACATTAATGCAAGCTAACGGGCTTCCTACCCGCATCATAGGGTCTAAAAAGACCGTGTCATTATTTATGACAATAGCTTACGGTTATTCACCGCATCATAGGGTCTAAAAAGACCAAATCACGTTTTTCGTGATTATTAAGCTTACCAAAACAGGAGAACGAATCGCCCCATTTTGGCATCATAGGAGTGTTCTACTTCGCGACAGGAGGTACCATCCCAGTAGAGTCTTATTGTCCCGTTACGGGGACGTGTCCGGACCTTACTCGACTCATATGCATTCACACTCCGTGCATGCTCAAAATACTGCTTTTTTTTGTACAAAATAATAGTACAATGCCATGAGATGCATGTGTGATAACATAAATATTATTAGTTTGACTTTTCACAAGCTTTGCATAAAATCATATCATATATATCACCATATTTTAAAGAAAAAGCATATTAATGCATATAACGTATCTTGGAAATTCTCACATAATTTCATAATTATAGTTTCAAAAAAAAAACGTAAACATTTTTCTTATTAAAGCCATGTATCCCGTGATGGGAAAAATCCTCATGTACTCACCTTGGTAGCTAGGTTCGTCTAGCTACGGCACTCCACTAGCTCTTTCCTTGTTTACCTCCGAGCACTCGTTAACGTCTGTACCGATAATATAGGAAATTAGTAATATATTCAAATGTTAACATACTTCATATGTTAAATGAGTCTCGTTCCTATAACTCTTATTAGAAGAGTTTAATATTTACGTTATTCTAAAATATTCCAATTTTAGTCTTTCGACAATTTAAGCGTCCTTTATAAGTATACTATTTCAACATTTTTAAATCAAAGACTACAACATATGAATACACTAACTTTTTAGCTTTTAACATGGTGTGTTCTTCACACGTTTTTGATCCAAGGAATCACAATTCCATCATGTCGATTCCATTCCATTGTCCAATTTCCAATGTTTAATACTAACTTGCACCAAGTTCCTTATATCAAGTGTTGACAAAAATTTAGCCCAAAACATATTATCTCTACCATAACTTAGCCATCAAGATAATAAAATCAGTGGTTCTTCATTTATTTCAACTTTTCTCAAATATGTACCAAGGTATTCAAACTCAATATTCAAAATCTTCATTATACCTGTAACTTTTGACCCATAACAGTGAAAGAAACAAGGATTTGTGCTCAAATCTCAACACTTTACTAGCATGCATTCATAATTCCGTCTCAGATGTTCAAAAATTAGGTATGATATGTGTTTTTGAACTCACAACAGTAAAAGAACCCAAAATCCATGTTAGATTTCGACATGCATGTAAAATTTTCGGGTTTTAGGAGCTAGGGTTTACTAAAAATAAAATATGCCTTTCTGATTTCTACCCAAAGACCCGATTTTTGCTGAAATTGATCAAAGGATTAAGCAAGAAATCAACTCAGAAGGTTTCCCGACCTCCCCTAGTCGCCGCCGACCACCGAGAGTGCCGGAATCGGCGTCGCCGGCGCTGCACTTCGTCTTCCTCGCGACTGTCTTCAAGCACCACTGCTATTGTAGCCCTCCTTTGCACCCTCCTGCTCGAAAATAGCTTTCCAGCCCGTCACTCTCCTTGCTGACTCTCAAACTTGCACACACACACACACACACACAATCCACAGGGGTGTGTGTGTTTTTGCTTCTACCCGATTTCTCTTTCCCTCCTCTCTTTCTGATTTCGTTTTTGCGTAACCAGGGAAAAAAAAACAAGACCAACAGACTTAAAGAACAGGTGGCTGATTTTTAAATCAGAAATTACGAAATTGCCCTTATTCCAGACTTAAGACTAAGACGAGTCTTCTTAGTCTATGTTTTACTCGATTCTATAAGACTAAGACGAGTCATCTTAGTCCAAAGAAAATTCCAGCTTTTCTCTTTATTCTTCCTTGACTTTACTAGGGCATAACTCCTTCATATGATGTCCAAATGTTACATACTTTACACCTCTAGAAAGCTGAGAATGAGCTCAACGGATTTCATCTACTGACCTTGGTCTGTATCTTGATGGATTTTCCGTTATTAACCCTTGAAAATGACTCCATGGTCATTTTTGTCATTTTTGGGCCATTTTAAAAACTTCATAACTCCTTCGTTACAACTCCAAATGGCCCGATTCTTTTTCCTATATTTTTGTTATCTTAAATACTAACAAAGTCATCTTGATGACCTCTTCCTAATTCCTGTTAGATTTTGAGATATTAATTTTTGAAGATAGCTCAATAAAATTTTCACTTTTAGTCCTTTATACGATTTCGTTTCTACTCGGGTTCATATGTTACTATCATGTTACTAGAGTAACGTTCTTAATATTATAAAGATATTATGACAAGTTTTTGCACATATAAGCTATTAGATTTATCAAAAACTAAATTCATGTAATTCAAGAAAGTTTTAGTTGTCACAGAAATTTCATATTTAAAATGTAACTTTTACACTAATTTGTTATATTTAATGCAATCGTATGTTTTATATTTTTTTCTGTTATTATATACGCCCGACACGACCCGAAAATGCCCCGAACTCATAGGTTAAATTCATTTTTGTTATTATGTATGCTCGGAAAAAAAAATTGTGCCACTAGAGTCCTTGAGTCTTGCGTCCGCCCCTGGGTTGAGATCGAGATTATGGTCTCTGTGGGTGCGATTCCGACCAAGGGCCGCGTAACCAAGCCGCCGGCAGTGATGTTTGGGTGTTGATCGACAAGCGATAGAAGAATCAGGAGATGGAGGAAATGAAGCAAAGGCTGAATGACGGTAATGGCAGCAGCGGTTGCTGCTGCCGGCGCTGCTTGAGGTCTGACGCCGGAGAACACCCACAGTGGTCGGATGGTGGTTGCTGATGGTGCTGGTGCTCCCTCTGTGGTCCGATTTTTGACATGCAACTCACCAAAAAAATGTTGATTTCGTTTTTGGGACAGAAATTTCAAGGTAGTCTTTTAAACCCTAAGCAAACTCTTCTAAAATTGGGGGAAATCATGATTGCATGTTGGTATTTTGTTTGGTTATCTATTTTTATCGAGTTGAGAGTTCAAGAACACAAGGAAAGTTGTGAAATTGATGTTTAACTTGGAATTTTCGGTTTCATGTTTTGCGAAGTTCTTAATACTTTAAGACTTGGTATTAGTGAAAAGGATTGTGCATGTTTATGGCTGAATTTTTATTGATTTTCAATATTTTGATGGAGCCTTAGTGATTGTGAGGTAAACATCAAAATAAATGATGAAAAAGATTATGATAGGTTGGTTCTTATCATAGATTGATTTAAAGATGATGAAGGAGAGTCAAATGCAAGTGCTATTGGTGCTGAAATATAAGGTTGCATCTTTGGAAGCTTCAAGTACATCAAAGTGTGATATATGACTTGGAAACGGTTAAATAAAGTGGTTAAAAGCTGATTTTTTACTATATTTGGTCAAACCGACCAAATATAAGTACATCAAAGTGTGAAATATAAGGTTGCATCTTTGGAAGCTTCAAGTACATCAAAGTGTGATATATGACTTGGAAACGGTTAAATAAAGTGGTTAAAAGCTGATTTTTTACTATATTTGGTCAAACCGACCACATAATGGAATTATAGTTTGGGTCTTATGCTTGAAATATGTTAGCATGTGAAAGAATACTTAAAAGTTTTCATTTGAAATACCTTTAGGTCATTTTTATGACTAAATATGCATGGATTTCAAGTGCTTGCAAAAAGGATTCTTGTGCGAGTCGGTAGAAAAGAATTATACTTGAATGTTGGAATGGAATTATGAATTCCAACAATTGGTGCAATTTTGTTATGTACAAAAATATCATGAAATAGGACATGAAACTCACATGGAATAATAACTATAAGGTAAGAAGAACATGCGGGTGATGACTTTGTGAAAAATATTAAATTTTTGATAGTTTCTATTTTTAGAAGCTTTAACGAATTGAAATGCTAAAAATGGTGTAAACGAGTAAAACGAGTGATGTTTTGACATCAAAACAATTATTAGTGTTTCATAAGTATGTTAGATTTATAAAATTACTTAAATTACATGTTAAACTCAAGAAGTTTATAATTAGTCAAATTGGGACAAAATTGGTATAAGTGTCACAAAAGGACTATCATGATTTAAAAATCACATTGTGTTCTTGGAATGGAATTAGATGAGGGCTAGTAGTAGATCAAGTATGATTAGACAATTTGTATATGTTTAGTTGTCTAATAAGTTCTAACCTTCTATTAGATTAATAGAGATTGAAGGACATTTGGAAACAATGAAATGATAGAGTTATGTGGATTAGTGTAGCTAGACGTACCTAGCTACTAAGGTGAGAACATGTGACTTTTTCCCACTATGGGATACATGGCAATTTATGTATAAAGTTATATGCTGCTCTTAAATGTGAATCCATATGAAAGCTTTACTACCTATGTCATGCTTACGAAAGTTATGAATATGTTTTGAAAATATGATTTGTCAATAAGCCTACTATGATATGAAGGTATGATTTGGCGTCAAGCCCACAACATGTATGAATGAATGTTTTGGCATTATGCATATGATATTTATGAAAGAAAGTTTTTGCATTAAGTCGATGATATTTATGAAAGAATGCTTTGGCGTTTAGCCTATAAAAGTTATAAAAGAATGTTTTGGCGCGTAGCCCATGAAAGTTATGAAAGAATGATTTGGCGTTTAGCCTATAAAAGTTATGAAAGAATGTTTTGGGGTTTAGCCCATGATGATTATGAATGAATGTTTTTATGTTACGAATGACTGTTATTTGATGCAACCAATGTATTGCAATGCAAAAGTAATGTGAATGAACATAAAATGTTCTGCCCGGGATATGATGTTCCCGCAAAGGGAATACAGAGGAATCTACTGGGGCAGCACCACCCCTTCGCGAAGTAGATATCCTAAAAATGGAAAGATGCTAGAATGAACTGATTGTGTTCTTTCCATTCTAGTACAGACTGGAGTAATCATCATGAATGATTCAGACCCTCAATATAAAAATTAAGCATGTCAAGATACCAGTCATAGCATGTGATAAGATGCTGAAGTGGTTGGATATGTTCGTACCACCTCAGTACAGACTTGGATTATCACTAAGAGTGATTAAGGCCCTAATTATAAAAATCAAGTACGCTACGATACCATTCGAAAGCTAAGCAAATGAAAGAGAAAGTTTTACGATAGCAATAATATTACTTGATTTGTTATGAAAGGCTTTAAAAGCAAAATCGTATATACTTTATTATAAAGGTTTTGATAGCGAGTGTCATTATATAAGTTGACCATAAATATTTTGACAACAAGTGTCGTATATAATATGGTTATAAATGTTTTGAAAATGAATTAGTTATGTTTACAAATGTTTTGAGTCTAAAACTCATGTAGCTCACGAGACGTTTTCGTCTTACGTATTTTATTTTATGTCATGTATCCCAGGTTCTAGACACGAGGGATAAAAGCAAGTAGATGACCCGATGAGATTGAGATTATAGACGGAGCGACGACTGTCTGATGTAATGGTTTGTATCCTAACTTGCTTTCTATGGTCTAGTTTGATATGAAATTGTAACCCCCAATGTTGTTTAAATATTCCAAAAACTAAAATGTTTTTGTTGGCATCGAAATTTTAAGACATGACTCAACGTCATGAGAAAAGTTTTTAAAAGCTGACATTTTGTTCCATAACATTTTTATAAAATATTACACTATTTAAGGTATATGAAGATCGGGGCGTTACAATGATCTAGTGGCTCTAATACCACTGTTGGGATACGGTAACAATACAAACATACACAACGGAAGCAAAAATTAAACCGTATCGCACCAAGGATCATAAGAACATGCGAACTTGGAACTTTAAAATACACTAGGAGATCAAGAATTACCTCTGTAGCATATCATGATGTATAATATCTAGGATGAACAGGCCCAAACCAGCACCCCTCTAGTATAGTCGCACCCAAAACAATGATTCAGCACCCCTTTTAGTTGAATAGCTTGTTTCTTGCAGAACAAATAACATTTCTTTAGGGTTTATGAGAGCGATCGACAAGGGTGAGAGGGGATAGAGGGCCGCATGAAAATTCTAGGTTAGAATGACCTAAAATCGATAAGTATGGTGGGTATTTATAATATCCATCATGCTTATCTAATCCCTTTTTTTAAAGGCTTTTAAAATTCAAACTGTTTATATTTTAAGTTAAGCCCTTTATCCACTTCTAGTTTCTAATTAATATACCTTTAGTTTTATATATTAAAAATCTTAGACCCTCATGTTTACTTTCACTTTTTTATCTAAACCATCTCTTGCGTGTAACCGAAAAGAACCCTGTTATATATAGTAATATCATCAACTTTTTATAACCATGGGCATATAACCAACATCGTGGCACCACCACCGTGTGGTGGCTGAGGTTGGTTGACTTGACTAGCCCTTGGTCGCCATCTTGAGACTTGAGGGATTTTGGTTGCAAGCTACACCTTAAGCAAGTTCATGATTTCATATGAAGCTTGTAACACCACGATACTTTTGACAAGTATTAATATGTTAATCATAGTGTATTTATGATTTAATATGGTGTTCTAAGTATTAGAAAGTTAATACTAGAAAAGGGTAAATTGGTCATTTTACCATAAAAGGGTAATTTGGTCATTTGACCAAGTGAAGGACCAATTATGTAAAAATATTGTTTGCTTGTGGCAAAAAAATAAGAAATGAAAGTTTTATGTAATAAAACTTGATTATTGTGGTAAAAGTTCAAGAAATGGAACTTAGGGACCAAATTTGTAAAATTTGGAAAATATAAAATGTTGAAAAACTCCCCTCAAATGTGCAGAACATTGGTGATGATCGGGAGGGTTTTTTTGGAGCATGATTTCTGCAGAATTCGTGAAGATGGAAGTGTGGAATTGGATTATTAGCTTGGAGCTTGAAGTTTTCAAGCAATTAAGGTTAGTTCTTTGAATTTCTAACCTAGGTTTGTGTGTTCTTCACTTGAGGAATATGATGACTGAAATTTCAGTCAAGAATTATGTGTTGTAATAGCTTAATACTTCCAGTAAGTCATGCTAAAAGGACTTAATTCAAGAATATGGAAGTAGGTTGCTATTATTGATGAATTTGAAGTTTTGGGGTTTTTGGAACTAAGAACCCTAATTCTTCCTTTTGATTGATTGAGTGGGTTTTAATGGTTGAAAACCTTGTTTTAATAGAAGGTTTTAGCCTATGAATAAACCCCATATGATTAAGAACTGGATTAAGGACTTAAAGTGTCAAAACTGCATGCTACAGTGCAAAAATCGCGAAAACTGGTTTGCTGTGCAGCTCTCGCGACTTGACCATTATGGTCCTTGCGACTCGAGGGACTCGGCGCGACGCGCCCCTCACCTTGGGCACGATGCGCCTCCGAGGCAGAAACCTCCTGTGAAATTTTGAGCATTTTCCAAGTTTCATTTTGATGCTAGGCTTATCCGATTGACCTGAAATTTTAAACATAGGTCTAATATGTTGTGAAACTTTATGGAAAATTATCGGAATACGAATACGACCTCCCGAAAGTACTGTAGTAGAATACGCGTATTTCGGGAAGTGTATTAAATTTTTATACCGATTGTTATTGCTAAAAAATGATTGGAAATGGTCCCCAGTTGTATTGTATAGGACTCTTGTGTAGTAGAGTCAACTGAAATGGTTATTAACCTATTATCATTTGGTATATAAATGAATATATATGTACGGGATAAATGGTTGTGGTGCACGCAAAAGCAAGAAACAACCAGAATCAAATGCAGCTAGCATCCAGGTGAGTAATCTCACTGATATCATATATGATATATGATGATTGAACCGTTACAGATTGAAATTGCTTTGGGGGACAAAAATGAACAGTTGATAGATACGTTGAAAAGACAATACCAGATAAGCCGTGAGTCTGAGAAAGAAAAGAACGGAGCTGTGAGTCAATGACACGACAATACCAGATAAGCCGTGAGTCTGAGAAAGACAAGAACGGAGCTGTGAGTCAATAAATGAATAAACAATACGACAATACCAGATAAGCCGTGAGTCTACGATAGACAAGAACGGAGCTGTGAGTCAATAACAGAAATAATATGACAATACCAGATAAGTCGTGAGTCTACGATAGACAAGAACGGAGCTGTGAGTCAAATCTTGAAAAGGCAATACCGGATAATCCGTGAGTCATCTAGATGGCAAGAATGGAGCCGTGAGTCTAGGCAAAAGCGGGACAAACTCGTGAGCCATAATTGATTTTGGATATTTGACTTTAAGTCCAAATGGTGCGGTCCTTTGATTATGATACCGGGTTATTGAGCCCAGCTGGTGCAGCCTTTTGGCTATGACTTGTATATTGAAAATGACATGGTGCGGCTTATATAGCCATGACATATGATGCAGTCCATTGTGACTAAGAAACATGGGACAGAAATGGTTAGACATGATTATATGTGCAAATAACTGACGTGGCTTGATAATTACAGGTTATTGTGATTCAGCCTGTAAGGCTACAGATTAGGATGTGAAATCCTAGGAGATATGTGGTCAGCCAGTAAGGCTAGGAGTTTGGATTCGATATCCAGACAGATATATGATTGTATTTTTATACGTGTTATTTGCAGAAATGATTACTCACTGAGCTTTATAGCTCACGTTATTTGTTAAATGTCCCTGCAGGTTAGCATAATCTTGATAAGGGACAAGATAGAGTCCGTGACTAAAGAAGTGGGACTTGTAGATGCTATTAGTAGCAGCCCGGATTCAAAGTAGATTACGGTATTTTATACTCTCCTTGATACACTTGTACTCGTTTTTAATCAAATGTACCCCTGTTGTTATGGTTTTATGTATTGAAACCTTTGTTAAAAATGAAAAATTTTCAGGGGTGTTTTTGTATTAAAAGTCGGGTGTTACAAAGCTTAATTGCAAGTTTATAGTTCCAAGATCAGGTCTAGGTCACTTATGATGGATTTAATGGGTGTTTTTACACCAAGAATTATATTGTACTCCATTACGAACTTATTGGGTATAGTAGCAACTAAATGTTCAAGCAAAACAACTAAAATATAGATAAATACCTTAAAAGTACGTAACAACAACCATCATCATACTTCCAGACTGTTTTGCAAAAAATCAAGGTAGAATTAGGAGAAAATACATGAGACAAGAAATGTAAACTGAGTCTAGTTTCCATAAATGTATATATGATATCATATAGATGTATGATTTAGAAAATATGATCAGAATGGTGGACCATGATCCATATGGACTTAAAATAGGATTTAAGAAACCTCTATGCAATAGAACCTTACTAAACATCCTAAAAGAGTATAAATTAGACTTAATGACATAAAAAATTTATGTCTTTAATGACCTATGTAGAACTTAAATCACCTAGAAGTAAAAGACTTATAAGTAGCAGAAAAGAAGATCAAAGTATAATACCTATAAGTATTACTAAGCAACAAATGGAACTACAATCTAAGTAGTGGTAGTTGCTTATTGTTGTAGGTGATCATTGAGAGTTCCTAGTAGCCTTTACTCATGAAGTTATTCAGACATTAAGGTGAATTACATTATTCTATACGTGTTATTATGTGTTATGTGGCGTATGCTCGTTTATGTGTGGTGTCAGTGTTATTATCCTTTTTCTCGGAAGGGGGAACAAGGAAAGTTTACCCCGCCTCTTTGGGAGATGTCAATTAAAATTCCTCTGTCTAGATGTCGGTTAAAATTCAGTTACATGTTTGAATGTGAGGTGTCGGTTAAAATTCCTTTGATGCATTTTTGGAAATAATTTTAAAGTGAACATTATATGTTTAAAAAAATTGGGTCGTTACAGAATTCATTTCAAATGTTTGTAAATAAACACAACAACACAACCAAACTCCTAAAGCCCAACCTCATTAAGACATGAAAATTTTAGTTTTTACAGTGCATATATAGATTTTACAATAATATTCGCAGCACATCGTCTTTCTTAGAACTCTTAGATCTAGCTTACAGTAACTTTATTGATACAATATACAAATCCCGACTGGGATTTAAAGCCATCATTGTTGTTTGGAGGCACGCAACTATGTAACCTTTACACACAGCTCTTTATCAACACTCTATATACCAAAACAAAAATATATACTCATTCTCAAGTATATATCTATATATTTAATATATCCATCCATCAACCTTCCCAGATTAGCATGGTATCGTCTTCTCATGCTTAAAGCATAAGATGCAAGATGTGCAATACATATGATAGATCTAATAGTTGATTCATATGGAATCTTACTTTTCATCACATGTTAAACTCTTGACCTAGGATACTGAGTCTTACTTAATGGTATACCGTGCGACATAGGAAACAACGCTTACTTAAAATTATCCATTTTAAATCATTCTAATACTTTATTTATGTATGTAGTTTGACTAAGTCCGATTGGTCTTGTTTACTAATCTTTATTGTAACACCTCAACTCTTACTTTCAGGAATTAACATAATAAGACGATGTAACACTCAACTTTTAGGACTAATTTTAAAATTTATTAAATAAATAAATAAAAAATAATAATAATAAAATAACAAATTAGTAAATGATATCGATTATATAATGAAATACATGTGAAAAATAAAGATTTAAGTCAATATGTATGTATACCAGAGTTGACTTGGCTTATATGAACATGATCTAGTTGTGACTTTAGTTAATCTACTTAACCGCTCTTGGACTAGATATGTTACGTATTAAGTTAGTTTGGGTTAGTTTTGAAACTATTAAAATTATTCATAACGTATAAGTCAAGGTATGGTCAGATTACAAGGGTGAGTTATTGAGGGCCAAATGTGTTAAGTGTCCATATATCAAAACATAATGCTTCTCCCCTCCTTATTTAGTTGAACACGCCATTTTGAAAGCATGATGAGGGATAAGGGAGATTCTAACACTTGAAGACTAGTTGAAGGAGGTTTTCTAGTGTTATTGAAGAACTTAGCTTGCAACAACACTTACAAGAATTAGAAGGTAAAAGGTATAGTTTTGTACAATATGGAACAAACAAAATAACATTTGAACCTAGAAAAAAATGAATTATGTTCATAGGAAATCCCTCGAAATTTTCTACAAATTAGTGATAGATTTTATGATGTCTACGAAATCCCTCTGAAGTTTACTACACATTTCCAATAGAGTTCCTAGGACCAGAATTCATTTATTGTTTTTCTAGGTTCAAACGTTGTTTTTTCATTCCATATTTTGTACAACTTTATTATACATGAATTACTTTTATTTCACCAAGTTATACATGACATACACATGCATACATGTTTGTGCACCATTGAAACTCATTACTCAAAAGATTTCTTCTCTCATTCTATCTATGTATGTCTATATTTGTATGTATGGATGTATATGTATATGCATGTATATGTATATAAACACATATACATATGTATGTATGTGTAAATTACATAAAAATAAAAGAATGTTTTGAGGAATGAGTTCTAATGGTGCACACGCACGTACATATGTGCATAAAACATATAATTTGATAAGATAAAAATATCTAATATATAGCGAAGTTCTACAAACTATGGAATAGAAAAAACGTTCGAACCCCAAAAATGAAAAATGGTTTGTGGGCATAGAGAATCTCTCGAAATTCCTATGTATTTCCAACGGATTAGCAACAAATTTTGCAATATGTTATAATCCGTTGGAGATTTCTACACATTTCCGAAAAAATTGTTTTTGTTTATTATCTTTACAATTATTATTATTTTTATTATTATTTTACTGATAACATATAGTTCCTGGTAAATCCCTTGTATTTTAATATTACTATTTTATTAGTATAACTACAAACATTATATACATTATTATTAATATCATCAGCCACATCGTTAATGCCCCAGCGCCGGTGGTCGGTATCTCAATGCCTGATGACGATGCCCACTTGATCCAAAGAATTACTACATAAATTTTTTTAAAACGTTGAGGGACATAGCATTTTTCAGGAAAAATTGCCTAACTTTTTTCAATTTGTTTTTGGCTCTTCTATGAAAGTCGTTGAGCGTCGGTGGTTCTCCATCACTACATATCTGATCTTCTCCCGAAGGTTGAGAAACGAAGACTTGCCTCACAGCTCCAACAGACGGTGGTTCTCCATAACTATATCTCTGGTCGCTGTCGGGAGTTTGAGAAACGAAGCTTGGCCTCACATCTTCAATAGACGGTGGTCGCTCATATGTATATCTCTCATAACTGCCTGAAATTGGAGAAAAACCGGTTTGCCACTGATTAAGCGAAGTCTGTTGGTCATAGCGATACTCCCAATCACCGAATGAAAGAGGTTGGCCGTGTATATCAGCATGTTGGGCAGCCATCGGATTGTTGACGGATCCTCGGTAGGGTTGCGCATCTACGGTGGTACCGGTCTGGACCTGTTCCTGGAAATAACCCGCCATATCCATCTCCGCCCATGATGAAAAAGATGGAGACTCGTTGCCGGAATACATTTTGTAGTAGAGTGTTGGGCTGTTGGCTTTAGAATTGCATTTTATAAGCAATCCCCCCAACAAAATAATAATAAACCTGAAGCACCGTCTGAACAGGCCGGGTGAAAACAACTAAGAATACCCCTTGTTTGCAGGTTTTGTCCCAAGCACTAGTAGATCATCGTATATCCAATTCAAGTATCATGTCCCGACAATTTTTTAGATCCTAAAATGATCTTGAGTAATGAGTACTAACAATATTTGTCGCAAGCACTACTAAATCCAAAAGAAATTGCAAATAAAACAATTTGATGTTAAATCATCCAATCCTAGAATTGAAGCAAATAGTCAAACGATTAGCCATAGACATTTATGTTACTTAGCCATCAAGTTATCGTAATTTAGGAATGTATTGTATCCAGGTTATAATAGCTTTAGAGCTCTCATGTGTTTTGTTCCGGAAAATGTATATATGTATAAAAAATGTTAAATTGCATCATCACCTGAGTGGCATATGTCAACCGTGAAAAAAAATCAAGGTGACACACTACTAGAAAATATACCTTTAATGACACACGAACAATGACACACGTTAATTTATGACACGCAAAAATGGTGTGTCATAAAGAAAATGTCATGTTTCTTAAAATCTGAAGAATATACGACATACATAATTGTGTGTCGTAAATCTTTGTCATTTTTTATAAAATTTACGACTTGCAAATTTGTGTGTCATATTTTAATGTCATAAATTGAATTAAAAAAATAACACGGAGGACACTTTTTTAAGTTTGTGTCATCTAGAATTCGTTGGTGTCGTCTTATTTCCGACCCGCTCACCGTTCCGTTCATATAACATTTTAGGTTTAGGGTAGCCGATTTCAAATTTACATCCCCACGCCTCCACCCTAGATTACCCCTCTTCCTCTCTCTTAGTTTCAAAAGATATCTCTATTCCAAATCTACCTTCTTCGACTTCACCAATCGATCCGACGAAAGTATTCTCCGATTTGATTCAGTGGCTCCTCGCTCGACTTCGACTTCAATTATTGCAGGTCTGCTAACTTAGCTTCGAGTTGGTTCTGATTGCAGGTTGCATCAATTCCATGTCGATTCCAGCTTCAAGGTTGCGACTTGCGATCCTAGCTTCAAGGTTGTGACTTCGATTAGTTAGCTTCGATCGGTTCAATGCTGCGACTTACGATTCCAGGTTATCCGCGATTTGCATCATCTTGGACTTTCGGGAGCCAAGTTTGTACTCTAACTTCTGAATGTGTGTGCTTGACAAAGATCAACCGATGTTCTATCTACTAAGTATGGGTTGATGTTTAGGGCTAAAGTGCCTTGAGTCAGACAGAGGTCGGGTATCATGAGAGAAAGAGAAGAAGATCGAGAAAAAATATTATCGCAGAACATGAAATCAGTAGGAGATACAATGCCACCAACAATTCGTTACGTCTTCCTTCACCACCACTACGACCACCAAATAAATGCTTCAATTTCATGTTCAACTTCCCTTATTGTAACCTTGGAAGAAAGGAAGGGCAAACTACTTAGTCAGATCGGGTCATAGGGCCAGGTATCAACAATGTTGGGTTGCAGTGGGTCAACAGTTTTAGTGATCGATGAGGTAGTGGAGGGTATTTGTCCTAAGTGAACTTCCTGTTAAAGAGGCATCATTGATTAACTTAGTAGAAAATACAAGAGATCAAAGAAGCATTTGAATAGTTTGATTTTGATTTATCCGGTATGATATGCTATTAACTTGGTTTTATTGTATTTTGGTATCTGCATGATTTAATTCATATTGTTTTCTGTATGTTCAGGTTTTCCTGAGGAGGTTTTGTACCAATGTTCCATTTAAACTTTCTTTAAAACATTTTCAATGAATATTGTATGTATGGTTTTCAGGAAGTTGAAGATATACGCAATAATACATCACTAGATATGGGAAAGAAAGGTTTGTGATTTAACTAACAAGTGATACTTTGTATACTTGCTTTATGTAGTTTATATTTGACACGTTGATAATTGATATGAAATTCCAATAAATTGTGGTAGTTTCTAGTGGTAAAAGGAAGGCAGGCATAAAGCTTTAAGGATGAGGAGTTTTTTATAAGTTCAGTGCCAACAAATCAAGTAAGTTATGGCTTTTCATTTTGTAAACCTAGTATTCCTCTTTAACAAAATTGCAAAAAAAAAAAATAACTTCATTTCTTTTTGCAGCATTTTGAGTCAGGCCTCTCAATCAGAAATAACGGAGGCTTCACTTCCAATAGGTAAATATTATTATTCAATGCTGATCATTTTTATAAAATTCAACACACATGGCATTTTGGCAAAATAAAACTCGTATTGAATGTTGAAATAGGTTGGAGTATGATGTTGTTTACTTAGCTACAGATGATAGCGGGGGATTACAGAAACAAAAGGCTTCATTTCATTGGGATAAGGTTTGACTTATATTAATCATTCCATTTTTTACTTATGAATTATAACGATTTATAATTGAGATCCTTGAACATATAATTGAGATCACCTGCTCACAAGTAGATATAACTTATTTGGTATTGAAATTACATTGGTATAGAAAATATGGGGACAACTTTTACTCTTTTCTGTTATTGATATTTATAAGTTTGAAGATATGTGTTGAAAGGTCTGATGATGAAAAGGCCTATACAATTGAAAGTCAGTTAAGATGAAAAAAATATCATCTTAACTGACTTTCAATGGTATAGGCCTTTTCATCATCAGACCTTTCAACACATATCTTCAAAGTATATTTGAGAAATATAACATATTTTATATAATTTTTGTATATTTGAGAAATATATAACTCTTTTCTGTTATTGATATTTGGATAGAATGTATGAAGCTTTTGAATTGATCGCCATTTGGGGTGAAAAAATGGTGGAAAGCTCCATGGAGATGGCTGAATTGGAAATAAAATGACATTTTTAGCATTATACAATATGTAAGTCTTCTTCAAGAAATCCATCTTACATGTATATATGTACTTTGATTCACCATGCTTTGATTATACTTTTCATGTCAGGTGATCAATGATATACTTGAACCAACGAGATAAAATCTTCGTGCTAGACAAGAAAAGTACCGGTGGTGGTGGTGCAAGTGGAGGATAGTCATATAGTCTGATGGTGCAGGTGGTGGTGGAAGTTTGGGGTAGATGAATGGTGATTCTTCTGTTCAGTAGCATTAAGTAGCGTTATAGCCATAAGTAACGATATTTTTATATACTTAAAATGTTTGTTATTTTGTATTTGATGCACGACATTGTGATGTGGAAATGGATTGAATTTGTATTAGTGATATCTTATTTTATATTATGAGAAATTAAATTTAATGTGTAATTTAATTTTAATATTATTACATCTAATATATATATATATATATATATATATATATATATATATATATATATATATATATATATATATATATATATATATATATATATATATATATATATATATATATATATATATATATATATATATATATATATATATATATGGTTAGGTTCTATTGAGAACTCAAATATTCATGAGATCTTAAGAACTCATTCTGATTGGTTAGATCATAAAAGGGTATGATAGTCATTTACCAAAAATCTCATTTAATTCTGATTTTTTTTATTTTTGGCAACAAAATAACCATTCCTAAAATCAAGCCTATTAGATTTGAATTTTCAAATTTAAAAAAAAAAATCCAATTTTCGTTTTTTTAAAACTAGATTTTTTTGGAATTTGAAAAAAATAAAATTTTATTTTTTTAATTAGATTTTTGGAATTTAAAAGACATATAATTTTTTTATTTGCATGTGCATATATACATGTTCGCATGTGTTTTTGTAATAAAATGCATATATGCATAATCAGATTTTTGAGTTGTGCATTTTTTAGTAGAATGCATAAATGCATATTTAACTTTCTACATTACATTTTCCAGGGATGCATACATGCACATTTAATAACATTTCATAAAAAACACACAAAAAACATTCATATTTCAATATATTCGGATATCATACTACCAATTTATTATAAACAATAATATACAACTGTTTTGAACGTCACATACAAAAAATATACAAAATACAACGAAAATTCATGATATCTTCATTTTTCAGTTTTCGCACATTCAATTTGCTCGATAAATTCTTCAAAATCTGCAACAACGTTAATATAAATTAATATAAATATATATTCAAAAACATTAAAATAAATACATACATGTATATACGCATATGAACAAATGCACATTTATTTATGCTTATATGCAAATATGCACACATTTGTACACAAACAAATAGACATATATGAATATGTACACCTATGCACATACACACATGTGCACATATGCATATGTGCACATGTGTACATATGCACATGTGCACATATGCACTCATGTGCACATATGCACACATATGTACACACGTTTTTGAAAGGTTTTCTGCAACCATGAACTAAATAACCTAAGTTCACATGCAACCTAGAAAAGATCTATGTTTTCTTACTTTGAACATGAAACTAATTCCTAAAGGCCAAACAAAAATTAACTAAAAGAATAAATCAGAAAACTAACCTTTAGTTTTAATCTTGAAGCTAGCAGCACAAGTGTCCTGCCTCAAATGAGATCACACCCAGGGAGCCAGAGGAAGGAACCGAAAATTCCAGAGAGAATTGAAGAATGAGCGAGCGATAATGAGGTCTAGGGTTCCCTATTTATAGGGAACCAAAGGGTAAAGCTAAAAACCCTAGCCGCAGCCCATTTTCCGGATTATCTGTACGCGCGCCGCGGCCATATCATTTGCGCGCCGCGCGCCGCAATTCAACTATTGAATTCGTGCGAATATGTATGCGCGTCGCGGCTTTTACATTAGCGCGCCGCGCGCCGCAATTCAACTATTGAATTTGTACGACTTTAATCCCTGACCTCCTGATTAATCTAATTAATGCCACAGAAATTAATCCAATTAATTTCTGATTAATTATTAATCAATCAACATAGTTTCTAATTAATATATTATCACTTTAATATATTAACAAACCATATCTTTTATTTCTATTGATTTATTAATCCCATAATAAACCAACCTTTCTCTCTACCGAACTTTCTATCAAACCTCCAGCTATGAGGGCAACCCAAATGGACTTTGCTTCTATTAATTAGGTAAATACAAATTATTAGTCATGGCTTAGACACCTAATCCAACAGTCTCCCACTTGGATAAGTCTATGACTATAATTACCAATTTAACCTCTGATTAATCAGCAATCTGCAGCTTCCTAGAAACTGCTGCCGAACTCTGACCTAGTCAGTTCTGTCCATAGATAAGTGATCAGATGATCCTCCGTCCAACAAGATATTTTCAAACATGAGATATGGATTGAGATCAATCTCTGTCTAACACACTGTTTCCCGATTTCCGATTTTGCTTATGACTTTTAGACTTCAAATTGAACGAATCAATTCAGTCCTGGCTGGCCAGCACTTCAGTCAACTTCAAAATCATCGAGTGGCCAACAGATATCTGTTTCCCGTCTGGGTCAAGGGACGAATAAGCTTCGACTAATATGTTATATCTTTTACCCGACAAATCACTCACAACAGCACGTTTTATAACACCGAGTTACCGATGCGTTTTCGTACTATCAATGTGCAACCGCCTTGCAAATTATAACTCATATCTCTCCACTTTAAGACCATAAGATATTATCGTCTCAACATTGCTCGTGATATAATCCATGAAGCAATCCATTGAGCGCGGGTTTATCCAATACTCAAATCTCCATTTCCAAGTACTCATGAACGTTGCAGCAATCTTATTGCTATGTCTAACTCCTTAGACAATCTACAAACCAATTCATGACAGTCTTCCTTCATACTTACTCCCTAAGAGTATGAACGACTGTGGATATTTGAATAATCCAATTATTCAGGAAGTAAAACATGCAAAAGCGAAACATAAAATCTGACTGGCAGCTACTCCTGCTAATTACCAAGTCTCCACGAAGGTAATCACCAAGTCGGATTTATCATAACTATTATCGGTTTCTTATTCTCTTTTAAACTTTCAATTCAAGCCTTTTATATCTATGTCTATGACCTTTTCACTCTTTCTATGTATCTAAGTGTCTAACACTTATACACTTTATTACAGATGATCCTATCGGATACTCTTCCGATGATATCTCAATTTGTCATTTTGTGTCATTCTCTCTCACAACTCCATTCTGGTGATGTGTACCGTGACTGCCCATGGTTCTCGGGTCTTTAGTCTACACGACTATATCCTAAGACAATTTCGAGGTGTCATGATGTGCCGGTGAACCACACGCGCTCCATCAGAAACCAATGAAATTCTTTAACCATGAAGTCCTACATCACCACGTTCTGGTGTAAAAAATTACCGATTTGAAAACCCTTTCAAATCAATCACCCTAATCATTTCCCAATGATTTCTCACGTCTGTTCAAAAAAACATCCATTTAGTATTCTCAACCAGGCAATATCCTGAATCCAACTTACAATGCTCTAAGCATTAAGTCATCAGGATATGTTCATAACACTTCTGATTTGTCCAAGAGGCTCGAGGAACCTGATGTAATCTCATTCCAAGCCCTTTCGGAATCCTAAGATTACCAATAATCCTTGTGTCATGATTTCCGGAAACCATTTCCTTTCGGGGACTCTTTCTTATGCATCTTGAATCCCATCAAGATCATATTCTCAATGACTAAGTCAATACTGTCAGTCTCATCTATCTGATAGATGTCTATGAACTACGTGAGTATGCTGCACCTTCTTTGTTTCTTTCATGCCAATTTATTACACTTTGCAATGACAGGAAACTCCTTTCCTTGGGTTATGCATCTTGAATCTTATCAAGATCACATTGGCAGAATTCTGATCTATCTAATAGATATCCACAACCACCTGAGTATGTTGTATCTCTTAAAGTCTTTTATAGCGAATCGTTTCTTAACACCAAGTCATTACACTTTGTAATGATAAGAGACGTTTCCTAGAACCAGTATGTAACCCACATACAGTGATAGCAGATAACAACGATACTCCCACTGGCTTTGACACCGTTATATGTCTCTTTCGGACTATTCACAAAATCCAGAACTTATGGCACATTTTGCGAAACCGAAATCCAAACCTTTCCGACATATTAAAGGAAATCTTTCAGGCTATTCACAAAATCCAAACCTTTTGGCCTATTTTGAGAATCTGAATATCCTTTCTTGCGAGATGCCCATGGGACGAATCCCGGGGCCATGTACCTTTTGTAATGGCATGCTCTATGTGAGTCCCCATTAGTGTGCCGGTAAACCACACACGCTCCACTAACGACTCACACTATGCCACGCAGAATCCTCTCGGATTACATCTTCTATTGAGAGTGCTTCTCTCAGAATCAATTGCTTGACTCCAAGTGATGACTCATTCAACCAGATGTTCTGTAAGTACATTTCTATGTTCCCTTCTTTTGATGATTCAATTACTCCCACTGGTTCCTAGACCAGTTGTAAAGATCAATCAAACTGTCACATAGACTGTGTCTCGCGGTAAGGTTCTCTTATTTGGCAGCAACTGGGCTCACCAATGCTTCCAGCAGTCGGATTACTTATCCGTACCATCTTTAGTGTTTTACCACTACCCGGTATATCACCCAAATCATAACTCCTTATGACAGTGACAATAACTACTGGTCAAGCAAAGAGAGGGTATGTCAGGTTTAACAGGAATCTAATTCCTGATCAAGTCCCACTGTTTCCTTAGAACTTGAGTTCTTTCTAAAAGTACTCTTCTTTCAAAGGATAACCGGAGTGGCCAATGAAACGACATTGCTGATCAGTTTCAGGCTTGTCATGAGATTCAGACGAATGCTACATGACCCTGGACTTTCTATGTACAAGTGGGATGATCCCAGCTTTACATTTCAGACAGTGTCAACATAACCTACTTAGTCTAAGATGTGGTCGGAATATGGCTTCTGCGGTCTGACTGGTTGAATATTCAATTCATTGAAATATTAGTCGGAAATGTATCCAGTGTATCTTATACACCGAGGATCAAAACTATTTCGATCAATGCTCCATCATCTTCCCTAAGACACATTATAACCATTAGTGTTCTTGGAAGAGGATAAACTGTGAAACATTTTCTCAGTCTATGTTGTCATTCAGGTTCTGTTGATCTTATACTTCCTTTGAAATCCTTGAACACTTCAAGGTTCCAATCAATCGCTTATTCCGATAAGCGAAGCCATATTTGTCAAACTATTTGGCAAATATTTTAAAGCATAACTAATCGTGTTCTGTTCGAAGATTCGAGCAATACACAGTAGCTTATGTGTCTGTCGCTCAAAATCTTAATACTTTTACATCTCCATGTAAATTTATGACATTGTTAATATTGTTCAAGACATGCAATCATCACCTGACTCCAAGTCAACTGATTCCAAAATCCCATCCATTGGATCTTTGGGCGATTCCTTTCTTGCCACAATTGATTTTATTAAGCACTCAATTCATCATGTGACTCTAAGTCAAATGATTCCAAAGTCCTGTCCAACTGGACCTTTGGTTGAAGTGATTCTCATAAAATTCACTTTAACAATCATAAAGAACACAATTTATAAGTCCAATCTCATTGGATGTATCAACATTCAAGTTATTACCATTTATGCCATTAACACATTCACACAACATTTCGAGGATAATTAAAACAATCAAAAGAAAATCAACATTTTATTAAAACACAAAAAACCTCGAACAATGTACTATGCGAATCCATGTCGTATGTATCTATAAACTAATAACAAGAACAAATATCTAGCTTAACTCAAAACCCGCACGAGCTCCAGATCCAATCCGAATATGCTCCTGTGCGACACCATCCCGCATCCTCCAGAGTTCGTGCATACAGAGCAAATGTGTGAAACACATCCCGTATCAAGGAAATGAGGATCAGGTGTTCTGAATTCTAAGATATTTATGAGTTTACCAAACGGTTTGGCTTTGGAGCATTTTTCCAATCTTTCCGTGACTGTGTTCCACCTTGTGGATTCCCAGTTTGAAACATCGAACAATCGGTCCAGACGATCTGGATCATTTCTTGATGCACCTTAATACTGGACTCAATCCTGAAGCAGCTGAATTAATGGAACTATGCTTCTCCATGAACGATTCATATAGAGTCGACATTGAATGTACTTCCACGATTGTCTTATCCGGTTACCCTTTCTATTCATCTGGATGAACAGATCAGCGAGTTGAGCTAATGCTTAACTCCCGATCACAATGGTAAACCAGTTTTATACTGTTCGCCTATGTATCCCTCAATCTCGGAAACACGCAAACTGGTGCTACTTCCTTCTAGCTTGCAACTTCAAGCACTTTGAAGATCCTAGTTCGTTCCCTTTATTCAACCAGTTCACGGAACCTTTCCTGAACTAGCTGTGCTAACTTACCAGACCCCAGGAATTCTAAATCCCTGCGGAACACGGGGTCAATGATCAATAGCATAAGGCAACGAACTTCCTTGGACTCAATAGTCAAGGAGTCATGCTTATCACAAGCTGCTGTGTGATGCCATGTTTGGAGCGGACACTCAGTCGGATATGGTTTGCCAGCAAAACTAAGAACTATTCTCTAATTACAAAACCATATCATATAGTCAAGGCCAGTCAGCCTTACCATATTTAACAGGTTCTTTCTGAAGCTCTCAGAAATGGGTGAAGGAGGAGAAGGAGGAGAATGACACTTTCTTCAGACATATATAAAATTTGAATTTATTCGTTTAATTCGTCCTTTTAAATAATTACCCAATATACATTATTTAACAAGGCTAGGATCCAAAATACCCCAACTATGCTGTGAAGAGGGATGCCGTAGTCACAACACAGTGGTCATTAAGGTAGATAACTTTTATCAATTTCAGTCTTATGAAATTCCTAGATCTGTGAGATTCATTGAACTGTTCAATGGCATGTTTAATCTCGGATATGCCCCACCGTTTGTGACTGGGATGCCGAGGATCACAAACCGGGTGCGAATAACCATGCAAATTAGCTTGGTACTCTCGGGGTCCATTATCATCTCAAATTGATGTACCGGTTAATCACACACGCTCCATCAACAACGATAACACCCGAGAAACCCATTGCCACTCTTTATGAACCCCCCATTGGAGTGCCGGTAACCCACACATGCTCCACCAACGTTTCATAAAGCGCAATGTGCAATTTCATGGGTTAGCATCAAATTCACATTTTTAATAAAGTAACTAGATTGAGAATTCTTGTATAGGTTCTAGTACTTTGATCATTATACTTTTAATGATTAAGCGGTCCTATCAAAACTATTCGGCTAACGACCCTCCACTGATCAGGCGAGCGGTGGGTGAGAGTGAACACCCATTAGACCGCCATTTTATAGACAGTCTCCTTATACCCACTTTATAGACCAGCTTCGTGAATGAGGCCTACTAATGATTTGACTAACCAATTTATCTTATACATATAGTATTAACCTTTAATAATATATATAAGATGTATTTTAAATCTTTTAAAATATTCCTGGTTTATCTTTTAATTTCCTGAAACTTAACTATTAAATTTCAAATTAAATTAAACCTCCAATATGATTTAATTTATCTTTTAATTAAACTATTAATTAAATTAATTAAATCTAGATATTTTAAACCTTTTAAAATATTTTAGGATTTATCCTTTAATTTTTCAAAGTTTAACCATTAAATCAAAATTAAATTAAATCCCTTGAATTATCTTTTAATCAAACAATTAATTAAATTAATTCAAATGTAGATAGGTTTTTCCAAATTAATCAAATCAATTTAAACCTATCTTAAACCCCTAATTATAGAATTCAAACAAACTGGGTTTAAGGTTATCCATTTAATTAAACAATTAACGTTACCAAAAATAGAAAGCCTTCCAAAACCCTAATGCCTATTTTCGAAAATTACCAAGGGGTGGGGAAAAGGTTTCTAAAACCCAAACCCTAAATCCATATCAGGCCCAAAAGAGGTTTATAAACAATAAACCCTAAATAGGAAAACTATTACAGCCATTCAATAAGAAAACAACCAAACGCTCTGATACCACTGAAAGGTTTTCTGCAACCATGAACTAAATAACCTAAGTTCACATGCAACCTAGAAAAGATCTATGTTTTCTTACTTTGAACATGTAACTAATTCCTAAAGGCCAAACAAAAATTAACTAAAAGAATAAATCAGAAAACTAACCTTTAGTTTTAATCTTGAAGCTAGCAGCACAAGTGTCCTGCCTCAAATGAGATCACACCCAGGGAGCCAGAGGAAGGAACCGAAAATTCCAGAGAGAATTGAAGAATGAGCGAGCGATAATGAGGTCTAGGGTTCCCTATTTATAGGGAACCAAAGGGTAAAGCTAAAAACCCTAGCCGCAGCCCATTTTCCGGATTATCTGTACGCGCGCCGCGGCCATATCATTTGCGCGCCGCGCGCCGCAATTCAACTATTGAATTCGTGCGAATATGTACGCGCGTCGCGGCTTTTACATTAGCGCGCCGCAATTCAACTATTGAATTTGTACGACTTTAATCCCTGACCTCCTGATTAATCTAATTAATGCCACAGAAATTAATCCAATTAATTTCTGATTAATTATTAATCAATCAACATAGTTTCTAATTAATATATTATCACTTTAATATATTAACAAACCATATCTTTTATTTCTATTGATTTATTAATCCCATAATAAACCAACCTTTCTCTCTACCGAACTTTCTATCAAACCTCCAGCTATGAGGGCAACCCAAATGGACTTTGCTTCTATTAATTAGGTAAATACAAATTATTAGTCATGGCTTAGACACCTAATCCAACAGTTTTTGCACATGTACCAGCAACAATTACTTAAGAAATAACAAAAACTCATTGACATTGGGTGTGCAAGTAAAGTATATAATGTAATTTATACACATGTGCACATACCTTATGCATATGTGCACATATGCACATATCCACTAATATACATGTAAAAAATATAAATTTATGCACAAACGGAATATATGCATATATGCGCAAACATATTTATGAACAAATATGCATACATGCATATATGCTTATAAATTTATGCACCTATATGCACATATGCACCCACCTATACATGAAGATATGCACATGTATGCATTTAGGCATATACACTCAATTCAAATAGAAATTGGAAACCATCGATTATTATTGATTTTCAATTCAAACAGAAACAGTTGTATATTAAGGATTGTTCCCTGGAGCATCTTCCCTATTAGTCTTTTCTTGACCATCATCTGAACAAAATACAAGAATTTGAGTAAATAATAACAATAATAATCTACTTATTTTTGGAATAAACAAATTAAAAGATTATATGTATTAACCTGATGTTCCATTTGTGAGTTCAACAATACTTTTAGAATCTGAATTTTGTTTGTCATCTGTTCCAGCACCTTTTGCTGCCCAATTGCAACGAATTTGCCTGCTTCCAAGCCACTTCCCTACAATTTAAATTAATTAAAAAATAATCCAAATGAAAACAAAGGTAAAACTGTAAAAAGGTAAATTCCTTACCATTCATATAATTGATTGCACTTTGAGCCTCTTGTTGAGGCCTAAAAGAAACAAAACCAAATCCCCTGGATCGCCCCGGTTTTTGATCCTACATCACTCTTGCATCACTTTCCAAAATTTCAAATATAAAATCATTTATATAATACGATAATAGTAATTATTATTATTATTATACAACTAAAAAATGGGAAGTGAGAGAAAGTAGGGTTTATGAGCAAGTGGAATATACAGAGAACCAAGCAAACAATGTGGCATCTGTGATTTCAGGTTGACCAAACCTGCACATACATAAAGTTAAAAGCAATTTCAAATGAGAATAAAAGAAAGCAGACATTTAAATCATATATATTTACAGATGTCTTCCATTTAGAGTCACAATAGCAAGAGCAGCACAATAGCGGTCAAAGTAGTCAACAAAACCGTAAGATGACTGTAAATCATATATACTTACACACGTCTACCAATGATTGTCCCTTAAATGCCTACTGAAGGTTTAAGGTTTATCGTAAATATATGGAGGCAGGGGTGAGTAGTGTTAATGGGTTCATCGGATGCTCCTCCTGATTGAAAATAGGCAATGAGGTTGGAGAAACCGATTGGAGAAGACGACCACTAGGGTACGCGTGTAATAAGTCGACGGTGGCGGCGCCGATGGTTATTGGTTATTCTGGTGATTGGGTTATTTTGTGATCGCAGAGAGATGAGGAAGGAGAAGAAACGGTGGCTAGGGCATGGAGGCGGTGAGGAAGACCACGAGAAAGTTAGAGAGAGAGAGAGAGAGAGAGAGAGAGAGATAGCAAGAGATATAATGGGTGTGATATGATCTGATGCGTGACATAAGGAGCTTCCTAATATGATTTCTTTATTATTCCAAAACTATCATTGACA
This sequence comes from Cichorium intybus, assembly GCA_023525715.1. Lineage (NCBI taxonomy): Eukaryota > Viridiplantae > Streptophyta > Magnoliopsida > Asterales > Asteraceae > Cichorium > Cichorium intybus. The sequence goes on along the minus strand of CM042012.1, from coordinate 53,830,945 downwards.
GCTTGTTTAAAAAGTCAAATACACCATTAGTCTTACTATTAATTACAGAATTGCAATTATCAATCCTAGCCATTTAAAATTTTGATCTAATGGTTCAGATTTGGTTCTCAAGATCTCAGGGTTTTTTGAGTTCTCAATATATATATATATATATATATATATATATATATATATATATATATATATATATATATATATATATATATATATATATATATATATATATATATATATATATATATATATATATATATATATATATATATATATATATATATATATAGGGTTAGGTTCTTTTAAGAACTCAAATATTCATGAGATCTTGAGAACTCATTCTGATTGGTTAGATCATAAAAAGGCATGATAGTCATTTACCAAAAATCTCATTTAATTCTGATTTTTTTTATTTTTGGCAACGAAATAACCATTCCTAAAATCAAGCCAATTAAATTTGAATTTTAAAATTTTAAAAAAAAAATCAAATTTTCGTTTTTTTTAAATCAGATTTTTTTGGTTTTGAAAAAAAAAAATTTATTTAATTAGATTTTTGGAATTTGAAACACATATAATTTTTTTATTTGCATGTGTATATATACATGTTTGCAGGTATTTTTTTAATAGAATGCATATATGCATAATCAAATTTTAGAGTTGTGCATTCTTTTAATAGAATGCATAAATGCATATTTAACTTTTTACATTACATTTTCCAGTGATGCATACATGCACATTTAATAACATTTCATAAAAAACACACAAAAAATATTCGTATTTCATAATATTCGGATATCATACTACCAATTTATTAGAAACAATAATATACAACTGTTTTGAACGTCGCATACAAAAAATATACAAAATACAACGATAATTCATGATATCTTCATTTTTCAGTTTTCACTCCTACAATTTGCTCGATAAATTCTTCAAAATCTGCGAGAACGTTAATAAAAATTGATATAAATATATATATTCAAAAACATTAAAATAAATACATACATGCATATACGCATATGAACAAATGCACATCTATTTATGTATATATATGCAAAATATGCATACATGTGTACATGACCAAATTGATATACATATGCATATGTGCACATACATTTAATACACATATGCATATATGTTTTTGCATATATACTCACATTTGAACAGACATATGCACATTTATACACATATACACACGTTATTGCACATATGCACATATGCATTTATGTCCATATGCACATATGCATTTATGTACATATTCACATATGCATTTATGCACATACGTGTATGTACATATTCACATACGTATATGCACATATGCACATACATGTATGTACATATGCACATATATGCATATGCACATACGTGTATGTATGTATACATATGCATTTATGCATATACATGTATGTACATATGCACATACGTGTATGAACATATGCACATACGTGTATGTACATATGCACATGTATGCATATGCATTTATGTACATATGCACATATGCATTAGGAATCCGAACACATCAAAGCATCGGCTTCAAGAACATGATTACAACCCTGCAACCGTAGTGTGCACATATGTATTGAATATTTCTATTCATAGTCACGAGAGGGTCTACACGTAATTACGTAATTACCCTCAATTTTATATTTGTAATGTAAAAAATAATAAACAAAAAACAAAAAGCAAGTCATACCTTTGGAATGTGAATTTCGTGAACCAAAAAGTGCTAGTGGTGGGTGGACGAAGAGTGATCGAATACCCCCTTTTGAAATTTGATCTTTAAAGAATTTCAAGTGAGACACAAAAGGTTCCACCAATCGAGATGCTAATTTCTCTTTGTTGTTTCCACAGAAAATTAAAAGATCACATCTTCAAGATAGTTCCAAAAAGAACAAAGAAAACCATAATTAGCACAAATAGAAGCGTACCCAAAAATAATCTAAAAACATTTCAAAGATTACTCATTAGCAAATTGAAATCAGACCCGTAGCTAGAAAATCAAATCTTTAAACATTTTTAACACAAGCAGTGAGAACTCAAATCAGTAATAATGAAAATGTATGTATGAATATAAACACAGGCATCTTCACACGTACGCCCACACACTCAAATCACAGTCGATTTTTTGCATATGAACACACGGAGTGCGTAAACACAGAGACGCACACTCAATCTCATGAATGTGAGCCACGGAGAAGACAGAGAGATCAAAGTTTTTGATAATTTCAACAAGGAAAAAGAAACCCCAAATCAGCATAACTGACTTCAAACAAAAAGAAAGAAAAATCTGGATTATTTATGAATTTCGATGAGAGCAAAGAAAACCCAACTCAGAAACAATGAAATCCATCGTAAGAAGCCACTGAAATCAAATTATGATCCAATCCTCAAATCAGATTATCGAACAATAAAAATCTGAATATGAACTCAATCAATCGATTTCAGGAGAAATCAGATTGATTGGATGGCCAAATGAGAATATTAGAATAAGAGAAATTGAACAGGAATACCTGGCCGGAATTGTACATCTCGAGCAGTAGGCCTTGGACTTCGAGGGCTTTGCTGTCGATGGCAGAGGGTTGGAGAGGGAGGTTCGCCGGTGCTGTTGGAGGAAGCGACAACCACGGTGATGAAGAAATTGGTGACGGCGAAGGAGAAAGATACGTGAAGTCGATTTAGGGTTTGGAGAGAGAGAGAGAGAGCGTGAGATTGAGAGAGTGTGTGTCTCCGTCTCCTCAATTGCAGGTCTCGACTTTCTTGCGTGGTGGAGAAGCCGTAAGAGAGAGAAAGAGGGAGACGGTGAGATGGAACGTGAGAGAGAAAGAGAGATTATTTAATTTGATTTGGCTGATTTTTAGGGGTTACACTTTAATGATCATTTTCGGTTCCCATAATATCCCTATCGGCTTATTATTTGTACCAAGTATATCATTGAATTTGTTGCTAATTACAAAAAAGCCATTTTTCATCACAACCTTCCAATTTTTTGATCTTATGGTCCAGATTGAGTTCTCAAGATCTTAGGGTTTTTTGAGTTCTCACATGAACCTGACTCTCTCTCTCTCTCTCTCTCTCTATATATATATATATATATATATATATATATATATATATATATATATATATATATATATATATATATATATATATATATATATATATATATATATATATATTAAAAATTCAAAATTTATGACACGCAAAATGTTGGTCATAAATATTTGTCATAAATATAGGTCGTAGATGTAAGTTATAAATGCGTGTCATAAATTTATGACACACAAATATGTGTCATCTAATATTTATGACAGGGGTTTCCTTGACACACATTTATGTGTCATCTGTACCCCTAGATGACATGCAAATGCGTGTCATTAAAGGTGTTTTTTCTAGTAGTGACAATCGCGGAACACTAACGATATTTTGAGCGTCCTAAGGTTTGAACATTGGACGTCCTGTGTGAAATTCCGTTCATCAAGAAACTAGACTCTCATCGTGCAGATGCAAAGATGGATGGGTATGGTGATTTATAAAATTGATCTATTTTTTTACCCGTGAAGAAAAATCAAGGTGAAGGATTCGAACACTCCCCTTTCAGATGCAAAAGATACCGATATACCAATGTCTTTATAAAATTGATCTATTTTTTTACCCATGAAGAAAAATCAAGGTGAAGGATTCGAACATTCCCCTTTGAGATGCAAAAGATACTGATGTCTTTACCGCTTGGCTGAGACGTTATTATGTAAAAAGTTCAGGAACATATAGACTTATTATATATTGTTTTAAAAGTTAGGGTTATTGAGCTAATGGCCCAACAAAGTATCTAAAAATATTTTAAAAGGTCTCTTAACTTTATTTTCGTTGTTTTAAACCATTAAAGTGAAAAAAATCGTGTCTATTTAGTCCTTTTTGGAAGGGTCACTGGTTGAACCGGTGAAGAAGCTGACGTGGAATGTATTCAATGTTCAGTTCATTTCTATTTAGTCCTTTCTCCACCCGCACCCGCACTAACTTCTTTATGTTTCTCCTACTTTCCTTCAATTCTTTTTGCTTTCTCTATGAGTTAACATCGATTTTGCTAACTCATTCCCTCACTTCCTTCATCGATAACGATCCTTCCATAAAATCCTTCATCTCTCGATATCACTCACCTCCCTCTCCCACTTCCCCTACCACCGTGATCACCACCAGAAACTGCCACCGCCGCAGCCTCTTCCTCCAGCTCACCCGCGTCGGGACTCTGGAGGATGATTTCTTCAAGCTACCATCTCTCCATCCGCGTGTTGAACTGCTCTTGGTCTCTTCAGGGCCCCAATGGAAAGATGGGTGATACGGGACAATTTCACCACTTCGATCTTTTGCCATGAGTTCTTGAGCTTCAAAAAGACCTGGAAAAGAACAAGAGGCAGTAACTGCACTCCATATAACTACATGAGGTGAAGTCAAGTAGTTATGACATCTTGGAGGTTCATGTTTTCTTGGAGAACATACTGTTATTCCAAGAACACGACCAGTCATGTCATAAGCTTCTTGAAATATAAGATTATTTGTCAAGTTTCTTAATATAACTTGTAATCGTCTAATGTCATGAACTACTCCCAATGTCATAACCCTTTTAAAGATACTAAAAACTCCACCCAATTGGTCAAAAAACTATAACGAATGAAGTTAATCTTCAAAGAAATCTGAAGCTCTGGCTATGACCTTGTTGCAACAACAGCACACATAATAGATCCAACACTAGACCCTGCGATTATTCTTGGTAAAAGAATATGTTCTACTAATGTTTGCACTACACCGACATGGAAAGATCCAAGAGAAGCACCGCCGCTTAGAAGCAAAGTTGTTCTTCCAAAAGCATGATGTGTTTCATGCAGGAAAGCAAGCTTCTCTTCCAAAGATGCTCCTCGCAATCAGAATCACAAGGTCATGGAGGATGATTTCTTCACGGGAGAACATGAGTGAGATCACCAATTCTGTTGCCGGTAACGGCAGTCCATCTGTTGAAGTGACTAGGGAGAGAAATCTCAAAGTCATACACCGGTACAATTCTCCGACGACTCAATCTTCACTTAGGACGATGAATTGGTATGGAATCGGTTATCTCCAGCGGCTCAATCTTCGCTTGAATCAAATTTTTTTTTTGGCGTATGTTCAACAAGAAAGAAGCGACAAATGAAGAACTACTGCTTGGGATTCCGCTCTAGCCGGGAGATTCCGCTGTAGCCGGAGTTCGAGAATGAAGAAGCATAATCGCTTAAATCAAAATTTTCAGGTGTATGGAATCGGAACTGGCTTTGGCCTTTGAGTGTCCTATTGGAGGAATAATCGGTGTTGCTTGGCCGGCGATTTAGATCTTAATTGGAGGCATGAACAAAAAGAAGAAAATGGGTATGCGTGAAGAAGTGGTAAGTATTAGGGCATCTTTTCAATTTTTAGAAATATTAAATAATCAATATATCTACTCATGATCTGGTAACCGGATTCACCGGGAAATAAAGCATGGATACCCTTTTTTAAAAGGTCATTTATGAGTTTAAGGATATAGAGAGCATAAATTATTGTTTATGGATCTTTTAAAATATTTGACAGAAGTTTATTGGGTAATTATGACAATAACCCTAAAAGTTACTATTCATCCAACTCACATCCCAGTTGATAAATGCAAGTATGTGTAATTAGCAATGTACTATAATATTATATTGAATATTAATAATAAAGTAAGTTACATCTTTGATCTATTTTCAATATAATAAATGGAATCCTTAATTCCTTGTTTGTTCTTAATTCATTGCTTTATAACACATTTAGTGTAAGACCTGGTTCCTGAAACGGCTAGCTTGGACTTAAGGAAGATTGTCTAAGGAAAATCGACATTAGTGCCGCTAACTAATGGAGTTAGCACCACTAATGGTGGCTCAATCTGCACACGGGAAGACTGAAGTTACAGACGCTAACTGCTATGGTTAGTGCCGCTAACCGCCGTTATTGCAAAACCCTAGAATCTCGGGTCTTGGGCCCTATTTATGTGCACAAAACCCTAGGAACGTCATTTATTCATCCTCCATTCCTCCCAAACCCTAGACCTTTGGTGGTGATTCTTGGCTTATTGGACCCTTGAGAAGATTTCTTGGAAAAAAGGGATGGAAGAGTAAAGCAAGAGGAACATCTTTTAGTCTTGGAAACACCTTGAGCTTTGTTTTCCGGACCTCTATAAGTATCCATGCTCTGATTTATTCATGTAATGGGTTGATCTCCTAGTTTATGAAAGAACATTGGTTTTCTTGGCCTTGAAGAGTTGATCTTGGAGTTGGGGAAACTCCAAGCATCTTAGTCTTTTGTAAACATTCACCTCAAGCCCCTAGACTAGAACGTTGAAGTGATTTTAAGTTGGTAAACCTTGGATGGTAGATCTAGTCCCCTTTTTTACCTAAGTATGAGATGTGACATGCATTGGATATGCATGTCAAGAAATTTCCCATTTTTATGAGATTACAGACGACTTAGAGGTATTCTAAAAATGCTTGGCCCATGTCTTAACAGATTAAGTGCTTAACAAGGAAGTTAAGGAGTTCATGGTTAGTGTTGCTAACATTGGGAGTTAGCGACGCTAAGTAGGGTGAAAACTCGTTTCTAATATGGGCTTAGCGACGGTATCCGAAGGTGATAGCGGCACTAAGCATTGCCTGTTCAGGAGCCGAATGTCGTAACAGGGGTTGAGCCCTTGAGCCAGACGGATCGGAACAGCCCGAGAGTCCTTAGATGTAGGCGGAACGAAATGAGCCCGTGAGCCCGACTGTTCAGGAGCTGAAGGTCGTAATGTGACAATTGATGTTGTTATGTATTATGTGATGGATCGTGTGGTACTTTGGGAAACTCACTAAGTTGTGTGTGTACTCTTTCACCCTAATTTTTTAGGTGTTTCTACAGAAAAGGAAATGGAGCGCAGCACGACTGTATCGCATCCGACAATTTGGTGTTTAAGTTTTCCAGTGACATAAGTTTTAATAACTATCTTGATGACATGAGTTTTAAATGTTCAATCTACTAAACTTTAAACGGATGATTTTTAATTCCAATCCGCCTTTATGCTTTCACCTTGATTTAAAAATGAAAATTTATTCTAGAAATTGAGACGTGCATTTTAGTTCTCGTTCTCCCATCATAAACATACTGCGATATGCGATAACTGATAACAAAAAATTATTATAAATCATAAAAAACAACACATATAAAATTCACAATATAAAACACTTAATTACGAAATTCTGGTGACCTATGACATACAAAAAATATATATAGAACATAAAACAAAACATTTGCTATTCTATAACATGAGCCTTCTACTTAGTGCACTTACAATACAACGCCATATGAACATATATAAGATGATAAGAAAATCATAGATCTCAACTCAACCATTGACCAATGTCTGTGTACTTTTGGTATGTAATCTTTAGTTATGAATCCAATTCTCCATACTTGTAAGAAACTCTCTTATCGATTGGATTACAAGAAGTGATTCTTTTAGGAACAACATGCCTACAATTACAAAACTCAACAACTTTACCCTTGTCAAGTTTAACATAAATACTGTGAGTAATCTTCACAAACTTCTCATTTCTCTCACTAAATATATGTAGAAAAGAAACAATAAAATCATTAAAATATAAAATTGAACGGTTTGGTTTTCTGTAAAAACTAATTTTAGAATCAGTTTGGTTTTCATATACATAATGGAAAAATACATGAATTTGTTACCATAATAGCAACATACTTTATCTTTTTTTACCTATAATAACAATGCACTTATATATATATATATTTTTTTTACAAATATAACAACATAATATAATTTTATTACCCATAAACACTGATAGTCGATGCCTCAACCAGTTTTGACAAATACTTAGATTTTGTTTAAGCGTTGTGAAACAAATATAAAAGTTGTAAGCAAATTGTTTTAATGTAAAATAAAGATGAAAATGGAAAGAAGACTGAACTTTACTAACAAAAATTGAAATAGTACCTTTAAGCATCTTCTTAGATTTGTCAATGCCTCCAAATTGCTAAAATATTTTGAATATATTGAAATAAAAAAAGGAATTAAAATCATTAACCTTCTAACATACATTTCAATAAAGAAAAAGTTTATAATGAGACAATAACGAACTGATGTATGATATCTTTCATGCAGAGTAAAGTTGTGACCTTGTCTGAAATAGGACCTTGTGTAAAGTAAAGTCTTATGCAGCCATTCATGTAGTCAAGCAAATACATAGATAAAAAGAAAAGGGAAAACTATGCTACAATATAGAAAAAAAAAAAAAAAAGAATAAAAGTCGTTAACAATAGAAAATAAGTAAACATCACATAAATAAGAAATTCAATGAAAGTTTTATATTCTTTTGAACTGGCATCTCTGAATAATAAAATTAATGGAAGTTTAATGCCATCTCTATATTTAACCATATATACATATAGAGAGTTGTGTATACAGTAACATACACAGAGTTATATACGCATAAACACACTTTCACACACACACACACACACACACACACAATCACATACACATATACACAATAATATACATATAGTCAAATACACACAATCATATACATATATGAATATTAACATAAAAATGGTCAATAACACATATAAATTCTTATATGGGTTCATAGTTCTGCTGTCTTTTTAAAAAAAATAACACTATGCTTATCACAATGTTTACCAGATTAATTGATGTCCCATTAAGTCAATTGAATCATACCCTAGTGCTTGTAAATGTTACATATTCTCCTACAGATTCCAATAATATTATAAAATGAATAGAAATAGAAACAAAATCAGTTAGTAACATAATATAATTAAATCAAACCCTTATTCTTGTGAGTGTTTTGGATCCTGATCCACGAACAAAAATCGATGTGTGTGTGTGCTTGAACGAAAATAGAAAAGGAGGAGGAAGTAAGAGCACACGTTATCACAAAAATTCCTACAAAAATCAGACGTTTTTTTTTAGCAAAGTCTGGACAAATAATTAATAAAGAAACAAAAAAGGAAAAAGAAACACCAATTATCATCATGTATTAGAAAAGAAACGAGAGCTTCAAATAATAAGGAATTTGCCTTCTGTCGCACCCTTTTCTAATCATATTTATTGTTAGAAATTAGATACTGCAAAGAATGCAAAGACAGGTTAAAATCAATCAAAAGAACATCATAAATTATCTGACATGCTATAAATCAAGCTATATATGAAGAAAATGGATAGGCTCACCATTGTATTATATTTATTCGCACAAACTATAACCAAGAAGACCCTTCAAAATCTTGAATAAAAATGATAAACACAAGTATTATATGATTTATATCGTTTTATCATGAATCCAATTCGTTAAGATAAAATAATCATTTAAGTTCGTAACTTGTCGTTGGTGTGACTCTTTAGGATCATATATGTGACACCCCATTTCTACTGTTTGCAAATACTATGATTTTTCACAAAATTTCATGAATACAAAAATACAGTTTATCAAAAACCGTTAATTTACATGTTTAAAACTGTGGGTGTACAAATCTATATCAAAACTAACCATAGTAAGCAGTTAAGGATTAAACCTTGAGTCCAAGATAGGAGCTAAGTGGGCTCCACTCCAGCTAAACTTCATCCAATTATAGCATAGCATGTAACCTGGAATACATGGCATAAAAATAGAATACGTAAGACAATAATGTCTCGTGAGTTACATGAGTTTTAAACTCAAACCTTTAACGTCTTTTCCAACTTTTATAAAACTTATAACATACTTCATTTTTTTCAAAATTTTATAATAATATCATACCATAACTCATCCCTTTTCAAAATCTTTACATACCATGCTTTGCAAAAATATCTTCTTTCAAAACTTTATAATAACGACATACCATAATTCTTTACTTCTCAAAAGTCATTTTATGACATACTTTACAAAAATAACATCTTTCTTACTTTCTTTGACTGGTTTTATAAGCTTGCTGGATTTTTATACTTAGGGCTTTAATCACTATAAGTGATACCCCAAGTCTCTATGGCTAGAAAGAACGGATCAATCCTCACCATAGAAGTGCTGAGGCGATCTACTTCGCGATGGGGTTTGTCCCCAGTAGACCCCTTACCTAACCCGGGTAGGTTGGAACATAGTTCCCTTACTAACGTTGCTTGCTACAATTACCAGTCATATAAAAACTTGCTACTTGCATGAACATTTCTCATAAACATATAACTTGTGGCTAGGTGCCAAACTACATCATTTTATGTCTTTATGGCTAGATGCCAAATATATCACTTTCGTTTCACATAAACCATATGTTTAAACATATCTTTAAAATATACTAAGCTTTGTTTCAAAACATACTTCTCAACATCTTATGGCTATATGCCATTTATACTTGAAAACATATATAACTTGTAATCAAAATATACTTGCACATAATTGGTTCATAGACCAACATACTTCCACACAATTGGCTCATAGACCAAAACATAACTTCAAATATAACAATATACTTTCACAAACAAGTTAGAAATAACAATTTTGCATAAAATTTCACATATAGGAATTTTATAAGAAATATTGAAAATACTTACTTGCCATGTACCCCAGAATGGGTAAAAATACTGCATGTACTCACCTCATGTATTGCTAGAAGATTGACTACACGTTCCTTGTATTTATACGCTTTTGTGATTAAATAATCACTTGGCATGAACCTATAATTAACATGTTATACATTAACATCCATGCTAACTGATTCTATAACTCATTAGAGTCCTTATAATACTATCTTGGATCATAATAAGTATATAACTTTAAAATGACCAACTTTAGTTAAACCGTATATTATACGTATTTATCTACAGTACCCTCGGAGGGTCGTATTTCGATTCCGACAATTTTCCATGAAGTTTCACACTATATTGGACCTATGTTTAAAATTTGAGGTCAAACGGACAAGTATAAGACCAAAACTCAAAATTAATTTGGACTTGGCAGGAGACTTGACACGAAACTGCATTTTTCTCCCTGGCGCAGGATCGCGTCCCTACGGGGGTGCAGGTCGCGACCCTACGGGGTCTGCAGCAACCAGAAATGGTCATTTTTATGGTATAAATTCCCATTTTCCTCATTTTAAGCCCTTAATTCACGACTTAATCACCAAGGTTTGTTCCATGACTAAAATCATTCATTTCCTTCAAGTTTTTAACCACAAAAATTATAGATTTTGATTATTTTTCCAAACATTCCCGTTTTTGCATTTTTGATTCAAAAACCGAATTTGTTTGAAAACAATCACTTCTACTGCTTTATTTTAACAATTACCACATATTGAACTTATCAAAACCCCTTAGAATTAATTTTATCATGTAAAATTGATTTCCAAGGCTTTTGAACAAAATTCAAAATTTTCATCAATAGCAACATACTTTGATGATTTTTAAGATATGTTCTTAATACTTGACTTAATTGGTTTAGGGTCATATCTAGGCCCTAAATACCAATTTACACTTAGTTTTAAACTTCAAAATCATCAAACCTTCTTTAAAATCTTGAAAATTCTTTAGAAAATACCATTTTTCACCAAAAATCGTTTTATGGAATTTTACAAGTTTGAAACTGATTTCTTGTTTCTTTTATAACATTTTTAACTTAACTAAACCATTAGAACCATTTGAAATCAGTTTCGACTCATTAACCCATTTCTAGGGTTCTTGAGCTAAAAACCCATTTCATCAATTTTGGCATTAAATCTTCAATTCCATTAAATTACTTGTTAATACAAGTTTCTTTCATCATTTCTAACATATTAGATTAATTAAAACCATCTGAACTTTCAAACCCGTGGCTTATGTTCTTGAACCAAATTCATCATTTCTTGATTTTCAACATGTTCAAGGGTTAGAACATGTTTATTTGATGATTTTGAGCAAGATGGTTTAGATAATTTCACTGGAACCATTACTTCTAGAAAAAATCAGAAATCAAATGCACGATTCCCGTTCAAGTCTTGGATGAAATAAGCTTAGAACATGAAGTTCTTACCTTGTTTGCTTGGAAACCCTCAATTTAACTTCAATTTCTTGCAAGAATTTCCAGAATTCATTTTCTTCACTGATGCTCTCTTGCTCTCTCCCGTAATCTCTAGAACTCTCTTCAGAAATTATGATCATTAATGAGATATTTTCTCATTTTTATATTTTCCATACTTTGCCTTAATGACACTTTGGTCCCTATAGTTTTATTTTGTCCCAAAATGGCACCAAATTCATTTTGTATCATTTTAAGTTTTGTCTTCTTTCATTTTTACTCCAAACACTAAAATATTTTACACCCAAGTCCAAAACATGGCAAAAGACTGAATTGCCCTCTAGTTTTAAGAAATGGCACTTTTCTTGTTAAATTCTTTTACAAAAACTGTCCCAAATCTCAAAATTCTTCTTTTTAAGTTTATATCATTACATATTATCTCAAAAATCATATTTTTATTACTTAAAAGACATTTTGATGTCAAATGACCATTTTACCCTTTTTCACCAATTTTCTCCAAACTCTTGGAAATTTTCTATATTTCCCGTTACATGATTTTAAAACTTTCAAAGCATTATTTTGAATATAAATTCAAGATTTTTGGGTCGTTACAATATATTATTAGCAATATCATTCTTAGATCATACTTGGGCTATAGATCCAACAAACAATTTATATTAATATTTTATTTTTGTATAAGTATAATTTTACTATAGTTAATGTAGATAGATTCTTTATTTTTGACAATATATATATCTATTAATATTTTGATTACATAATTTTAGTCATGCACAATACACGAGCGGTCACCTAGTCTATATATGCTTGTAGAAATGATAGAGTTATTAAGGCAAAGGCTTTCTTCAGAGGTGGCAAATGGAAGGGGTGTTTAATCTGTCAAGATAGATGATACGAAGTCAAATGTATTCAAGTAAGCAATAGCAATGCATGTCACGTGGTATTAGAAGAGTAGTGTGGAAGACTTGGTCTCATTAGTGGTTAATCATCATCATTGTACTTAGTTGCATCTAAATAGGACCCATTTTCATTGTTGCATGCATGTTTCCTAATTTCTAGTAAACTAGCGTGAGCCCGTGCTCCGCACGGCTTCGGGAGTGCTGGAGCACGGGTCCGAATGCGTCGGTTCGTGGGTGTTATGGGCAGAAACAATGATTGAAGTTCGTTACCATTATGTGATAAGTACGTATTCTTCAGCAAAAATCTGAACTCAAGAGTTTTGTCCCACAAAACCTTGAAAAAGATAAAAAAATATTTAATTAATCCAAAAGTAACACAACCAAAATTATTGAAAATATTACATATACGCATCAAGAACATAACAAATTTGAAGTAGATACCCTTTGATTTTTTACAGTTTTAGCTTTCTGAAGATCCTCGTTTTGATCATGTCGTATGTTTCTGAAAAGTTCCCTGCAAAAAATTCAAAAGAAAAAATAAACATCACGTGAATGTGAATGATTTGGGGTATCGATTAAGGGCATTGTACTTTCAAAAATCTATAAAATTATAGCAATGTACTTTCGATATTTTTCTCATTAGGGCATTATAACTTGAAACTTTTGCCGTAGTAATTTATATTTGGGGTGATATTCCTATAAGTGGGAAGGTTTTTCAAAGTATAATGTTACCAAAGGAAGAAAATAAAGTAGGGGTATAATACACAAGTAAACGAAAGTACGCTGCTATTTCTTATATTTAGATTTTAACTGTATTTCTTAAACTCATAGAAAAAAAATAAAGGAAGCCTTACTGTTCCTGATGGCGAAGATCATTCAACTCCTTTTCAATCTGTTATATGGAATTATGGATACCTCTTCAAAGTTTGATGATCCGTTTGGAAGACTCATACATATCAATCTTGATTTACAGTCAAAATCTCAGATTCTGATGATCTGTTTGGAAAACTTTGCTCAGGGACAACATAGAGAAACCAAGGTCGGCACCTTTAACGTAGGGTCCCATCCCCTGTGGAAATTTTAGAATAAAATAATTATTGATTTCTGTAGTTATATTTAATTTATTTTGTAAAAAAAATGTAAAATTACCTTGCCATTGAGTTGGAGAAATTCGCCTTCAACCCACTTTGGGTTTTTGAAATCGAATTCAGTGATCCTAACTTGACCTTTGTAGCTTCCAACCTAAAACCAGTCATTAATAATGTTTTCTATTCGAATATGTATATAAAAATCACAGTCTAAAAAACCATTAAGCAAAGAAATTCATGCAGAATTACCACTCCCAATTCATTTGGATACATCCCACGATTTGAAAAGTGGCTCCCTTTTGTAAGTTTGGCACGGAATGTCACCTAAAGATAAAATGGTCAATTAAGAGAACGAAAAAAATAAAGTAAATTAAAAAATTGCCAAGACTAGTGAATAGCTCACTAACCTGACCAACAGGAACATTCAGATCACCTGTCACCTTCATAGCTTCAACATACTTAAAAAACTCAACATCATTTGCACCATTCCAGTTGCCATACTTACGCCTTAATTGTACCATATGGCCCAAACGCACCAACATAAAGACCTGCATAAAAAACTAACCCGTTTTAGCAAAAGGGTATTCTAGACTTTTTGTTTTGTTGTAGAAAGAGCTTCACCATCAAATGGATCTAAATCCCCTCTGGATGTAATGATCCGACTGAAATTCGTATGCTCTGACAATTTCTCTCGCTTTTTCTCCTGATTAATTGCAAAGTTGACAATTTCACGAATATCCCTCGAGACCTACACGTTTATAGCAATGTACTTTTCTTTTTTAAAAATGTTGGAAGTATGGAAGTACATTTATTCTATTTTGGAACTTTATTTACCTTTCGAGAAACTTTATCTGAACTCCATAACGCGTTGGCTACATCAGGAGGCATGAGTTCAGAAACACCTTGTCTGGCTATAGCATCTATTTTGACTTTAGATGCCATGCTTTCTTCACTATCAAGATCATGGCTTTTAACCGGAAGACGAAGGACAAAAGAGTCTTTTTCCATTTCTTCTATTTCAGCAGGAAATCTCACAAATTCATATTTAGACACATAAAATACGGTTTACCACGTGCACCTGAAATTCCAAGGGTAAAATCGTCATTTAGTCTTGTTATTCAGACGGTTTATTTACAAGTGTACCTCGTCCATGAGTAGCATACCCCATTCTCTATTTATGATTTCTTCAATGATTTTTTCGGATTCTTCGGATCTTTTACCACCAACAGAACTTCCCTTGTTCTTCTAAGGGCCAATCGATTTGGTAAAAACTTCTAGTTGACTTACAATTACAGGGACACCAAATACGATAAAAGGAAATGTCTACACTCAAGTAACATTTCGTAGAGATCTGTATCTAAAACCACCACCGGTCTTCCAACTATATTGAGATATGTATACTTGGTTTGCAGAGACTTTAACAATGGAGATTTAGTTTACAATATTCCGTTAAGTGCCAACTCCATGAATACATTTGAAAATCAAAATAGAGAAAAGGGTAAAACCATGGATAGAAAACATTAATACATCTATGCAAAGAACAATAGCATTGTGGTTTGTAATGTATGGATATGTGATATAATTTCCCTCCTAGATGGCTCTACCAAAGACATGAACCATCACCAAGACTGTAAAATTATCGTACTCTTTCCCAAGTTCCAAACAGCGTTACAGTTAGCAAATTAAATCAACTGACGCAAATTCGACAGAAAGGCTTCTCATTTTCTTCTCAGGTGGTGCTTTTGAACACCATCTATCATTTGTATCAGTAATAAACTAAGAATACATAGGCCTATAGAAGTTCATACCTTTTTGGTTAAATTAAAATGCTTTAGACACTTGTTTGGACAATAGGCGAACACCTATGCTGCCTTATTATCTACCGATAATAAAATATTAATAACATATAAGATAAAAATTTATTTCTAACAATGCAATCTCAATAGTCAAAAGTTGCTTACTTCCCATAAATAAAAATGTATATAATTATTATGATATCAATTTAATTTAAAATCTATTATTTTCTATTTTCTAATTTCGACAACAATAGTTTTATTTTAAATATCAATCTTTTTTTAAAAAGGTAGCGTAATTTTTTATGTAGTTTTTAATTTTATATAAATTTCAAATTTCTAAATATTTAAATTTTGTAAAAAATGTTGGAATTTACCTGGTCGTGGTGAAAATTAGAATCAACTTGCCATCCCTGGTCAAATGTGGATCTCTAAAACACAATAAGACATGGTTGGGTAAATTATATGTCAAAACAATTAAAAAGAAAGTAAGGACTCTAGTAAATGTCAACGTACTGTATGTTTTGCCTTTTTTTTATTTTAGATCTATATGAAACTTCCATGGAGTCATACTGTAATTGTTGTTTCATCATCTCCAACAGAATGCTTCCATATTGTTAGGTATCTAGGACATACCGGCAAACTACTTTGTTCCTCCTGAAAGGAACCAATATCACCACTTGTCTAACGTGATTATTGAATCAGTGTGGTTATAAGCCATGAGCCTTGTAGCAATTCAGTTGCTTCTCCAGTTACTTGTAAAGTCCAAAGCTTAAAATTGAGAACCAAAAAGTCCATATATTCCCCCGATTGCTGTCAAATATAGAGAGGGTCGGAATGAAAATAATACCAGAACACATGCTCTTGACAAAGATATTATATTGAGAAATAAAAAACTGGTTAAAGTAAAAGATTCAGCAATTACCTCATTCAATTTTAGGAGAAAAAGAATCCTATTGTCAGTGTCGCTGAAGAAGGTGGTATAAAGAAAGCATCAGGAGATCGGCCGGTATAGAAGTAGACGGCGAGTGAAAGCGGTGGTGTCTAAAGCATATAATTTCCACCGATCCCTGAAGGTGGTACAAAACCGCACAATATTTCCATCATGAAATAAGAGAACGGACCATACTTTTTCTCTTTTGGGTTAACTAAAGAAAGTTATTTCCCGATTACAACCCATATAATTTCCACTGATCCCTGAAGTTGTAATCGACAATCAAGCCATATCTAAATCACACAGATAAACGTTAACCATAGCAGGAAGGAAGGGCACCTGTCAACTTATAAACTTCCGATTTCCTTAGTTTTTGAAACTACCATCACCAAATGCCTTCTCCGATTCTAAAATTGTAGCCCAACTAAAAAAGAAAATCAACCATTCCCAAAATACCCATCATTGGGCAAGGACAAAAAACAATAGCAGAGATATTATAGTTAAGAAAAAAAGAAACTTGTCTTCTTTGTACTGCTTCCTCAACTCCACGAGCTCTATGTCTGCTGATGTTGCTACCAATACTACAACCAAAATTGGATTTAATGTTAATTTTCTAGTTAATAAATGTTTATGACACACAAATAGATGGAAAATGGAATTGGGTGATCGAATAACCCTAGGAATCACGGGGGAAGAAAAACGCTAAATCTTATATCTAAACTGTTCGAAAAATGAAAAATTGACGACATTACTTAAAGGTTTGAGGGGTTCGTTGTGTCTTTTCTATCAGTGAGTTTTAAGAACCCTCTCTTTTGGATTTCTTCATGGCCTTTCCAACGAATAATTCCTTCCAAACTAATTCAAAACATGAAATCGAATGATGAAATTAATAACTTAGAAAGCGATGACATATATGGCGTGAAATCACGAATTGTGATGCGTTTTTTACCGATTAGGGCACAGGTGAAAGCGATGAGAAGACGGAAACCACCGACACCAAGCTTCAGCTGCAATCGTAATGGGTTTGGGGGAGCTTCTCCCGAAGTCTGCTGTTGCACACCGCCACCACCGGTCGTCCGCCGGCTTCACGAGACCTCAGACGTCGCCCGCAGTGATGGCAGTGTCGCTTCTGGTCAGAGTCGCACCCAGCAGCAGCTTTGTTGCTGCTTCGATCTTCCTCTATCCCGCTATCTCTCTCTAATTTCTGGAAGTCACAACCCTCAAAGCCAAAATCGAGCCCTGATAGGTTTCTCCTTCTCTCGATTCTTTGCTTTCATGCTGAAATTAACGAACACGGACACACAAGAATCGATTTTAGACGGAAAATCAACACAGTGCACATGCACCGGACGAAAAATCGACACAATGCATATGCACCGACCGAAAGAAAAGAAGAAGCAAAAAGAGAAGACGGGAAGGAGGAAGAGAAAAAAGCGGAAGGAAACACAGAGGACGCGGATGTCACAAAATTAAAAGAAGCCGCATGTAACGTTGCCAAAAATTACGGCTTTTAATTAATAGAAGAATGGTTTTGCATATTTATTTCCTTGTGCGTTCACTTTGAAGTCATGAATGAAAACAAAAAATAGCCCCAAGTCTTTACTCTTCCCCTGTAGTAATTTCATGTAGTAATTTCATAGAGGTTGATCCCCTCGAATAGGATCCTATCAACCGGTGCTTTCATTCTCGCAACCATGCCTCCGCGTGAAGACACCGCCTCCTCCTCCAACGAGTCCCCCACCGTCTAAGAACAACTCCAAACATTGATTCAAATATCTGCCACAATCGCCGCCTGCCTCCACGCCCTTGTAACTCACATGGCCACACAATCCACCAACATGACTACCCAAACTGAAATGCTCGCTAACATCGACAACATTCTTGCGACCAACGACCGCAACAACTGCCACTACTGCCATCGTCACCACAGTTACAACAATAACCACAGCCGCGAAGAATCTGACTTCCCAACTTTGATGCTACCAACCCACTTGATTAGTTGTTTCAAGCCAAGAACTACTTTAAGTACTATGCGATTCCGCCACCACAACGACTCTTGCTTTCAGGTTTTTTATTTTACCAGCAAAGCGTTGAGTTGGTACAAACATTTGGCTAGCAACCAAATGTTTGGTACATGGACGAAACTTTCTCAGGCATTAGAGTTGCATTTTGGCCCGTCCACGTATGTGAATCATCAAGCGACACTCTTCAAGCTTAAGCAAACTTTCACCATTTCTGCCTATCAAGTCGATTTCGAGAAGACTAGCAATTGCATCATCGACCTCACCTCGGAAGTGTTGCTAAATTGCTTCTTATTCGGCCTTCGAGATGACATTCAAAACGAAATAGCACTCCACAAACCCACCACCCTTCATCAAGCTTACGGGTTTGCGAAGCTCATTGAAGACAAGCTGCATACTCAACTTCCATCTTTCGATGGTTCCCCGAGCCTCCACCAACGAAATAGCCCTTATTTCCTGTCCCTTCACCAACGTCTCCAACACTTCCGATCAAATGGTTAAGCCTTCCGAGATGCAACAACGACGAGCTAATGGTTTATGTTACAATTGTCCTGCTAAATATCAACCACGTCACCAATACAACCCACCAAAATTCCTTCTCCTTCAATCAGAGAATGACCCACCTTGGCATCTAGGCCTTGAGAACAAGGCCTGTTTTCGGGGAGGGAGTATTGATGCAAAGGCAAATGTGTTCAAGTAAGCAATAGCAATGCATGTCACATGGTATTGGAAGAATAGTATATATGGAAGACATAGTCTCCTTAGTGGTTAATCCTCATTGTAGTTACCAATGGCCTCTTGGTCAAGCGGTAAAGACATCGTCTTCCCTCTTTGATGTTGAAGGTTCATGTCTCGCTAGAGACATAGGTGGATTCAGGAGTAGGAGTAGGAGTAGGATAGATTTGCAGTTTTAAAAAAAATCATCATTGTAGTTAGTTGTATCTAAATAGTACCCATTTTCATTTTTACATGCATGTTTCCTAATTTCTAGTTAAATGGTTCTGCATGTTTATTTCCTTGTACGTTCACTTTAAAGTCATGAATGAAAACAGAAAATTGCCCAAAGTCTCTACTCTTCCCCTGTAATTTCTTGGAGGTTGATCCCACGAATAGGATCAAATCAATAGGTCAGGTCAAAACTATAATCTTTTCCTGTGGATCATAACTGTTACTAATAACGGCTATATGAAACAAAATAGCCATGTACTTTCCATTTTCCCTTACTTTAGCGGCGTTGTTCCGTTTTTTTTTCTTGTTACACCATTGATGATAAAGTATCCTAGTACAACATGATAGTAAATCTAGTGACGATGAATATTTATGCAATTTTAATTGGTGGAAGGTGAGGACATTTATATGGCTTTGTGTCGGTAGCATAAAGCATCACAAGATGCAATCAAGATTACTTTTACATAAATATCTAGATATTGTATTGGTAATTATGGTTAAAGGTAATGACATCTTCGACATTTTTTAGCCATCTTTGCACTCTGGGATTGAAAGATCTAGATTGGTAACTATGATCGCCCAAAATTAATTTTCAAATTTACAAGTCTTATGAGTTTCATGTGCACACAATAGGATAGCTTTTTCACAAAGCTTTTTAGTGTTTTTTGGTGCCACATCATCAACAAATCACAAGAGCTTTTTCACCCACCATAGAAAAACTTTTTCGCTTAAGCTTTTTTTTTATCTCACAATATCAATCACATTTTAAATAATTTTACATAAAATAATCTATTAAAATAGTGTTTTTTTTTGAAAAAACTTTAGTTGAAGAGCTTGCTAATTAGCAAGCTATTTAAAAAAGCTTAATTTTGAAAAAGTCTTCACTATAGCTTTTTAAAAATGGGAGAGCTTTTTCATTGAAAAAACTTTTGAAAAAGCTTTAAAAAGCTCCTATTATGGATGCTCTAATGATAATCAACAAACTGATTGGATGTTGTTTGAATTGAACGACACAACATTAAGCAGAACTACAATCATTTTGTCTCTTAGGCATTTAGTCGAACACCTGAAAGACATTAAGCAATTGACATGTAGTTTGTATGCAGATGACAATATGAAACTTTTAAAAATCAATTCAATTGATAGAACAAAACCCTTGTCAAGATATTATCAAACAACATAAATATACCCCCAAAACTATACATAATGTACCTTTAATAATTTGCAGTTAAATTTTATTGGTGTGCCTAAAAAACAATTATTCTACCCCCAAAAAACTATACATATTCTACCCTTACCATGTATATGACAGTCATCTGAATAGGAATTTACTTTTTTAACCCTTGACCAACTAAGTATTACTGTTTTGACTGTTCCTGACAATCATATTAAATTGATATCCATTGGGTAGCTACCAAGAACTCTCAAAAATGTTGCAAACTCCTGCCATAAAATAAAATCTTTCTATTAATCTGATTGTTTAGAAGTCGAGACTAAAAATAATTATTTATTTTTAACTAATTTCACCTTTAAATGCTTAAGGGCATTTTGGGCATTGTAGTCTGCCATTGACGCTTCAAAATCACAATAGAAGATATAGTCGAAATGCCTGTATATTAAATTGACAATAATGCTTGTAATGTTCTTATGCCTATTATTTTGGTTTTATTTATATTTTAATTTGTTTAAATTAGCAATTAATTTATTTGAATATTATCTTAAAACTTACTTCAAACCGTCATTGTTTCCAACAGGCTGTAAAAGAGGACGTTTCCGCTGCGGACGGCTTTCCATCTGATAATAATTGGTGAAAGAAAAAATTGGTTTTATGTTAGGGGCAAAAACGACATTTTGACATTAAGAAAAGAAAAAAAGGAAAGTATAAAATAAATATAACCTTGGTGAGATTGATATCTCTCATTGAAAAAACAGCAAGTGCCTTGTAAAGCATACCGGGACCCTCATCCAAGGAAAAAACTATACTCGTCTGTATACAGTTTAAACAATAATTAAAAGAGTAATTTACAAAAATCAGAAACCACAGGGACCATTTTTGTAATTTACTCAAATTATCATGATGATGTGTGGAAATGGAAATATCACTCACTTTGAATGGTCTATCTGTGCCTGGAATAATTGGATCTCTTGCCAGCATTAGAAATCGAGTGATATTATCTGAATCATCCTAAAAACCGAAAAATTATTTAATGATCAGGAGAAGAAGGGCATTTACGTCTTTTGCACAAACAAGAGACAGAAGCGAGTCTCTATCCCGCCTTTTTATGTTGCACAAATAATTTCAAATAATTGACTGACTACATCAGTCTTAGTCTCAGTCCAATACACATCAAACACAGTACAACCTGTTCTGTCAGGTAACAAACGGGGCCTACCACAAGAAGATATACAAACCTGTATATCTTGAGCTAGAACATTCAAATCATATATCCTGGCAGCATCATTACTAGCAACTGCACCCGTGTCTTTGAGTTTATGCAATGCAATAAACTGAAACAAATATTAAATAATTAAAATATAAAGCTTCAAAATCTTACTAGAAATTGCTTCACAAGTTGTCAGTTACCTGTGCAGCGCCAGCTGTATCATCTACAGCTTCCCTAGCCACACGCAGCCTTGTTAATGTGTGCTCACATTGTGCAAGAGCCTGAAAATAATCGTTACATATCATTTTAAATACTGAAAATAAGATAAAAAGAAGGAATTATAATGAAAAAACATACTTGTGGATGACTAAGAACTCTTGTGAGATCTTCAATTTTGACACCATGGTTGGCTAATAAGCAGTGTCTAACAGAAAGTTGCACCTCTCCAACAATATGTAACCTGTGGCGAAGTAACAGATCATAGTTTCTATGGATGCTACCTCCTAATGAATTTTCAATTGGCAAAACTGCCCTGTCAGCAATCCAGTTTTCAACTGCCTGAATCAAGTGAAATGTGAAGTTTATGGTGTTGTGAATAGATGGAGTGATGGTGTGATTAGTGATATTGGATTGTTACCAGAAATGCAACATCGAATTGCTCACAAGGGACTGTTTCACAATTTGGGTATGCTTTTGCTGCTGCGGATTCACTGTATGCACCACTAACACCCTTCACAATAGATATGAATTGATAAATAGTAACATCATGAAGCTAAAGCAACCACCAAGTATGTAATCGCATGCCTGGTATGCCACTCGGATTCCAGCTCCATCCTTAATGGAACCAGTGAGATCGGTTGTAGTCAAAGGCCCTGTAATTTTTAATTGCGTAGAAATGATAATCAAAATCAATCTGTACAGAACCTTCGGTTTTAAGATGTATGTTATGATAGCTTCAATTTAAGCCAAATTAATCAACTGCGATTTCTAACCTAGATTTTAGTTAGATTAATGTGTATACTTAATCAGAAATGTTTAGATGTATATTTCATCCAGAACCTATAGTTCACGATTCCTTGAAAATTCGGATCAATTCACAGCATGCAGTACCAACAATTACTAATTCAATCCGTCATTTAAAACCAAGGAAGAACAAAATTCAACAATTCAACAATTTTGCTTCAGAATAAGCAATCATAATATATGCTTACTTTTATTCTGGGAACGAGAATTTGCAGAAGCGGGTCCAATTTCAGAACAACATGAGATTTTATATATCCGTCGGTGAGCTTGATTTTTCCTCTGGATTGAAATCCTGGTGGTGAGTACTTTTATTCTACATGACGAGCTTTTTGTAGAGGGTGGATGACAAGAGGAACTTATCGAAGCTCCTGGAAGTTTTGTTGCCATGGGGGTTGGCTATTGAGAATTATCTCTCACACAATCTCCCAGAGGGGCGACGGAAGGTGGTGGTCTCTGCTTAACCGTTGCTATCCGTTCGACGCCGGTGACGTTTTCTCTTGTGAGCCGTGGTGACAGATTAACGGGGGTTGTGGCCTGTGGGGAGGAAGGTCACTTTCATATGGGTCAGATGTTGAGCGATTTGACCCGAACCAGTACTAAAACATTAATAATCACTAAAATATCAAAAAAAAGGTGACCATCGGCTTTCACTTGTATTACTATTACGAAATCATCATCAATTGGCAAAAATGATTTTGTGAAATTATGATATTGACATACTTTAGATTTTGTTGTTTGCCAAATTGAGATTTTAGGGTTTAAAAACTCTTGCGAGATATTTGAATTTTTCTGAATTAAAGTCTTACGAAGAAAGTTATATTATAGTGCGAAGTAGATATCTCTGTAATTATTTTGTGGCAAAATTACACTATAGTTCCATCAAGTCTTGGTTGCTGGTCGATTTGGTCCTTAAAGTGTTTTTTTTTTTTTTTTTTTTTTTTTTTTTTTTTTCGTTATGAGGGCATGAACTCTTTAAATACCGATTAAAAAGGTCATTGACCCATTATAATCGGTTGCCCCGAATCCACCTGGCTAATTGAACCCTTGCGTGGCACTTCAGCGATGACATCATCACGCACACGTCATCATTACCGGGAAATTGTTATTGTGGTGCGTGGGGAGCAAGGGATACCGGGTAATCCCGGTATAAATTTCAAGGTTCGTATCGAGCAAAAACCAAGATTTCATTACCCTATTTTGCAAAAAACTTTAGATCGGTAACCTTGATCGTAATTTTCGCAACTGCTAACTCATGGATCCGGTAATGGAGTTCTCGTTCAATGAGTTTACCGTCCACGACATGTTACCGAACAACATTTCGATCGAAGAAAACCTAAATGTGACTCTACAACTCGAGTTAGCTTTGATTCGTGAGGAAGTTGACGCTACGATCTCAATGATGCAAGCGGAGAATGAAGTTCTCCGGCGTGAAGTTCAGAAGCTCAAAAGGACCATGAAATCCATGATTTGGGGGGAGTTGTCGGGTTGGTGGCTATGGGTATCGCTTTCGCATTCAGTAAGTAAGCTTTTGTGGTGGGTATGGGTAGTTGAAGTATAGGTTTAAGGTTAACGTTAAGTAGTTGTGTAGGTTTATCGTGTATGATGTTTGGAAATTAAGACCTGTAACGTTTACAGGCATTTTGTTTAACTTAGGGTTGGATTTGAAGACCTGTAATGGTTACATGCATTTTGGTTAACGTATGGTTGGATTTGATGTATGGGTTAACTACAAATCGAAATAGAATATGTAACTTTAACTAATGTTTGTCTGTTAATGCTTCGTATTTTGCATAAAAGCTTATTATGATTTATGTTAGAGCTGGTTTTGATTGTGTTTGGTAAACAAAATGATCTATGTTATCACCACTTATCGCCACAATTTGTAAACAAAATGTTAAATAAAATGATGTATGCATATGATCGAAGTTATTATGACCACAGTCTGTAAACAATATTGAAAAAGTGTAAACAAAATTGATGAGAAATCGTGTAAATCTGTAGACCATATTGAAAATTTTGACAAAATTTGTAACACAACACCATATTGACCAAAACTGTGAAAAAAATTGAGCATCGAATTGTTTTTTTTTTTCAGAAATGGTATGCTACTTTGATTATTTGTCTTGTTATGGCAACGTACTTCCCAATTTTGTTACATTTTGGTCCTTTTGTCTGATTTAATGGAATTATCGTAGTTAACAACCACCCAAAACATAACATCAAAGTTAATTGTAAAGAACATTGATATATTTTCATACATTTTGGTCCTTTACAGAAATAATTTTGCACATTTTGTTAATTGTAAAGTACATTGCTAAAGTACCTGCACTTGGAAATGGTATGCAACTTTCTTAATTGTAAAGTACATTGCTAAAGTACCTGCTTTAATTAAAAGTACATTGCTATATTTTCAGAAATATTTTTTCACATGTTGGTCCTTTCTAGAAATATTTTTTCAGATTTAGTCCTAATTGTAAAGTACATTGCTATATCATTACCATCAAACCAAAAACAGAATACCATACTTTAATTACCAAATCAAAAATCAAACCACAAACATCAAAGTTAACATCGTATATCAATTCAAAGTGACAAATTGTGCTTTCAAAGGAACAGAAAAACATTATTAAAACCATGATAAACATTAACTAATCCAACTCCATCGGCTTGCCAGAAGTCATCCCTTCACCACCAGGTACCTCAACTGTTTTTCCAAGCTTTCTTTCTGATCTTTTTGGCTCTGGCTTCTTGGTACACACACTCTCTTGAGTAAGTTGTCCATCATCCACCCCAACAGGCTGTTGAATCCCTAAAGTGGTGTAGTTGGAAGATGTGGCCATTTTTTTCTTTTTTCCCCTATTTGAAGTAGTGGACTTGGCTGATGTGGCATTTTTTACACGTAAGTTTGTTGTGACCAGCCTCTTTGCAAATGCCACACAAAACACTTTTACCCATTTTTGACACCGTGTGCTTGTTGCTTCTCTCAGATGCTTCCTTCTTTCTCCTTATGGTTGGCCTCCCAGTCATTCTTCTTCTAATGGGGGGTAAAGGTGGAATAAAATCTGTAGTTGGCCACATATCTGATCCATTCGTACCTTTTATAGGATGTCTATAAGTGTTTTTATAAAATGTTGCAAGATATAAAGGATCCAAAAATTATTCAATTGTCTCATTCACAAATGAAATTGTTGCCAAGGAATGCACACATGCATAACCATTGATTTGCCATAGCCTGCAAATGCAAGTCTTCTTCTCCAAGTCCACAACATATGCCTCACCCATATTCCTTGTTTCAAATTGCATCAGACCACAGGGCAAAACTTGCCAGTACCTAAAAATTACATCATTAGTGAATTTAATGTGCACATTTAAAAACATTAATAAATTGTACCTCTGTTGGACTTTTAAGTTGTTAATTTTCTGTCTAAGGACTGGACAAATCTCATACTCTGTCCAAGTACTGCCTTTGAGTTACATTCTATGCATCCTGTCCATCACATACATACGAATTTCTTCTAACATGGTGATGATAGGTTTTTTCCTAGCTTCAGTAATGACACTATTAAATGTTTCTGAGAATCCATTTTCCACTACATCAGACATATGACCAAATTTGAAAAATGCCCTTGACCATGTTTTAGGATTCTTCTCCAACAGAAATTCATGTGCTGCATTGCTCAATTGTTGGATTTCCTTCATTATTACATTGAAGTGGGGTTCAGTTGTTGCCGTACTGACTTTCCAAAAAAGGGTTTCAAATTGAGCCCCAGTAAATCTCTTCTTGAAGTTAGCATATATCTGCCTTGCACATTTCCTATGCTCAGCTTCAAGTAACACTTCTTTCACTGCCTCCAAAAGACCCTGCAACATTTGATTAATTGTCAAAATGTAATTTTTTTTAAAAGTACAAGTTGAAGCAGATGTACACCACACCTTATGCTGATCAGACATAAGTGACACACTAAGACCTGTTTCCAAGTGCAGATCATCTGCAAGATTTTCCAAAAACCATTTCCAGTTTTCTTTATTCTCTACACACACAACAGCCCAAGCAATTAGGAAGATCTGATTATTTGCATCCCTCCCAACAGCACTTAAAAGTTCCCCACTACATCACCCCTTCAGAAAACAGCCATCCAAGTTAATAATTCTTCTACATCCACTTCTCCATCTCTTTTTTAAACCACCAAAACAAACATAAAATTTACTAAAGTAATTCTTCCCATCTGGCATGCTATTAACTTGGAGTTTCACAGTTGAACCAGGATTTGATCTCTTAATCTCCTCACCATATGACCATAGCTTTGCGTATTGTTCAACAATGGTTCCTTCAATTAGAGTTAATGCATATTTCTTTGCTCTACGACACTGGCTCATACTAGCCTCTATACCAAAATCCTTTCTTACCTCTTCCCTTAATAGTCTGACACTCATTTTTTGTTTGTGTAGTATTTCATTAGTGTAATGACTACCAATCCAAGCATATGTCACAAGGGAACCTATTCTATAATTCCTATCACGATTATGCTCTTCTTTAAGGGACTTAATTTGAAATGACATTTCTTTACTCATCCAAGAACCCCATGACCTAAATGTGCAATCACCGTTACAACATTTTACTAACCACCTTCTACTATCATTTTTTGTAGCATAACTGATAACCATTAGCAACGACATAATTACAGAGCATACTTTTAAGTTGTTCAGGATTCTCAAACCTCATACCTAAAACAGGCACCTGCTTCTTCCATTCGACATTTGGATTGAATCTTGTTGAAGACTCTTTTGATCCTGTGTTTACATCCATATCCATTTCTTCTGCATCATCGCCCACATTTTCTTCTGCATAATCACCCACAATTTCTTCTGCATCATCAGGTTCAATTGTCGCCTTTTCGTCGACTCTTTTGGGTGACCCCATAACTTTACTAGAATTTTGCTCATCGGGGCTAATAACTCCTTCATCGTCGTCATCTATCCAATCCTGTATGATAACGCCTTCATGATCCATGTAAATTGGCAATAGAACTCCACAGTGGTATAAAACATCTATGAACTCCACATACTCCATCTTGTTTGAAATTAAACGCAACCCATAAGGCACGTCATGCTCCGATAGACAATAGTACAGGTTCTTGCATTCCTTTTTAGCAAACCTTTCAAGGAACTCGATACATTCCTTCAACTCCATCCCCGAAAAATCAACGTCGTCTAGGTACTGCTGCATGCCATTTATGTAGCCAAATGGTTCCCGATTGAAGATTCCTTTGAAGTGTAACTCAACGACAACATTCGATCCCATGGTTTAGATCGACTGTAACAATTTTTGGGCGAACTGGGTTTTCGATTGATTTAGAGGGTTTTCTAGTTCGTTTCTTTCGTAACACCATTTGAACAAATGAAAGGGTTTTAAATTCAATCAAATGGTATTCGAGTGACATAGCACATGAGTCAGCAACTGACTAGGCTTTGCAACCGGTTTACCCCTTCGTTTTATAGAAGAGGGACCTTTTTGACAATCAAATAAATACTTCATGCCCTCATAACACCAAAAAAACGTTAGGGACCAAATCGACTAGCAAACAAGACTTCAAGGGGGTACAATGTAATTTTGCCTTATTTTGTTTCTAAAATGATTTATATTTGTCGATTCTATTGTTTGATTTTATAGAAATTAACTATCCCAATATTTTTTCTCAATCAATTGAACACTGGTTAATCAAGTGAAAGATTGGAATACATACTTGGTGGATAATCAGTCTTCAAAGAGGTGTTGAATGTAGGAGATGAAGCCATGATTCCCGTTATGATGTCCCAATTAATGGAGAATTATACACGTAAATTAGTTGGTGTTCTTATGGAAATTGTCTTAGAGAACAATGTTTGCGTGATCCCATTTTCTGTTGTGTGTGTAAGAGACATCTAATGGAAAATCAGTTTTAACCCCTTATATTATATAGTTACTTTCATCAAATAACAGTTATGTAAAATGGGATACCACTTATGTAATATTGGCATAGTTACTATCATATTATGTAAATATAGTAACAACTAAATTATGAACACAAATGGTCCTATGGCCACATTATGTGAAATATTCCAACAGATTCATCTTTGTCTCTCTTGGATTCTTTTGTTAACAGAGTCGAAAACTCGAAATACGCTATAAGCTTTCAACACTTTTGTTGGCTTCATTAATCTAATTTTTCCTCCTTTGAATTATCTTTTTTAGACGGTCTTCACATGCAATATTGTCTCTATACTAGAGGTGAGTTTGGGACCGGACCGAAACCCAACTGATTGGTCCCGAATTTTTTGGGTTTTGAAATGTAGAACCTAAGTACGAACCGGTGATTGGTATCCGTATTAGTTCGATTCTATATTGGGACCGTTCAGGTCCAGAACCATATAGAACCAATTTTAGACCCAATGAAGGCTTCCCTATGATGATCAGATGATGTCCCTTATTACTTCCTTAGTATGGAATGATGAGACAAAAAAATATGAAAACATATATAGGTAGGTTGTAGTAACACGTAAGAGTCAATATCATAATCTTCTGATTTTTCCTCATTTTATTTTTTTTCTTGTGCATTAGCAAATTTTCTAAGGGATGGGGTATGATTCATCGATCTCTACTGGGAGTTACACGAGTAAGACCTCTCATTATATCCATTACCCTCCCACAAAGAGTCATCAAAAGGAAACATAATGGTTGAGAATATTAATTAGAACATAGAGTAAACATAAACATGCATGCATATATATGAATTTGGAAACATACATTTACGGTTCATGTAGGAAGCAGAGTCATAGAGGCTGAAAAAGCTTACAACAAATAGGATTGCATGATTGTACCATTAAATATTCTTGAAGATAAAACAAACTTGCATGAAATTCGTCCATGGATGGGAGAAAACATGAATGCAAGTCCAAATTTTTTAAGGTTCTTAGATAAATTAGAGGTGAGCTCAGTTTTGGGGTATAGTTAGAAGAGGATTGATGATCCTGTTATATAGTTTACTTTTCTAGAGAGTAAGTAAAGTTTAATCTTGATCCAAGTAGAAGATCAAGAATTAATGTGACTTAGAGATCAAGATAGTATAACATATTATTTAGGTAACTAGGAAACATATATACACACGGTTTGATTCATGTATTGTGGGGAAAAGGGTGGACCGGGACCTGAAAATACCAAATCTCAAATTTGGGCGGTCATGAGATTCGAGGATCGAACGGTTAGCCACTTCAAGAAAGGTTCGATATAGCTACCAGTTCAGTTCTGGAAATCGGGTCAAGATGCTCACTTGGGCATCGTTTGTGGTAATTATAGACCCAAGCCCCTAGACCCCAAGTAGTGTCTTTATGATTGTTTTTCTTTGGACTAAAGGCAACAACAAGTGCACTTTCTACATAACTTAATCATGGCTAGTGAAGACAACAAGAAGAACACAAACAACCAAACAAGAAACATAAGTATTTAAGTAGTTCACTCGATCTAATTAGGTCAAGCTACGTCCACTGGTGAACTAGAGAGATTTTCTTTATTGATAATGAATGTTATATGAAGTATTTACTGCACTCCACAATAATCGGCTCACACACTCAAGATATTCAACATGTTTTGGTTACAATTTGGGAGAGGTATTTATAGTGGACAATGAGATCTAATGGAATGAGGGAAAATCTTATCTGTGCTATGCTTCCAGCAACCACCAACTCTGATGGTACATGTCATGGGCCATGTGGGACAAAACATCTTTCTAATCTTGCATGCCATCAATATCAGACCTTGTAATCAGTGCCAAGAGACTCATGATGATATAAAGCCTTTAGCGGTGAACTTTTTTTCTATCCTGCTAAAGCTCACAGCCTCTTATCTATCTGGAGCTACACTACTCTAGGCTGCTGATACGTCCAGACTCCTAATCTATCCGAAGAGAAGACCAGTCGAATTTGGCAATTTGTCCTTGAAAATTTTTACACTCTAGATCGTTGATCGATCCGCTTCACTTCGCCCGAATAACTAAGGACACTGATCCATCCGAGGCAACCTTACTTCGAATAAGTGATCCTATTCAGTTTCTCCAATTAAACTCCACACTTCAACAATTTTTACCCTTATCAAAAGAGTCACCAACTTATGATACCAAAATTAGTTTGGGGTGTTGGGACAATGTTGACTTTTTCCTGGTCTTAGACCTTGTATCAATCACTAATGATAAAAAGTATTAATTAGAATAACCATAAGGTTGGACATTATGTATGCACGCTGAAGATCTAGTTAGTATAGAGTAGTGACAAATGAGATCGAATCAAGATGTAAGAGGTTAGGGTCAAGAGAATATTTACCATTCCTGCTTGTCATATGTCCCTGAAGACATTAACTTACGTTGGTTGTGGAGTTACTTTTTTAGGAAGAAAATCATGCATGTATCACCTATTCTCACGATGGACTCTTTGTAGTCCTTAATTGGAATATTCCTAGTCACTCATAATGATTATGAAGTGCATATTTAGTATGTTAACGTATATGTTACTCTCATATCCATATACAACTAATAATTTGATTTTTGGACATGTTTGTTGTTAAGGAGTGGTTGGGACACCAAAACCTTTTTAAGATAGTGTAAAGAAAATACATTTACATATTTATCATCTTTAAGGTGAGTACCTCGATTAATACAAAAGGGTTATGGAAGTGGTTTGGAAAATATTTTGAAATATATAACATTTTCTGAAAAGGCATTTGTGTAATCTATTTGTCATATAATGCCTGATATAGCAAATGTAACACCCCATATACAGACGGTTTGGAAATAGCATATTTTCAACATTTTAAAGATTAAGATATTTTCAATCACAACGGAAAATCCTATAAATCTCAATTTTTAAAATAAAAAGAATGTTTAATCAACGTATGAGGGAATATCCAACAAAATTAGGCACTATAAAAGCATTGC
This sequence comes from Cichorium intybus, assembly GCA_023525715.1. Taxonomy (NCBI): domain Eukaryota; kingdom Viridiplantae; phylum Streptophyta; class Magnoliopsida; order Asterales; family Asteraceae; genus Cichorium; species Cichorium intybus. Next base: position 53,798,806 of record CM042012.1, on the reverse strand, counting down.
CTAAACTATCCAAACTATATTATTCTCATACCATTTCCAAGTCTCACCGCATACCATTTTTCTCACAACGTACTAATCATACATATGTACATGTCAAAATAATATGTTATACTAGAACGTCTAGTTAAGTAAACAATCACAATATTTTCTTACATGGGTTCTACAAACGAGAATTGTTAAAGCAACGAGAATTACTTTTATTTCGCATTAAGAGTTTTTTTTTGTAGAAGGTATATGGCAAGAGGAACGAATTGAAGCTCCTAGAAGTTTTGTTTTCATGAGGATTAAGTATTGAGAGTTACCTCTTACACAACAAAAGGTGGTGGTCTTTACTTAACCATCACTTTCCTATAGACGCTGGTGATGTTGTCTCTTGTAAGTTGTTGTGACTGTTTAATGGGGATTATAGGGAAGAATGTACAATTTCATATTGGTTGCACTACTACAGAAGTGATTTGTTGGTGCGAGAGTTTTTTTTAATTGATGCGGTTTAACATGATAAACCGCATTATAAAGTGAAAAAACAATTATATCGCATCGATAAAAGCAGAAACCGCATCATTTATAATGTTTGTTGATGCGGTGATTTTTAATCGCATTAAAAATTGTTTACTTAGTGCGGGTTCGTCTAATGACATTATTAAAACCTTATTTTTACTACGAAAGTTTACAATCGCACATTTAAAACCGTGCTTTGTTACTGCGATAGTTTACAATCGCACCTTTAAAACGTCATTTGTTGATGCGGTAACTTTTAATCACATTAAAACTTTTTTTTATTAGTGCGGGTTTGTCCAAAGGCACTATTAAAACCTTATTTTTACTGCGAAAGTTTACAATCGCACATTTAAAACCGTGCTTTTTTAATGCAAACGTTTACAATCGCATCTTTAAAACGACATTTGTTGGATTTGGCTTGATGTTCGTCCAAAGGCAGACTAAGCCCATGTGTCAGGCTAAGCCCAAATGGCAGGCTAAGCCCATGTGGTATGCCTAAGCCCATGTGGCACTAGTAAAACGTTTTTTTTTACTGCGGTAAGTTTGGATAGCATTAAAAATTGATTGTTATTTAAATACAATAAATTTGGGGCTTTTATTAAGTCCTCCTTCGATCAAGCTTCTCTTTCTTCTTCAAGATCACCTGCCATCTGGTTGCATTACTTCACTTCATTAAAGCCGGGTGCATTTACTTCTCTACGGTTAAGGTGAGTTTATATTAAACATTTATTAATTTCGTTAACATAGAAGTCGTTTTATAACTCCCGACAACTGAAACCTAGATTTCAAACATTTATGAACCGAATAACAGAAACATTCCTTAATTGTTGTTTATTTTAATTTTCAGATGGATCGTTATTATTGGATGTACGAATCTTCACATATGTCCAGAACTTATATCGAGGGAGTTAATTATTTTATTAGTGTTGCTAAAGCAGATATTGAAAAGAATGGAAGGCGGTCGATTTGTTGTCGTTGCAACAGATGTAAGAACTTCACATATTTTCTTGATGCGGGATCAATAGAGTTTCATTTGATAGAAAATGGCTTTATGCCTAATTACACTTGTTGGTCAAGACATTGAGAATCACAAGCTGATTGTATCGCATCGTCAAGCAATTTACCGAGTAATGATAACAGAGTACCAACTAACGACGATGATCATAACTCAAATGAGCCCAACGAGAATTTCAAAGAAATGTTTGATAACATGGAGACAAATATGGGTGATGATGAACGAGGGAAGTTAAACCGTCTGTTTGAAGAAGCAGAAACGCCCTTATATAATGGTTCTAAATATATGAAACTTGATGCGGTGTTGAAGTTGATGAACTTAAAGTTGAAAAACGGATGGAGCGACAAAAGTTTTACAAGTCTATTAGAGCTTTTGCATGACTTGCTTCCGGAAGACAATAGATTACCACTTTCCACATACCAAGCAAAAAAATTAATGTGTCCCATGGGATTTTGTAACACCCCACTTTTTAAGAAAACATCTTCATTTAAATGAATATCAATTTGTTCAATAATTAACATTTTGAAAAACAATCGATTCACAGTGTAGATTCCCAAATAAACAGCATCATTGCGTACCCGTCATGCCAAGCCGTCATTTCCATCTGTATAACATGAAATGGTAATTTAATAGGGAAAGGATAAGCACACGACTTAGTGAGTTCCAACATCTACATAGCATGTCAATCACACATACTCAACCCCTAGAGAATACAGCCATTTATTAAACATAATCTGCTTTACCCAGTACATTAAACTATAGTCTTCTACTCAGCATTTCGAGCCGCGCATACTATGTACGTTGAGTCATGCGTATCTGCTCAATAAATCAAACTCAATTACTCAGCACTCAGAGCCGCGCATACTCTGTACGTCGAGCCACGCGTATCTGCTCAGTGCATCTTGCGGACATCTCTATATTGCTCAGTACGTCAAGCCACTTTATATCTCTCAAGCCATCATCCCCATATTATCCACATGTTGGACCTAGACATGTCTAGTACTAATCACACGCACCATACCCCAACCCATACAGCTATCACAGGAAAGTGTATTATCAATAAAATACACACAGCTTGGAACTATCCATAAACATCTTATAAGCACACAACACTACAGTAGAGCACATATAGCCTCCACACAATGTAGTGAGAAACTGACCTGATTGTAGTCGACTAGAGCGTTTATCTTTGCTTTGTATTCCCTCTTTACTGTTGACATAATAAGGCATTTATCACTCTTTAATCCTTAATTATATCATAGTTGCATCATTAGATCCTTCCATAATTCCAACATGATACTTCATGATTTATCAAGTAAAGAACGGCCAGGTAGAAGATTAGATGGGGTGGCAGGATCCTTTCAGCATTTTAGCCTTTCGGAAAATCCAACAACCAGATCCCAAGTAATCGGCCTAGTCACCGTCCTCATAAGTAAATCAATTGGTATTGTTTTTGGAATTACGAATTGTTGTAAATAGTATAATATAACCTTCACATATTATACTTATAACTACTAGGGAGATAAGGTAGGGATTACTCACTGTGATTATCAATCTTGAGCTCAGACCGAATGCCTCGAATGTAGTAATCTTAGCCGTTAAAGCTAAGAGCCTTGCCTTCAAATCCTAGCCGCCTCGAATGCGGATGCTTATCACTCGATGTATCGAATGAAGTTTGGGGTGTGTTGAAATGAAGAAGTTGCGCCTCTATTTATAGGGCTCAAAAACACTATTCACGACGTCATCATTACTATTTACGACATCACCATCGTCACTATTCACGAGGTAAGCATTACATCATGCCGAGTTACTATTCATGCAGGAGTTACTATTCACGCCGGAGTTACTATTCATACCAGACACGGTTTTGATTGTTATATTTTTCTCATCTTATAATGACAATAACATCGTTATTTAGTTACACCAAATGCTATAACGTTTTTACTTTTGATCTAGAATATTATCCGGGACACGGGTGTTACAACTCTCTCCCCCTTAAAAGATTTCGTCCCCGAAATCTCCAGCATCGACATGCACTTATTCTCTCACTTATTCTCACTTCTTTTACCCAACTCGATTCTACCATCCACAAGGTTTCTTACTAGCTTTGAAACTTTACACTAGTCTCATTTACATTTGCAAAGTACCTTGTATGTATAGTATAAATATGAGGAAAGATGTATACCCACAGTCTTCCCATTACATGTCAGGTACTAGGTCACTATTCCCCGTTTCTTATCATTCACTATCACACTTAGGTTACTTTATACCCATTTCTTCCACACGTATATACTTGCACAACACCCACTTATTATACTAGTACATTAGTTACTCGTCGTGTAAGTACTAATCTCGCTATACAGCTTAATGTTAATACTGAGCCCACATCCGACTTAATATTCAGAACAAAATGCCCTGACTACCTGAACACAAATCCTACTACACAGCCAGTGATCACTGCATATTCGTATATTTCACACATATGCACGCCCACACACATGGTCATCCGCACAGCTCTACACATGCCACCACTTCACTTCTGTATTTTATACACATATAGACACAACACACTGTATGGTCATAAAGTACTTGAGGTGTAACTCCTATGCACATCCATGTACATCATTTGCTCACCCATACTTCGGTATACGCCTTCCTCAATGGATGCATATATCCCAAATCACAGCATTCACACAACATCAACAACTTAACTATTCGTCCCTTCCTTGACCCCTGTAGTATCGACTCACGAAAATTCAGCGTTCATCCTATATGTGTGATAGAACTGCCAGCCATTAAGGTCATCACAACATATATGTGGTCTCAACCACAAATACTAGATACGTGGCCCCACAAAATAAGTGGTCACAACCACAAATACTAGTAGCCCCACGGAATAAACAGCATCGAGCCATCAAGGCTCCACAGAATATCCTCCAACATTTCTGTTACAAGGTACTCGTTATGAGACAGCCTCGAGTCACACGGGATCAATAAATAACACCCAACTGCAAAGCTTCCCATCTAGCCATATAACATTGCAACTTCCCGTATCAGCCCAACATCATAAAACCACACGATTAATTTGTCTGTGAATACATCAGCCCATATTTCATTTTCATACTGGTCTATCACTTTGTCCATAACTACTAGCCCATCGATATGAGCCCAAATTTGTTAAGCTTTAGCCCATTAGGCCTAGAGTCCAACACTTTGTTTTTATGTGACATCATATCACTAATAACCAACAGCGTTCGTCAGTCTGTATATTAAAGTAATCAATAAACGACACCACTATATTCACATTTATTCCAAAAAGTCTCTTCAATATCCCGTTATCAGTAGTGACTTTTGAAAATTAACGACACTCAGGGTAGTGAAGAGTCGCATCTACTGTAGATGGTTTGAATTTTTGGTAATAAGGATGTCGGTTGTCCTTTCAGTTCCAGCTGCATGATGCTATATATACACGTATGTAGTATCATTCATTTCCACATTCATCTTCAGTATCATCCTCTCTTATCACTAGTTTGTTCATAAACGAACTCATATTTAAAGCTGAGTCATGGAAAATAAATCTTCAATGGGCGATCTGTCGAACCCTGGACCTGATTTTCCGCAAGGAGAGGGTACTTCAAACCAAGCATTCTTAATAGAGTTCGGTGACTCTAACACTCTAGACATCTATTCTCCATACTTCGGTTTTCTTTCTAATGTTTTGCTTGATTTTGAATTATGGTACAGTCTTCCAGATATACTACCAACAGAACAACTCCACGGTGGGCCGGAAGTTTTTCCCCAGCTGAATATTAATTCAGAAGATCCCATGTATACATATTTCGATTTTGCACTTGAGCAAAATCCATACCCTCTATCAGGTTAAATTCTTTTAAATGATTGCTTTTATGAATATTCAATTTTGTTTTATCATCTGACAATTGTTATTTGTAGACCCATTTGTGGATGGTCTATCTAACTACAATCCATTCATCGACGTACCCTCAACGAGTAGTGAGATCATCCCCATGAATCAAGGATTCATGGCTGATGACAATCGATTACAGACGATTGATAACATCAATATTGATATGAATCCCGAGTTTGGGGTTGGTTTTCAATATCAATATCACCTTCAGTTGATTCAAAGGAATCTGGAAGGATTTCAGAATCCTGGATTTTCAATTGAAAACCAACAATTTCTACCGACAAGAGCCACTAATTTTGATGAATCAAGGTTCATCTTCGGGTCAGAAAATTAGGATCATGTTCAAATGATCCAGAACGATAACAATACAATTGGTTTCGAACCTTCGAGTTCAGAAAACATAGAAGGTGGTAGTGGAAGCAGTTATGGATTAAGTAGAGAAACGATAACTGAACATTTTAACAAACCCATTAAACAGGCTGCAAATGATCTTAATATTGGAATAACACAGCTGAAGGCACGCTGTAGAAAATTAGGTATTAATCATTGGCCTCAGCGACAACTAAAGAGTCTGCAAAATCTTATTGATCGTGTTGAGGTAAAGAATTACATTTTTGTTTTTAATTCCTTTATGAAATTGTAATTACTAAACTTATTTGTGCCACAGGAATTTGGTAACGAGTTTAGTGGAGCAGCAGGATTATCGAAAGATTTGATACCCAACTTAGAAAAATAGAAAGAAGCAATAATTGAAGGGTCACAATCGGGACTAACAGAAGGCACAAAGAAACTGAGACTAGCTGCTCATAAAGCTGCATCTAAGAAAAGAAAGTTTCTAGAAAAGGGGGAAACTTCATCAAGAACTCATACACAGCAGCAATCTCTGCCCTTTAATTATGGTATGAGTGGTATAAATCCTGGTTTACTCGAGCCTGCGAGTGAGGAGAATTTTGGAGGTTTTGTAGGTGACCTAGCCCGGTTTCCTCCTTCTTACAGCTACCCCCAACTAGTTCCGAATTGGAACCCTTCCTCATCACTGTCCTACTTACACACGCCCTAAATAAGTCAACATTTAGCCCTAATTATGGGATTATGGGTTCCAACCCTATCGATACCCCATACCTTACAGCTCCTCCTCCAATAACTGAAAGCATACCCCTTCCAAATCCTCAAGAAGGTACAAGTCAACCTAATGATGACAAAGAGTGGAGTGTAGAAGATATTCCCTCGCTTCTTTCTGATTCTCCAGTTTAATAGTTCTGTAAACTTTTCTTAATGTATTAAGATAAAGTTTTAGTAATGGTTCACATATAATTTGCAAGGCGGTTGTTCATTGATAGTACGAAAACGCATCGGTAACTCGATGTTATAAAACGTGCTGTTGTGAGTGATTTGTCTGGTAAAAGATATAAGCATATGAGTCAAAGCTTATTCGTCTCTTGACCCTGACGGGAAACAGATATCTGTAGGCCTCTCGATGATTTTGAAGTTGACTGAAGTGCTGGCCAGCCAGGACTAAATTGATGTGTTCAATTAGAAGTCTCAAAGTCATAAGCAGAATCGAAAATCGGGAAACAGAGTATCAGACAGAGATTGATCTCAATCCATGTCTCATGTCTGAAAATATCTTGTTGGACGGAGGATCATATGATCACTTATCTATGGACAGAACCGACTAGGTCAGAGTTTCGCAGCAGTTTCTAGGAAGCTACAATTTGCTGATTAATTAGAGGTTATATTAGTAATTATAGTCATAGACTTATCCAAGTAGGAGATTGTTGGATTAGGTGTCTAAGCCATGACTAATAATTAGTATTTACCTGGTTAATAGTAGCATAGTCCATTTGGGTTGCCCTCATAGCAGGAGGTTTGATAGAAAATTCAATAGAGAGAAAGATTGATTTATTATGTGATTAATAAATCAATAGAAATTAAATAAATAGTTTATTAATATATTAAAGTGATAATATATTAATTAGAAACTATATTAATTAATTAGGAATTAATCTGGAATTAATTGGAATTAATTTGATGATTAATTGAATTAACTAAAGGTGCAGGGGCTGTTTTGTAAATATTCAATAGTCGAGTAGTGACTGTCCAGGCTAGTTTGGTATTGGCGATTTTTAGGATATATTTATCCTTAATTTCGAGTTTGATAAATAGAGGATAAATAGGTTTAATTCAAATGATAAAAGGTTTATCTTGATTTGAATTAAAAAGGTTTATCTCTAAGGTTTATCTGTAACCACCTGGAGCCTATAAATAGAGACCCCAGGCATCATAATTTCACGCCACCTATACCTAGTCTCTTTGGAATTTTCGTGATCTCCCTGTTGCTCCCTGGGTGTGATCTCATTTGAGGCAGGACAATTGTGCTGCTTAGCTTCCAAGAAATCCTAAAAGGTTAGTTTTTCTGGTTTATTCTTTTAGTTATTTTCTTGTGGCCTTTAGGAATTGATTATATGTTCAATTAGAAGAAAACATATATCCAATCTAGGTTTCATGTGAACTTAGGGTTTTAGTTCATAGATTTGCATAAAACCCTTCAATATCACGGTTTTGATCATTATCCATTCCTGCAGAAAGTTTGAAGAAGAAGAAAGTTTGAGAGGGAAAAGTTTGCGCTATCGAAGAGTTTTTTGATAACCGTACCTATGAACGTAAAAGCCAATATATTTATAGTAGAATATAAACAATGTGAAATTATGACACGTGTCACGATTTAAGTTGGGTACGTAGGAAGATTAGTATGAATAAAACGTAAGAACAAAAACAATTTCACTAAAATAAAAAATACATATATTTAAACTATGACATGTATTCAATGAATCATTTATTAATTGCTAAACCAAATCATTCTATCATATTTAAATGCAAACTAATGATTTCAAAAAAGTTTTACGGCGAAGAATATGATCAGATGTGTACGTTATAATTAAATGTTGGTTACAAAACCGATTAATTCGTCATCCTATCCCATAGCATTAAATAAACGCGTACAGCACACAAGATATCTTACTAAAATAATGATTAATCGTATTGGCCACAATGGCCATATTAAATAAATTGGAAACCTAACCACCTCTATATATACCTTCAAACGCAAACGGTTTACCATTAATTCTCAGAAGCATATAGTAAACATACATTCGTTAATTAGTACAAATTAAAAGATCATATGGCGTCTTCATCAAAACATCAAGACATGAAATCACAAGTAACCAGGCAGGAAATCCAACGAGAACTATATTACTACAGAAAACAATTTGTCTAGGCAGAAGGAACAAAGTCTCTAATAGCCGAAGAAATCGAAGTACAAGAAGATCTAATGGAAAACATGCCTCTGAAACCGCCAACAGATGATGGAAGGAAGGAGAAAGAGATGATGAAAAAAAATTGGGCAATAATTACGAAATCCTCGAGTCGGTCAAACAACTATCGACGCAATTGATGGAGAAGATTGATAACACACTATCTCGCCTTCAAGATTTTTAGTAAGATGTAATATTTAAAATATATATGTTATTGACGTCTAGATCTGATCGTTTGAACAATTTTTATATTTGATACATTATAATTATCTATATGGTTCATGTTTGTAAGAATATTATTATTATATTTATGGGTTAAAGATATTTTAGTTATCTATACGATTAATTGATTCTCAGGATCCATCACATCGATTTTTTCAATTATATTTCTTTCGACCTTTTATTCATACCCATATTCATACTCATATTATATTATGAAATATGTCTCAAAATATTATTTAATTTTATTAATCATTAAACTTATCTCTTTATTACCGTACTAGTAAAAAGATGAAATCTCATCCTTTATAAAAAAATCGCATTGACAAACTCGACGACAGTGTGAAGGTTTTAAATTGAAATCATTACATGCATTAAATGCGTTGTACACTTGTTTTTGCAACTCGAGGACGACATGTCCAATGTGCAGTGAACTGCACTGACATGATTGGTGACATGCAAAGATGCAGGTACCTGATTACCTTTCCATTTCGTACCAGACCAAAAAAGAACTTTTGTTTGCTTTTAACTTTTAAACAACCTTGTACTTTTATGAGACTAACCCCATCCACGACTTTTTAGTGGATCAGTTGTAAAAATTAATTATAAAAAAATGAAACATTGAATTTTAAAGCAACCATGAATGTTTCTCCCCCAAACTTGGTCGTTCCCCTGGTTTATTCCACAAAGTGACACGTATTAACTATATCTTCATAAAACAATAGTATATCTACTTTACAAATATTAACCAAATATGTCGGTTTTCTTATTTGGATAAAAAAATTTCAAACGTTTAAGAAGGAATATTAATAAACAAGTGTAAATTATATCATATTAAAATTTGGATAATGTGCATAGCATATCAATAAACCTAATAAAGATATTACATGATAATATTTGAATAAGATAACAATTCTATTTTTATTACACTCGATGACATTATGAAGTATGTCAATATTATACTCTATTTATAGAGAATAAAATCAGGAATTCTGATATTTATTTAGAATAAAATTATTAAGATAATTATAAGATTTTTAGTGATAACAAATATTATCCAAATATGTTGGTTTAATTTTTTGAATAATTTTTTTTTCAAATATTGACTTTGAATAGGGTTGTATTTTTAGTGAAATAGGGGTGTATTTTTTGCAAATCCCATAAACTTAATAAAGATATTACATGATTGATAAATGATGGATGATGGTTGATGATGATGATGATGAATGATGATGATGATTGATGATGATGATGATGATGATTGATAAATGATGGATGATGATTGATGATGACGATGATGAATGATGATGATGATTGATGATGATGATGATGATTGATGAATGATGGATGATGGTTGATGATGATGATTGATGATAATGATGATCACAAAACTTAAAAAGACAAATAGATTTTAGATTTTTTATAATTTCATATCTTTCCTTAAAAATTTAAAAAAAATCCAAAAAGATTTTTACCTACCAATGACGCACCGAGTAATACCACACACTGATAATGATGATGGTCGATGATGATGATGATTGATGATGATGGTTGATGATTGATGATGATTGATGATGATGACGATGATTGATAAATGATGGATGATGGTTGATGATGTTGATGAATGATGATGATGATTGATGATGATGATGATGATTGATAAATGATGGATGATGGTTGATGATGATGATGATTGATGATGATGATGATGAATGATGATGATGATTGATGATGATGATGATGATTGATGAATGATGGATGATGGTTGATGATGATGATTGATGATAATGATGATCACAAAATTTAAAATGACAAAAAGATTTTAGATTTTTTATAATTTTCATATCTTTCCTTAAAATTTTAAAAAGAATCCAAAAAGATTTTTACCTACCGATGATGCACCGAGTAATACCACTCATTGATGACGATGATTGATGATGATGGTTGATGATGAATGATGATGCTGATTGATGATGATGATGATGATTGATGAATGATGGATGATGGTTGATTAGGGTTTTCTAGTTCTCATATGATGGATTAGGGTTTTTGAATGTTGCAAATGATGTTATGAGGGTTTTCTAGTTTTCATATGATGGATTAGGGTTTATTAGGGTATTCTAGTTTTCATATGATGGATTAGGGTTTATTAGTGTTTTCTAGTTTTCATATGATGGATTAGGGTTTTCTAGTTTTCATATGATGGATTAGGGTTTATTAGGGCTTTCTAGTTTTCATATGATTGTTTAGGGTTTTTGAATGTTGCAAATAATGTTACTAGGGTTTTCTAGTTTTCATATGATGGATTAGGGTTTATTAGGGTTTATTAGGGTTGATGATGATGACGATGATGATGATGAATGAACGATAATGATGATTGATGATGATGATGATTGATGATGATGATGATGAATGAATGATTAGGGTTTACTAGGGTTTATTAGGGTTTTCTAGTTAAAACTAGTTTTCATATGATGGATTAGGGTTTATTAGGGTTGATGATGATGATGATGATGATGATGATGAATGATAATAATGATTGATGATGATGATGATTGATGATGATGATGAATGAATGATTAGCGTTTACTAGGGTTTATTAAGGTTTTCTAGTTTAAACTAGTTTTCATATGATGGATTAGGGTTTATTAAGGTTTTCTAGTTCTCATATGAAGGATTAGGGTTTTTGAATGTTGCAAATGATGTTACAAGGGTTTTCTAGTTTTCATATGATGGATTAGAGTTTATTAGGGTTTTCTAGTTTTCATATGATGGATTAGGGTTTATTAGGGTTTTCTAGTTTTCATATGATGGATTAGGGTTTATTAGGGTTTTCTAGTTTTCTTATGATAGATTAGGGTTTATTAGGGTTTTCTAGTTTTTATATGATGGATTAGGGTTTATTAGGGTTTATTAGGGTTGATGATGATGATGATGATGAATGATAATGATGATTGATGATGATATTGATTGATGATGATGATGAATGAATGATTAGGGTTTACTAGGGTTTATTAGGGTTTTCTAGTTTAAACTAGTTTTCATATGATGGATTAGGGTTTATTAGGGTTTTCTAGTTCTCATATGATGGATTAGGGTTTTTGAATGTTGCAAATGATGTTACTAGGGTTTTCTAGTTTTCATATGATGGATTAGGGTTTATTAGGGTTTTCTAGTTTTTATATGATGGATTAGGGTTTATTAGGGTTTTCTAGTTTTCATATGATGGATTAGGGTTTTTGAATGTTGCAAATGATGTTACTAGGGTTTTCTAGTTTTCATATGATGGATTAGGGTTTATTATGAATGAATGATAATGATGATTGATGATGATGATGATTGATGATGATGATGATGAATGGTTAGGGTTTACTAGGGTTTATTAGGGTTTTCTAGTTTAAACTAGTTTTCATATGATGTATTAGGGTTTATTAGGGTTTTTTAGTTCTCCTATGATGGATTAGGGTTTTTGAATGTTGCAAATGATGTTACTAGGGTTTTCTAGTTTTCATATGATGGATTAGGGTTTATTAGGGTTTTCTAGTTTTCATATAATGGATTAGGGTTTATTAGGGTTTTGTAGTTTTCATATGATCCATTACGGTTTATTCCGGTTTTCTAGTTTTCATATGATGGATTAGGGTTTATTAGGGTTTATTAGGGCTGATGATGATGATGATGATGATGAATGAATGATAATGATGATTGATGATGATGATGATTGATGATGATGATGAATGAATGATTAGGGTTTACTAGGAGGGTTTTCTAGGTTAAACTAGTTTTCATATGATGGATTAGGGTTTATTAAGGTTTTCTAGTTCTCATATGATGGATTAGGGTTTTTGAATGTTGCAAATGATGTTACTAGGGTTTTCTAGTTTTCATATGATGGATTAGGGTTTATTAGGGTTTTCTAGTTTTCATATGATGGATTAGGGTTTATTAGGGTTTTCTAGTTTTCATATGATGGATTTGGGTTTTTGAATGTTGCAAATGATGTTACTAGGGTTTTCTAGTTTTCATATGATGGATTAGGGTTTATTAGGGTTGATGATGATGAAGAAAATGATGAATGAATGATAATGATGATTGATGATGATGATGATTGATGATGATGATTAATGAATTATTAGGGTTTACTAGGGTTTATTTTGGTTTTCTAGTTTAAACTAGTTTTCATATGATGGATTATGGTTTATTAGGGTTTTCTAGTTCTCATATGATGGATTAGGATTTTTGAATGTTGCAAATGATGTTACTAGGGTTTTCTAGTTTTCATATGATGGATTAGGGTTTATTAGGGTTTTATAGTTTTCATATGATGGATTAGGGTTTATTAGGGTTTTCTAGTTTTCATATGATGGATTAGGGTTTTTGAATGTTGCAAATGATGTTACTAGGGTTTTCTAGTTTTCATATGATGGATTAGGGTTTATTAGGGTTTTCTAGTTTTTATATGATGGATTAGGGTTTATTAGGGTTTTCTAGTTTTCATATGATGGATTAGGGTTTTTGAATGTTGCAAATGATGTTACTAGGGTTTTCTAGTTTTCATATGATGGATTAGGGTTTATTATGAATGAATGATAATGATGATTGATGATGATGATGATTGATGATGATGATGATGAATGGTTAGGGTTTACTAGGGTTTATTAGGGTTTTCTAGTTTAAACTAGTTTTCATATGATGTATTAGGGTTTTTTAGTTCTCCTATGATGGATTAGGGTTTTTGAATGTTGCAAATGATGTTACTAGGGTTTTCTAGTTTTCATATGATGGATTAGGGTTTATTAGGATTTTCTAGTTTTCATATAATGGATTAGGGTTTATTAGGGTTTTGTAGTTTTCATATGATCCATTACGGTTTATTCGGGTTTTCTAGTTTTCATATGATGGATTAGGGTTTATTAGGGTTTATTAGGGCTGATGATGATGATGATGATGATTGAATGAATGATAATGATGATTGATGATGATGATGATTGATGATGATGATGAATGAATGATTAGGGTTTACTAGGAGGGTTTTCTAGGTTAAACTAGTTTTCATATGATGGATTAGGGTTTATTAAGGTTTTCTAGTTCTCATATGATGGATTAGGGTTTTTGAATGTTGCAAATGATGTTACTAGGGTTTTCTAGTTTTCATATGATGGATTAGGGTTTATTAGGGTTTTCTAGTTTTCATATGATGGATTAGGGTTTATTAGGGTTTTCTAGTTTTCATATGATGGATTTGGGTTTTTGAATGTTGCAAATGATGTTACTAGGGTTTTCTAGTTTTCATATGATGGATTAGGGTTTATTAGGGTTGATGATGATGAAGAAAATGATGAATGAATGATAATGATGATTGATGATGATGATGATTGATGATGATGATTAATGAATTATTAGGGTTTACTAGGGTTTATTTTGGTTTTCTAGTTTAAACTAGTTTTCATATGATGGATTATGGTTTATTAGGGTTTTCTAGTTCTCATATGATGGATTAGGATTTTTGAATGTTGCAAATGATGTTACTAGGGTTTTCTAGTTTTCATATGATGGATTAGGGTTTATTAGGGTTTTATAGTTTTCATATGATGGATTAGGGTTTATTAGGGTTTTCTAGTTTTCATATGATGGATTAGGGTTTTTGAATGTTGCAAATGATGTTACTAGGGTTTTCTAGTTTTCATATGATGGATTAGGGTTTATTAGGGTTTTCTAAAAAACCCTAGTAACATCATTTAATAAACCCTAATCCATCATATGAAAACTAAAATGTAAGCACCCGAAAATTTTGGTAACAATCATAAAATGAACATATGAAAAGTTGGGTTTGAACGAGGGCGTAATAGTAAAAAAATTGGTCAAAAATGGCAAAATGGTCATTTGGCACACAAATGACCTTAATGTAAAGAAAATATAATTGTGGGGTAAGAATTAAAGAAAATAAACTTATATTGTTATCAAATGAAGTTCTTGTGCCATTTTGGGAAAAAATAGAACTGGAGGGACCAAAGTGTAAAGTAGCTAGGTATAAAAAGAAGAAAAATCTTCTCCCAGTTCATAGAACACGGGAGAGACTTCTAGAGAGAGCCAGAGAGAGCTAGGGTGATCGGGTCTTGAAGGTTGTGAGGAATTGAATCAATTCCACTTGGAATTGAAGAATTCCAAGCCATATAAGGTTAGTAATCTTGTTTTTAGGGTTTTTTAACCCATTTCCCGTGAGTGTGTTACTGTAGCTTCGTGATTTCAGTGACTAGAGGAGGATTATCCTATGATTCCTAGCCTTAATTGATGTTTTAGTCACTATCTAAACCTAGTTCATCTATTGAAAATGTTAAAAATCAAGAAAATGAGAATTTGAGCTCAAGAACCCTAACTAACGGGTTTGTAAGAACAAGTTGGTTTTAATGGTTCTTGATAAGTCTAATATTTCATAATAGAAGTAATAAATCATTCCTAGTTGATAAATTTGAGTAATTTCATATTTTGGGTAAAAATGTCAAAAATGGAAATTTTTGGAAAAAACTTGGAATCCATGATTCCATGGTTTAAAAACAAGTAAAAGTAGTTGGTTTATGTTTCTAATCACACCTTGATCAGTATCCAACATATGGATAACTTAAAAATCAAGTTTGGTGATTTCTTGTGTAATTGAACCCTAGAAATTGAGTTTATGATCAAAGTGTTAATTTGACATAAAGAGTTGGTTGGAATGAGTCATAAATGATGTTTAAGTATGAAGAAACCATTAGAAGTGGTTTCCTAAGAGTTTCAAATAAATAAAATGAATGTTTGAACAAAAACTGAAATTTGTCGGGTGGAATGGAATTGGTGATTCCATGAATGAAACCCATGGAAATGGTTAATGGAAATCATTAATTGGTAACTAACAAAGTATGTTTTTGGTTGTAAAAACCTTAAATTAAATCATCCATTGGTTATATAAACATATGGATAGAAAATGGACAAAACTAGATTTTAAAATTTGAATTGATGTGCATATGAGCTTCCTTAGAGCTCTTGTGACATCCTATGGTCTTAATCATTAAGTCATGAACTAAATAAGACTTAATAGAAGTGAAAACATGTTCTTAACATAATAATGGGTCAATAGAACCTATGGTCAAAATTTGGTGAAGCTTGGAGTTAAAACGAGCCCGATACATGATTTTTAGTGAAAAATTCAAGTTTTTGAAGGATCTGGGAGTTACACGGTCGTGTAACTTTTATGAGCAGAATTACACGACCGTGTAACCTACTGGAAGGTGGTAAAGAGTCTATTTTGCCCCTAGACATGTAGCCTTGGTCTTCAATTGATCCCATAAGTGTTATAGAGCATGAAAACATGAAAAATGAGTCTAAATTATGTAAGTGACTTTCCAAGGGTATAATGGTCAATAAAATGTCATTTAAAAGATAATAAGAATAAGTAAAAAGGTGTGTTAAGGAATGAATATCACAAAAATATTGTGATATGAGCCTAGTGGAACATAACAAAGTAGTCCTTACATGTTGTTAAAGTATAACATGTTATTAATAAAGTGTGAATAAACTTCTTAGGTACTTAAGAAGTAAAAGGGCAATGAATGGAAGGGACAAGGAAGGCTGTAATTATAGTTAGACTTCTCTAACTAGCCAAGGTGAGTAATGTGTGGATTTTTTAGTACATAGCAAAAATGGGTTTTATACAAAGAAATGAGTTTTATACACAATGTTTTGGGAGTCAAAATGGTTTTACGGAAATTGAAATGGTTCAATGAAAATGAAAATGGTTCTATGGAACTGGAAATGGTTTTGTGAAACTGGAAATGATACTATGAAATAGTAAGTACAATGTGTACAGAAATGATAAATGAGAAATACAGAGAATTAATAAAGTGATTGAGCCCTGTTGATGAGTTGAGAAGTATCCGGATAAAGATCACGGGCTGCTGCGGTAGGGGTGGTCAAAAGACACTATTGGGATGGTACCTCCCGTCGCGAAGTAGTTGTCTCATTGGTACCTTGATGGATGAATTCGTTTCATGCTGTCGAGGGAGGAGTTATACGGGTGCGTCTCGTATAAAGCCTACGGGTGCGCTCGTAGGAATGTGCTCACAAATGAAAAGGAATACCTATGGGTGCGCTCATAGGAAATTAGATAATATGAAAATTTGGAATGTTAGTACCTATGGGTGCGCTCATAGGAAATTGAATAATATGAAAATTTGGAATGTTTGAAATATGGAAAACTATTTTGGGTCTAAACTCATATTGCTCACGAGACATTATGTCTTACGTATGTTTTTTTTAAATGCTATGTACTCAGGTGATCAAACAAGGAATTAGAAGAGTCGAGTGTGGGACGGTAGCTTTCGTTGTGTAAAGTATGTACTGTTTAAATTGTGGTATTGATACAGAATAGTAATGCCCCATATGTATACAGAATTGTGTGAAATTGGGGTGTTACAATTTGGTATCAGAGCCATAGTTTAAGCGAACTAGGTGTCAATACTTGAACCTAGACTTAAACTGTGTAGGGGTTAAGAGAGATACAGACTAAATATAAGACTGTAAGTAAGAGGAGGTAAACCTTAAACAGTGAAACATGAGTCCTGGTGGTGAAACCGGAAGCAAATATGTATAAGTGGTTATAATAATATGGGCCCGTACTATCATAATCACAGGATATATATTTGAGTTTGGTGGACCCACAAGGGAATCATGTGAATCTGTAAAGGATGTGTATGGAAGGTGTGAGTGACATAGGATAGATATACCTATGTAACAAAGCCAAGTATGAATGAAGAGTATTAAAAACAAGATAACGAGTGTGTGAAAAGTAATACGGGAAATCCAAATATGTGGTTGTGATAACCACCATACCATATGAGAAATAATGTAAAGTATATGTAATAAACATGAGAAAGTATGATAGAAGACGATAAAAGAGATATGACAAGAATGTATAAATCTATTAAGAATTTTGAAATAGAAGAAATGGGGTTATATAATATAAATATAAAAAAAATATACAGTTGAAAATTCTGTTGTTTAACGGAACTGAATTATGATCATGGAATAAAGAAAAAAACAGTGTCACTACAGTGACCAAAGAAAGAAAGATTGGAAAAGAATATGAATACATATATGTCAATAAAACCCAATGGCTGTATGAAAGGGTAAAGAATAAATATTGAGAGGTAGTATGATATGTCTCCCAGGGACAACCAGGGAATTAAAGTATGTGTACTAAAAGTTATGATCAAAGATGTTAGTATAAAATGAAAGTAAAATACTTAACCAAGTATTAGATAAGGAATAAAAAGAAAAATAAGAAATGGGAAGTAGTGACTTCCAAACCCGAAGGAAATATGACAAGTAAAGACATCTAATGGTTGGAGCAAATAGCTAAGTCATAAGTATAGTGCTATAATGAGTAATATGATAAAGTAAGATACCCGAATGAGAAAGAAATGAAAAATGGAAGACTGTTAAGGATTATGATATCTTAAGTATTTTGCATTATTATAATGTGATTATAAGAACATGAATTGAAAAATAAAGATTGAATGCCTAAACAAGTGTTAGGCGAGAAATTAAAGATAAGACAAATGATGTGGATAATCAGAGGGATATAACAAAAATTATTAAAGAAAATGATGATAAGATATTGGTTGTTTGGAATTAAAGTCCGCAACCAAATGAAGGAAGTATAAAAAGAAATACAAATAATAAAAAGGGTATATCGGGGTATGTTAACCGAGGAAAACCAAAAGCATGTAAGAAACATGACTAAAGGTCATAATCAATATGAAGTAAGGAATAAGAGTGAATGCCTAAGTAAGTACTAGGCAAAGAATCAAAGATAAGATAAAAGAATGAAAATAAGGACTATAATAAACAGATAGGAACTTGCTACTTCCGAATGTGAATGAATATAACAGGTAAAAGTATTCAATGATTGTGAAAAAACGGTCAGTGCATGGCCAGTATTTATGAAATGTAGTGTATATATATACGTGTATGAGTGTGAAAGAATGAGTAAGTATGAAACTTATATAATATATAAGTGTAAAGGTGGATATGAAATATGTATCCTAATTAGAATACTATAAACTAAGAGGCAAAAGAATGAGATAAAGTATTTGGCATACAGCCTCAAAATACAAGAGAATAAATGATATAGGAAAAAAAATGGTATGAGTATTTCATCATAAAATACATAAGAAGAAAGTATGACATGGAATACGAGATATATAATACTTTAAAGGAATGAATAAGCTTATAGCTTTAATATATATAGAAATAAAGCGTATAAAGGAATGAGGTGTAAACGAAAAGATAATGTAATGTGTTGGGCATATAGCCTTATAACACATAGAAAATGACGGTAAAAGATATGATAAAATAAATTTGGGCTTAAAGGCTAGAAAATGTATAGAAAAGGAGTGGGATACAAAAGTTTAATATCTGTTAAAGAAGGGTCATACTATATAAATACGAAAATAGTGTATGTTAAAAGAGTACAATGAGGAAAGGAAGTAAATACTTGAATTGGTAATGTAAGTTTTTCTAATCAAATGGTAAAATGACGTATTTGGGTAGTAAGAAAGACAAGTTTTTGACATTAGCCATAATAAGTATAGAGTAGTAAATGATAAAGTGTTAAACTAAGCACTAGTGTGAGAAATAAGAACGACAAGAAAGTACTAAAACATAAGTAATATCATGAGAATGGTACACGGGGTACCTAAAAAGATGAAAAGTTTATTTATAAAAGTATTGTAAGAAATCTGAAACATGAAAAAGACATGATTATATTAGTAAGTGTAATGAGTAAGTGAGACCGAAATCTCATAAATAATGAAGGAGGATGAAAGAAGTATCTTGGTTACTAATATGTCAAAATGTGAAAATGATACAAGTAAAGAGTGATATAGGGTAAGTAATTGTAAAAGTAATGCATATAATGTACAGGGAACGAGTAAGAGGCACGTGAAATTGAGATTTCGTAAATCATGAAATAAGAATGGGAGTAACGTTTGAATTATTAATAAATCAAGATACAAAGATACTATGAGTACCACGGGATACAAGATAAGTATTCATGAGAATAACCCATGTGAAATATAAAAGGAGGAAGATAACAATATGATGAGGATGTATGAACGATAGTATAAAGTTAAATAAATCCTATAATTACGTAGTAAAGGTGATGAAAGTAAGAGTAATGAAGTTTGACAGCAACACTAGGTCAACTTCAACAGTAAAACTGTACAAATCTACTAGGCTAAAAAGTATGTATCATACATATAAAGAAACCTACGGATGTCTAGCTTCTAAAACAAAAAGCGGTATGTCATTTTGACTTTTCTGGAGTGAGATATGTAAATTCTCGTGTGAGGTGTACTGTTTCGACAGATTCTGTCCCAAACAGAAAAGTGAGGATGTAAAGAGTAACGAAAGAAAGAGAATACTTACCTTATAAATGGTAATGAACCGGAAGTTGTTAGTAGAGAAAAAGAAGAACAAACTTGAAGTTTAAAAGATTTAAAGAATAAAATATATAAAAGATAAGAAGTTGTAAAACTTCTGGAAAGAAGAAATAGTAATAAATTATATATGTAATAATGAATGAGTAGAGGAATGAGAAAAAGAGAAGAGTGAAAATAAATGAATAATATTATAAGTAAAGAGTGAAAAGAATGAGGAGGTGTTGTAAAACAAATTTGCTTAAGTAAAATGTCCACTAAGGGACAAAATTTTACAAGAAAAGATTTAGTGTATTTATGAATTTTGTATAAATACAAATTATGTTTAATTGTATTTGGAAAAAGTTTTACAAGTAAAGAATGTGATTAGTATAATCTCATGTGTTTTTGGTAAAGATATGAGAAGAATTACAAAGTAGACTGTTATTTTTGATAAAAGTATGAAAGTATGAAACTACTTTGTAAAATAAGTTTCACTAAAAGATTTGCATATGAATGAAACGAGGTAAAAAGGAATGTAATTAAAACATAGAGTATGAAGTACGAGTGAGCGACTAAAAAGTTGAGAAAATGGATAAAATGACTAAAAGGGTATTTTGGTCATTTATAAAAGTATTATATATGTTATGATAAGAATTCTGAATATTATAAGGAAAAGAGGGTAAAATAACCAAAAATGTATTTTGGTTAGGTGTATAAATGTAAATTACTAAAAGGATATTTGGATGAATATACCTATTATAAGAAGAAAGATTAGAAGTGGGATAATCTTTAAAACACAAATTCCTGAAAACTATTCAGAAAGTTACGCATCTTAAATAAAAGATTAAAAAGTTGAGGGAGTAAAAGGTTATTTCCTCAAAGATACAAGTGTAAGTAAAGAAAAGATAATCGTACTATGCAAAAGACGAAAAGATTCCGGGGACGGAATCCTCTTAAGGAGGGGAGAGTGTAAGCACCCGAAAATTTTGGTAACAATCATAAAATGAACATATGAAAAGTTGGGTTTGAACGAGGGCGTAATAGTAAAAAAATTGGTCAAAAAGGGCAAAATGGTCATTTGGCACACAAATGACCTTAATGTAAAGAAAATATAATTGTGGGGTAAGAATGAAAGAAAATAAACTTATATTGTTATCAAATGAAGTTCTTGTGCCATTTTGGGAAAAAATAGAACCGGAGGGACCAAAGTGTAAAGTAGCTAGGTATAAAAAGAAGAAAAATCTTCTCCCAGTTCATAGAACACGGGAGAGACTTCTAGAGAGAGCCAGAGAGAGCTAGGGTGATCAAGTCTTGAAGGTTGTGAGGAATTGAATAAATTCCACTTGGAATTGAAGAATTCCAAGCCATATAAGGTTAGTAATCTTGTTTTTAGGGTTTTTTAACCCATTTCCCGTGAGTGTGTTACTGTAGCTTCGTGATTTCAGTGGCTAGAGGAGGATTATCCTATGATTCCTAGCCTTAATTGATGTTTTAATCACTATCTAAACCTAGTTCATCTATTGAAAATGTTAAAAATCAAGAAAATGAGAATTTGAGCTCAAGAACCCTAACTAACGGGTTTGTAAGAAAAAGTTGGTTTTAATGGTTCTTGATAAGTCTAATATTTCATAATAGAAGTAATAAATCATTCCTAGTTGATAAATTTGAGTAATTTCATATTTTGGGTAAAAATGTCAAAAATGGAAATTTTTGGAAAAAACTTGGAATCCATGATTCCATGGTTTAAAAACAAGTAAACGTAGTTGGTTTATGTTTCTAATCTCATCTTGATCAGTATCCAACATATGGATAACTTAAAAATCAAGTTTGGTGATTTCTTGTGTAATTGAACCCTAGAAATTGAGTTTATGATCAAAGTGTTAATTTGACATAAAGAGTTGGTTGGAATGAGTCATAAATGATGTTTAAGTATGAAGAAACCATTAGAAGTGGTTTCCTAAGAGTTTCAAATAAATAAAATGAAAGTTTGAACAAAAACTAAAATTTGTCGGGTGGAATGGAATTGGTGATTCCATGAATGAAACCCATGGAAATGGTTAATGGAAATCATTAATTGGTAACTAACAAAGTATGTTTTTGGTTGGAAAAACCTTAAATTAAATCATCCATTGGTTATATAAACATATGGATAGAAAATGGACAAAACTAGATTTTAAAATTTGAGTTGATGTGCATATGAGCTTCCTTAGAGCTCTTGTGACATCCTATGGTCTTAATCATTAAGTCATGAACTAAATAAGAATTAATAGAAGTGAAAACATGTTCTTAACATAATAAAGGGTCAATAGAACCTATGGTAAAAATTTGGTGAAGTTTGGAGTTAAAACGAGCCCGATACATGATTTTTAGTGAAAAATTCAAGTTTTTGAAGGATCTGGGAGTTACACGGCCGTGTAACATTTATGAGCAGAATTACACGACCGTGTAACCTACTGGAAGGTGGTAAAGAGTCTATTTTGCCCCTAGACATGTAGCCTTGGTCTCCAATTGATCCCATAAGTGTTATAGAGCATGAAAACATGAAAAATGAGTCTAAATTGTGTAAGTGACTTTCCAAGGGTATAATGGTCAATAAAATGTCATTTAAAAGATAATAAGAATAAGTAAAAAGGTGTGTTAAGGAATGAATATCACAAAAATATTATGATATGAGCCTAGTGGAACATAACAAAGTAGTTCTTACATGTTGTTAAAGTATAACATGTTATTAATAAAGTGTGAATAAACTTCTTAGGTACTTAAGAAGTAAAAGGGCAATGAATGGAAGGGACAAGGAAGGGTGTAATTATAGTTAGACTTCTCTAAGTAGCCAAGGTGAGTAATGTGTGGATTTTTGAGTAAATAGCAAAAATGGGTTTTATACAAAGAAATGAGTTTTATACACAATGTTTTGGGAGTCAAAATGGTTTTATGGAAATTGAAATGGTTCAATGAAAATGAAAATGGTTCTGTGGAACTGGAAATGGTTTTGTGAAACTGGAAATGATACTATGAAATAGTAAGTACAATGTGTACAGAAATAATAAATGAGAAATACAGAGAATTAATAAAGTGATTGAGCCCTGTTGATGAGTTGAGAAGCATCCGGATAAAGATCACGGGCTGCTGCGGTAGGGGTGGTCAAAAGACACTACTGGGATGGTACCTCCCGTCGCGAAGTAGTTGTCTCATTGGTACCTTGATGGATGAATTCGTTTCATGCTGTCGAGGGAGGAGTTATACGGGTGCGTCTCGTATAAAGCCTACGGGTGCGCTCGTAGGAATGTGCTCACAAATGAAAAGGAATACCTATGGGTGCGCTCATAGGAAATTAGATAATATGAAAATTTGGAATGTTAGTACCTATGGGTGCGCTCATAGGAAATTGAATAATATGAAATTTTGGAATGTTTGAAATATGGAAAACTATTTTGGGTCTAAACCCATATTGCTCACGAGACATTATGTCTTACGTATGTTTTTTTTAAAATGCTATGTACTCAGGTGATCAAACAAGGAATTAGAATAGTCGAGTGTGGGATGGTAGCTTTCGTTGTGTAAAGTATGTACTGTTTAAATTGTGGTATTGATACAGAATAGTAATGCCCCATATGTATAACTAAATATTTTGTATTATAAAGTCTTGGTAAAAAAAATTATGTGAAATTGGGGTGTTACATAAAAAACCCTAGTAATATCATTTGCAACATTCAAAAACCCTAATCCATCATATGAAAACTAGAAAACCCTAATAAACCCTAATCAATCATCATCATTCATTCATCATCATCATCATCATTCATTCATTCATTCATCATCATCATCAATCATCATCATCATTCATTCATCATCATCATCATCATTCATTCATCATCATCATGAATCATCATGAATCATTCTTCCATCATCATTCATTCATCATCCATCACCATCATCATTCATAAACAAAATCTAATTACTAGCTTAATAATGATTTGGATAATATTAATTTGTTATCACTAAAAATCTTATAAATGTCTTAATAATGTCGTAGAGTGTAATAAAAATAGAATTGTTATCTTATTAAAATATAAGTATGTAATCATCATCATCATCATCATCAACCATCATATTCATCATCAATCATCATCATCATTCATTCATCATCAACATCATCATCATCATATATTCATTCATCATCATCATCATCATTCATTCATCATCATCATCAACCATCATCATCATCGTCATTCATATATTCAACATTCATCATCATCAACAAAAGTTAATTTTTAGGTTAAAAATTATTTGGATAATATTTGTGATCACTAAAAATCTTATAATATATTATCCAAATAATTTTATCCTAAAAAAATATCAAATTTCCTGATTTTATTATCTATAAATAGAGTATAATATTGACATACTTCATAACATCATCAAGTGTAAAAAAATAAAATTGTGATCTTATTCAAGTGTAAAAAAATATAATTAACACTTGTTTATTAATATTCCTTCTTAAACTTTTGAAAAAAATTGATCCAAAAGATAAAACCGATATATATGGTAAAGAAACGTCATTTACGCGGCACGACCTCCTTTCAGAGACCGATCAAAACCTGCTTCTCCAATACAGTGAACACATCCCCCATTTTCTTTCCCATTTACTCTGTTTCGTCTTTCAAAATTTCAAAAAAATGTCTCCGCTAGAGAAGAATTGCACCAACATTCTGTGTATACCTGACGAACTCCTTAGAGAAATCCTTACTAGGGTTGGAGCGTCTTCCGTAGAGAATTTGCTAAACACATCGGCAAGATATGTTCGTTGAAAACCCTGAATCGTCCTCCTCTGTAACTTGAATTTTTTTTCTTTCATGATCAGTTGCAGGAAATTAAATGAGTTATCTAAACACAAGAATGTGTTGGAACGAGTTTCCATTGACAGCCATACAAGATCCCTGTTCTTCCCTTACGAACTTCTGGAAGCTCTTTTTTGGGGTAGATGTGTGGCGGCTAAAAACCCTGAAGCTCTTTACGTAGCCGGAATGGTAAACATTCATAAATAAATATTTCTGTAATACTCATTCGTTCTTTTTGTATTCAGTCTAACCGTTTTTATATGAAAAACTGTTTCTTGATCACAGTTTGAATTCTTTGCATCAAGTGAAAAGAAGGAAGGCATAGAGAAATTTAGAAAATCTTTGAGTAAAGGTCACATTGGGGCATCTTATGTTCTTGGCATATTGCTCATGGCAGAGCCAAATGAGTCATCAGCCGAGGGTTTATCGATTTTGAAAGGAATGAACCTTCAACAAAAAGAAGAAGGGTGGATCATTGGATATAAAGACTTGGATTATATGTATATTCTACTTAATTTGCAGCCTACAGTAAAGCTTTCGTTAGACTTTATAGATTTAAAATGTGATGAAGAATCACACACTTATGATCGTATTAGAGAATCATTTTGAGAAGTAGATTTAGGCCTTTCTAATTGCAACATTTGTAAATGGATAAGAGAATTGTATTTTTTTATATGGAATGTTAATAGAATGTATTAGTTTGTTAATATGACAAATTAATTTCCGTATATGAAGGTGTTTATGTTATGACATTTATTTAAAACGCAACAATAAATAAGATAAACACACAAATGAATGAATAAAACGCACCAATTAATAAATTTATCGTGCTAATGAATGAATAAGATCAGTAAATAAATTAAAACAAAAACTAAGGAATATTTATTAAGTTGTTACCCCCCACAGCCAAGATCAGTGTTCGAAGCCTGCTCTTGGCAATATTTAATAACTTTTTAATTATTTTCGTACCACAAGTTACGTTTCCCGCTAATTTGTCGCACTAACAAATACTAAACGCACCAAAATTAATGATACATTCATGCATAGTGATGTCAACCTACTCAGTTGACATTTTAGCATAATGATGTCATCGGTATTTTTGCTCGAAATTATTTTGGACGTAATAATTATTCATAAGGAAAAGGAGGAACATAACATAAATATGTAAAAAGGACAGTTGTCGGATGAGGCCAATGGTCAAAGTGGGAAGATGTTACCCCCCCCACAGCCAAGAGCAGTGTTCGAAGCTTGCTCTTGGCAATTTATATTTTATCATTTAATTTTTTCGTACCATAAAATGAATGTTTGGATTATGAATTATTTTTAATAACATTTTTTTTTCATACCAAGGAACTCTGATAACCGCAGCAATAACCCAAAAAACCCAATAGATAATCGCATCAAGGGTATAAAATTTCCTTTTCCCGCCAACAAATTTGGGTGGAATTTGCACCAACAAAGACCGATCGCACCAAATGTTTATGTTAATTTCAGTTTTTTGATTATCCCGCGCATTACGGGTCTTAGTAATCACAATACAACAGCATACCCATATTCTACATTCCCCTGCTATTGACGTCGATGTTATCAAAGGGTTTCTCTAAAACCAAACAAACGATCACCGTTCTCTTGGATTCGCCTATCAGTCAAACAAGTTATTAGCATTCCACATTCTGGTGATAACATGTCTGAGTCATCACAAATGCAAGAAACACGGAAAAGAGGAAGAGGCACTGTGGTGTAGCGTCTTTTATAAAGAAGATGAACAAGGAAGATTATCACGTTCAGTTTCATAAAAATAATATCCCTGTGAAATCATCTTTTATGTCCTGGTTTGGCATGACGATTCAATATAGGGTATCCGTTCATATCGATATGGGTAAACTGGATAATGAAGAATTTGAGAAGATATGGCTGGATACGAAGGTATGTGTAGTCAAGTATGCATTTACATAGTTTACGATATTAAACAGAGCATTGTTAACGTTTGTTAAATTGTAGACGACATGGAACATCTAGACCGATGCTCAAAAAGAGTTTATGCGAAGGAAGGCTGTGAAAATCGGTACAAATTTCAGATCAAGGCTTGTGAAAAAGTACGTAAAAACAGAGAAGTCTCCCTGTGAGAAGTATACGTTTATTGATCCGGTGGATTGGAAACCTTTGTCTTACAAAAAACTAGCCCAAAATTTTTGGTATGTAATGCACAATTTACGTAAGTTTAAGGTTATTCGGTATATGTTTCCAGGTAAATTATTTATAACAATTTGTGATATTGTGTGTGAAGTCAAAAAGCGAAAAAGCAAAGGCCAGCAATGCCAACAGAAGGATGAGGCCCCGATTAGGACGAGGTGGCTGGAAGGCTATGGAAGTAAAGAAAGAACTTATTTGGGATCAGCTTGTAGAAAAATACAACTTTGTTGGTAGTTTAAATAATGTTCGATCAAAGAGGTATTTGGTTGGTGCTGCTGTTAAAAATAAGGAAACAAACTTGTATGAACTTCCACCTAGCGCCCTTGAAGATTACAAACGATTGGTAAACACTTGTTTTTTAGATTACGTTTTTTTGTAAAACAATTGGTAATGGGAAAATTTTATAGGACAAAGATGAGAAAAAAATGAAGGCGGATGGGACCTACTATTTAAATAAGGAAGACCCTTTAACCAGGCTTTTGGGACCAGAGCACGGGGGACGATCACGGACCATAAACAGGATCGTTGGTCATACCAAGGTTAAGGGTGGATTGATTAGAAACACCAACCTTGGTAGAGACTCGGTCAACACGGGGCAAAGTGTTCGTGAGTCTAGTTGTGGGGAGGTTTCACCTTCCAAGTATCCACCTATCGAGGTAATATATTAATATTAAAATTGTAGCTTGTAGTTTTGAGTTTGTAATTTAATATGTTTTCTGGTTTGTAGAAGAGGACCCCATGTAACTTGCTTATCAACGTGGCTAACTCTCGATAGGTGACTGTGGCTTCTGGTACAGCATGGCCCACCCTAGGAGCGGTGGTACATAGGAAACCGATTGAAGAGGGATGTGCCAAAGTACAAATTGATGAAATCGTTGAAACGTTTAAGGACCTGCCAGTCCATTCACTTACAGTATCAGATGAAGCTAAACTGTTAAGGATTTGTATTATGCAATCGTTCAGTGGCATAGGCATGCACTAAATGTATATTTTTTAAAAGGAATATGAATATATTTTACTATAATATGGTTAAATATAAATTACAATATAATGTAGCTTGCGACCAACAACGCACCGACCAATTCATCACCAATTGGTTCAATTCACACCTCGCAGTCATCACAATTTGATACGACCTCAGTTTATAAGCCACAGGTACTCGTATATGTTGGTAATTTATATAGTTTCAACTATTAAAAGTTATAACATTTTGTTTGTTATTTTAGTTTCAACCAAACGACGGTGAAATTTTTACTCTGAATGGCCCCTTTACAAATTTGGTTTGTCTTCAAATTCCTTAATTTAGTTACTTTGTTAATGTATATATAATTAGAATATACATAATAATTGTTTGTGTTGTGATTTTTTTAGCTAATATCACAAATACCTAATTTTGTACTTGTACAACAACCATCATTCAAAAAATTTGTTGACCCTGACGTGGGCAAATTGTTGAGCGAAATACAAATAAAAGGAAAGAAACATACGGATATACTTTATCAACTATCAAATCTGTTTGGGGATGAATATTTTTTAATACCGTGTCACCGCAAGGGTTGTATAAAGAGAAGGTTGAATATGACATCGTACTTTCGGAGGTCTTACAACTATTGTTAAACCATCGGCTTGATGTCAAAATTTTACAATGGTTTTCAATGTAAGTTCTTATTACTTATTATTGCTTTTTAATGAACTTATAAAATATCATTTTATATATGATTTAATTGACTAACCTTAAATAATATCATTAAGGTATTTTTATGAGCTGCGAAACAATTCGTCTTGCGCTTTCGTTGATTCGACAATTATTAAAGATGAAGGCGACACAACAAAACGGGCCGCCGTCATAGATCACATAAAAGAATTACTTTTGCATCATGAGAATAAAGATTTTTTTCTTGCACCATATATATTTAGGTAATATATAAATTTCCATAATACATCCACATACATATACACACTAAAGAGAATAAAGATGTTTTATGATTTATATTTTTGTATTGGACATTGGGTGCTTATTATTCTTTGGCCGGAAAAGGGAATCGCATATGTTCTTGACTCTTTAAAACGTTCCGCTAAACCGGACACATACCCCATTTGTCTATTATTGATCAAGCTTTCCCGAGTAAATATAAATGGAAGATTGCAAAGGTTTGTTTTAAATTTCATTTTTTATCAATTTATATGAAGGGGTTGAAAATATTTATTTGTGAATTAATTACAGCGCTTCAAATAAAAAGAAATCTGGGAATGTGGTTATGTTGTTATCAAACATATGCAGGAGTATGTTGAGACGATTCAACACAATTGTCCCACTGGAGAAGTGAGTGTTGTTTTTGTATAAAAATATCACTTTTCTTTCTTTGTATACCTGAATATAATATTGTTGTAATAGTTATTAGTTTTGGAACAACAACAAGCTGATTTCGAGTGATGATATCAAGCAAATGGTATTAGATCTAATGCCAAAGTTAGTTCGCAAGGAGATTGAAGGCCGCCTGGAAATATGTTTATAGCATTATAGCATTGTACTCTATAAAATACACATTTGTATATTGTATAATTGTGAATGTTGGTACTGGAACAAAAATTTGTATAATGACCCGAAATAAATTTAGAGTGCGTGATATATGATTATATTAATGGACCGAAATAAATTTTGGTGCAATTTGGTTGTTTTTTATATCATGGGCGACAACTACTTGGTAGGACTAACCCCATATGGCACGCAAAGCCCATGTGTCAGGCTAAGCCTAAATGCCAAACTAAGCCCACGTGTCACGCTAAGCCAAATGGCAGACTAAGCCCATGTCGTAGACTAAGCCCATGTGTCAGACTAAGCCCAAACAACATACTAAGCCCATGTGTCAAGCTAAGCCCAAATGACAGACTAAGCCCACGTGTCACGCTAAGCCCAAATGGCAGAATAAGCCCATGTCGTAGACTAAGCCCATGTGTCAGGCTAAGCCCAAATGGCAGACTAAGCCCATGTGTCAGACTAAGCCCAAATCGCAGACTAAGCCCACGTGGTAGGCTAAGCCCAAATAGCAGAGCTCATGTGTCTGGCTAAGCCCAAATGGCAGTAAGCCCATGTGGTAAGCCATAGCCAAATTATATGATGCAGTTACAATTATATGCTGCGTTGTTTTAATGATGCGGGTTATATGTATTTAGTGCGTTGTTCTATTCTTTCAGAAAAGCTCATTTGATGCGGTTCTATTATTGTTGGTGTGGTTTAATAAACCGCACTATTAAATTGGGGTATTTAATGATGCGGGGTTTTTATATGCGGTTTAATAACCACATCTAAATACCATTTTAACCGCACCAACAAAGGTCTTCTGTACTAGTGTTGGCTTCGTAGCGATTTGACCCAGACCGTGACTAAATCATTAAGAATGCATATCTTCTAAAAACCAAAATTACATAAATAGTTCTTTGATTATTAGATTTTAGAGTAAATTATGATATGGTATAATGAAAATTACAAGATTGGTCCAAGTTTTTTCATTATATGAGCAATTCAATGTGGTTTCATTTCTAGCATGTTCGATCCTTTTGACTAACTATTTTAACAGAACTGATAAACCACATGTAAATGGAAATTTTACAATTTTTATCCTTTTTTTTAATTTATATTTTTACTAGACGAATGTCCGCGCGTTGCGCAGAATAAATTTATATATTTAAAATTTATAAAAATACATGTTGACTATAAATATGTTATTCATATTAATTATGAAATAAAAATTTGTATGTTAAGTTAATATATAAAATAATTATTACTCGCAGTTTGTGTTTGAATAAAACTAAATATGGTTTTCGTTTTATTATTGTTTTTAGCTTTATGATCAATTAATTTAAAAATTACTTATTTGGTCATTTTTTTCATTTCGATTATGTGATGATTATTTATAATATCAATCATTGTTTGTAAAATAACGTAATACAATTTACAATTTTATGTTTTTAGAAACAATTAATTAGAAAGTTTTCAATTATTATAAAATTTAGTTTTTCAAAACCTTTTAATTAATTCGATATGATGATTTAGGTCGCATATCTAAAACATTTGACATTTTTAACTAATTTTAGAAAGTCTATTTTTAAGTTTATTTGATATTTGATGTTTAACATTATATTTAAATTAATAAATTAAGTATGTTTTATTGATAACTTAAAAAGTTTACCATTAATATGATAATATTTAAATATAATAACATATTTTAGTTAATAAATTAGATATAATATGTTGGAAATTGAAAAGTTTGGGGGTTTCAAATTAATATGGTGGAAGGAAAAATGCTTTTTTTATAATAGATATAGATTATTTAGCATCAACTATTAGTATTTAATCAAAAGCCTAGCAGCCCACCATCCCATACACATTACACCCTTCCCACACCTCCTCCAATTCCTTTCCCTTTCCCCTACGAGTTTTCTTATGACACAAAAACAAGAAAATAAAAAAACTTGACTTCTTGATTTATTTCTTTGCTTTGGTTCAAGGATTGTAAGATTAAATTCAATTAAAACTTCAACCAAAAAGATTCAAATAAGAGTGATGAATAAATTAAAAAGTCAGTACTTATATTTTGTAGAACGAGATCGTTATGCACTGTAAATCTATAAGTAGAACATGAAGAGATGAACAAGACAAGTGAAACTGTTGAAAACAAGTAAAAGCTGTAAACAGAATCTAAATGTAGATTAAACAAGAAAAGGTTAAACATCGAGTGACAATTGCTATGAAACCCACAAATCAACAGTCGTCTTAAAAACGATGAATTTATTGTAAAAATGTTAACTCGAAAATGGATAGTCATCTTGAAATAAATACCAAAACTTGGCCAGACTAATGGCAAAAAATCATGTGATCATATGGCTAATGGCATAAATCGAAGCATTGTTGGTATATTAGACTTCATATTCTTTGCATATTTGTTAGATTGGAAATAGAGGTTCTTGATCTGTGGTTTCTATGGATTTGGTATATCCAATACAACAATAGTCATCCTTTCTTTAGTATATGCCAACTCTTTTCTTCATCGATTTTCCATATTGGCATAACTATGTTTCAATTTTTCATAATAATTTATCAGCAAGTGGGGAGAGAGAAATAAGTGATGGGTTGTTGTGTGGAGCTATGCCTTTACTGATCAACAATCTTGAATATTAAAAGAAATTCCAAGAAGTAAGAAATATCATTAGTTTCAAGAGAATGTACACAAAGATGATCTTTACAAGCTTAACTATATACAGAAGTAATCAAATAGATACATAGAGTGTAACTAGTTGCACTCCATTTTATTTCCACATAAATCTAGATATCGACAGGTTTTAGATAGATATGAGATAACAAATAAGACGAGTGTACGTGAATGCATAGGCAGTTGGGCAAGACCCAAAATATTAGGAAACATCTCAAGAGTTCCAACCAAATAGGTATAAATAGTAGTTATGATTTAAAAAGGAATGTATTTTGAATTGATTCCATTTGGGTATCATCATGGGTTTTTATGTTGGTGATTTTAGCGTTATCAACCATTGTAATAAGAGTTATCATGAGAGCCAACGGGAATTTAAAACAATGATATAATACAAGTTAGGTGGTAAGGAGTACACACTTGTATATAAGGCGAGTTTGACCCGGAGCACGATAAAAGACGAGGGTCAAGTGGGCCACACCCCTTTGTGGGGTTCCAAGGCAACCTCTATAGATTTTTGGGCTTAGAATGCAGGAACTTATGATCAATTTTGCTAGGAAGCCAACTCCAAATCATGAGTCGGGTAATTCACTTCATGCTTATAAGTTGTTATGATGTGTAGCCAATAAATTTGTCCAGATGTGTGAGGACAAAGACAAGACCCACATGAGAAGCGTCATTGAATACTATAAACATTTTGGTCCCCTCTAGTAAGACGAGGATTGGTGCTTCATATAATTTCTTCTTTAACTATTCAAAAGAAGCATTTTATTTCTCTGTCTATGGATGGGGATTTCCTTTCAGGTTAATGCAGTTAAGTCTTTGATAAACTTCATGTTGTAACCCGTAATGAAACTTTGAATCTCAGTTGGGTTTTTGGAATTTCCTGCTTTATCACAACCTCAATTATAGTCGGTGCAACTTTAATCCCATTTTTACTCACCACATAGCCTACAAACCGAACCTCGCGAATCTACAACACATATTTTGAAAATTTTGCCATTAACCTTTCCCACATCAACAATTCCAAGACCTCTCTTATATGTTTCGCATGTTGTTCCTCACTCTTGGAATAAACGAAAATGTCATCAATAAACACGATCACTGAAAAGTAGAGGAACCATACTTAGTTCATGAGATCCATGAATGATGTGAGCGTATTTGTTAAACCAAATAGCATCACCAGGAACTCCTAGTGCCCATAACGAGTTCATAATGTTGTCTTCTCTACATCCTTACTCCTTACCTCAACATGATATCAATCTTTGAGAAGTAGTCAACATCTTGAAGCTGGTAAAAAATATCATTGATCTAAGGTAGAGGGTATTTTTTATTCAGTTTATCTTATCAAGCCTCGTAATCAATTAACATACATATTGATCTGGCATTTTTCTTCATAGTAAGGGACTCGACTAGATGAAACCCTTATCTTGCGGTTCTTGCAGTTGCATAATAAGTTCTTGCATTCTGATCAGAACTAATCTAATCCATATGGTGCCTTTGTAACTAGTTTTGCTCTTGCCACCAAATCAATTTTGAATTCCACGTATGGGTCTAGTAGGAATCTGGACAGGTCATCAGGAAAGACCTTAGATAATCTCGTACAACTTTCAACTTTTCAAGTGTTCTCGTTTCGGTTAGTGTATTAACTGCATATGTCAAATAAGTTGGCACCATTTTGTTGCACACTTATGGGCTTTTATTATCGACATTATTCACGTGATAAGCCTTTGTTTATCTTAATAGACCACTATGATCTTGCCAACACCTAACTTAACTCTAATCATTTTCTTACCACAAACTATCTCAGCTTGGTTGGCACCAAACCAATCCATACCTAATAATATATTAAACCCACTTACAGTCATGGGTAGGAGTCTAACTAGAAACACTTTACCACTAAGGACAATGGTTCAATCTTTTTACTCATTGTGAACCAGCACAACTTTACCATCTGGCATCTCAACGTCTAAGGTAACATCGAGCTATTTAGGGGACATGAAGGAGTAATTTGCTCCCGAGTTAAACAACATGTTAGCATCATTGATATAAGAAATGTAACTAATATCATAACGAATGAAGAATTAACCCCTTAATCAAACAACCACATCTACAAAGTTAGTAAAGGATGTACATGTCGCCATATTGTTTACTTACTTGGCATCCTCTGTTGTCATCTGAAATGATATTCTATTTGCTCGGGATTGGTTATGTGTCCCATCTCGTTGCATGAAAAACACTTACTTTCTTTATAGGGCACTTAATGAAATAATTCCTTCCCTTCCTTTATTGGTAGCAATGTTGCTATCTATATTTTCCTTGTGTTTCTTATTACATTTCTCACACCACTTAGCCTTTGAGGTGGGGGAGGTACCTTTTTCATTTTTTTCTAAAATGACTCATCTTGTGGGACCCAAATGATCTATCTGGTTGTTTTTATCCTCAAAGTTCTTTCTTTCTTTCTTCAGTTTAAGAGTCAACATGTCATCACCATTTTAGCCCTATGAATAGCTATGTCGAGGGTAGTGGCTGATTTCACTGATTGTTGATACTTAGATGGTAAGCCAACCATAAAACAATTGATTTTTTATTGCTCATTAGGTACCCAATCAACGGAAAATTCAATATGGTTCATGAAGTATGTTGTAGATGCATCGACAGACATACTTCCTTTCTTTGGGGACAGGAATTCCTCTTCAATCTTCTACATGTCCCTACTGGCACAATACTTCATCTTCAGCTTGCCAATGAATCATCTGTTCCAAGACATCCTGGCTTAGATTCTTACTCATTATATTTTACCAAGTCAGTACATTGTCCTTGAGCAGTTTTATAGTGAACATCACTCACTAATAATATATGCATTTTGCTTCCTCAAAAGTCTGCTCTATTTCGCTGACCTAGTTATGCGTGAAAAAAGGGTTGGTGCTACTTCATGCTTGGGTGGTTGGCACCCAATGAAGCCTTTATGGGTGCATAATTTCTTCTTCCTCTAAAGCATAGTATCTCACATACGTAGTTCCCCATCTCTATAGGTTTCTTGATAGAGTTTGCACTAGTTTCCTCCTATTTAGTTCGAGTTGGATCCTTACGCTCCTCTAGTAGCTTCTGGAAATCTTCTTTCTAATGTTCCAACTTCTGATCCATCCTCTCCTATTGTGCAAGCATTTTTTGTAGCATCTATTGCATCCTTGTTAGCGTGTTTGGTTACGATTGTCCCCCATAATTCTCAACATTATCCCCATTGATGGGACTCATATTTCTAGGCATCACAATAGCCTCGACTCCATCATGGATCACAACCTTGCCGTCATCATCACGATAATTTCGATGTTTTAACTTCTCTTATTAATATCATATTATGTTAAAAGACATATCCTAAAAGGAGTGTGTCACAAGTATAAGCAATAAGCACTAAGGTTAATTTATACTTGATATAAGGTCAGTCCTAATAGTGGTTCACATTACATATAATGTTATATCTACTAGTGGTTCACAAGTACATAGTAGGCACCGTAACATATTTCAGATATAGAGGTAAGGTCCAAATATGTAAGCATGTTATTCTTAACATCTTAGACTCATCTTACCAGATTTTCATCCTACTTATCTACAGTTTAGGCCTAGGCAGTAGTCACTGCCTAATTCTCTTAAATCGGTGCTCCGATACCAAATGAAACATCCCTCTCTTTTGATCATTAGGAAACGTAACTTATTATAAGAAACACGTTATACTTTTAATAAAATCAACGTTGCATAAACATTTTTATTTGTAAGTTATAAATAATGATAATCCAAAACATAAGTGTCCTAATGACATAAACAAAACACTTTAACAGTCTAAACAATTCTAAAGCTAGAAAGTAAGCTCCAAGCACTCATTAGGCCTCTACCTTGTACCTACTTCTTTGAACCTGAGATACATATCAAAATAAGACATTGACCTAGAACACATGGTGAATACATAGGGTTTGGACTCTTACACGTATAAGAAAAACATCATACTATCACATAGGAAAACAATTTAACACCACTTTAAAACAAATATACATTTATTCACCTTTCTTGGTCTACTTTATTCTTTTCTCAAACTCACTGTATCATAAACCACATAGGGGGAGTCACCTATGACCCGTGACATGGCATGTGATGAACATATCAATAAGGCAATTCTCTATTTGGGTCACTTTTAAGGTCTAAGTACGTCTTACAGCATAAGGTCTAAGTATGTCTTACAACGTAAGTCAGGGCATCTTGTCGCAATCACAATAGGTAGCTATCTCGAGTGACAATGACAAGAATATGTAGAATATGAAGCCAACACCTGATATCTGCGACAGAATCGCAGTAGATGTCGCCAAAACTAATAGCTCAGCCGATGGAAGTTGAGTGTGTGAAGTGGATAGTTGTGGATTGAGAAAAGAATGTTCATATGGGGTTATGTGTGAGTGAGTGGGGGTTCCATTTTTGTTTTTGTTTTTTAATTATAAAACCATTTATAAAAGAAAATTTCAAAAAAGATATATTGGTAATTTTACAGCACCTAACTTTATTTTTTAAGGTTATTAGTCAATAATATTTACGGTGCAACGTTTTCATTTACAGGGATCATCTATGTCAAAAAAAATCAATATAATGACTGCTATGGTATTTTTTTCCCAACCACAAGGACTATTTGCGTAACTTTGTCCATTTTTTAACGAATTTATTGTGCGTTGACGTTGAGCTCTTCAAACACTGCTTCTTCTTTCCTTTACATTTCCTTCTTATAATATGATGCACCATCTCGAATTCTAAAGCCAACACCCTTGTGCAACATTATTCCAGCAGCGGACCTCCATCTTTTCCACCGACGGCAACAGATTATTCAAGTTATTTTGGGATGGCTACTAATATCCATGGGCAATCTCGATCGTCCTCGTATTCCCGCTATGGCCAACGGAATTCCCTTAATCAGTTTCAAGCTGGGGCTGTCAGGGGCGGGTTAAATGCTGCCGGTTGGTACAGTAGCGGTGGTCAAGCACCGTCTGTTGGAGGTACGAGTCAACAATCCCTTTTTTCTCAACTTTCCAGCAGCTATCAGACATATAACACTTATGCACAAGCACCATCCGTTGGAGGTACGAGTCAAAGCCTTTTTTCTCAACTTTCCGGCAGCGATCAGACATACTACACTTATGCACAAGCACCCTCTGTTGGAGGTACGAGTCAATCCCTTTTTTCTCAACTTTCCGGCAGCGATCGGACATATAATACTTATACACAAGCACCGTCCGTTGGAGGTACAAGTCAAAGCCTTTTTTCTCAACTTTCCGGCAGCGATCGAACATATAACACTTATGCACAAGCACCGTCTGTTGGAACTGTTGGGCAAACCCTCGTTTCTCACGCTTCAACCAACTATCAGATGTATAGTTATCAACAACCACCGTCTGTTGGCGCTGTGTCGCACACCTATGTTTCTCGACTTTCCGGCAGCTATCAGGGATATAGTACTCATGGACAAGCACCATCTGTTGCAGCTGTTAAGCAAACCGTCGTTTCTCAAGTTTCCAGCAACTATCAGATATATAGTAATCTACAACCACCGTCTGTTGGAGCTGTGAGACAAACCTTTGCTTCTCAATTTTCCGGCAACCATCAGGGATATAGTACTCAACCACAAGCACCTTCTGTTGGAGCTGTTCGTCAAACCGTCGTTTCTCAACTTTCTGGCAGCGATAAGACATATAGTGGTGGACAACCACCGACGAGCAACACCTTACGTACACGGTCCAAAAATAATTACAAAGACGTTTCAGAAAAATCCGATAGTGCCCTTTACGGTAAGAATTCAGGGACACACAAAAGGGCATCGTTCATCGGCAATGGGGTACCGTCCACCGGCAAGAAAGTATCGTCCACAGGCGATGAAGCATTTGCGATGTCGTTAGGTCTGGATGCATACGGCCAAGCGAACCATGAAACTGATTTGTTTAGTTTTCCGAATTTAGAAGACTATAAATCTATTGCTCGTCACTATCGTCACCGTCGTCCGAAGGGGGACTAGTTGATATGCGAGCTTCACACCGTTTTACATCACTTGGGTCACACGCTACATTTGGAGGAATTCGATTGGCAGCAAGTATTTTGTCTCTTCACTTTCTTGAATTTGGTTAATTTGATTTTTCCTTTTCGTTTTCGTGATATATGGCCATATGGGTGCTCTATGTGAGATTAAATATGATAAAAGTTTCCACTCATGTTCTACATATATATGTTTCAAACTTAATTTTAAATAGTTTAATTACTTAAATATCAAGTGTTTAGTTTAATTACTTAAATATCAAGTGTTTTGTTTCATTTCTATGGAAGTTTCTTATATATTTTTTATTGTTTACTTGCTGAAGAGGTAAACTTTATTTATGTTTTTTTTCTTAAGGATGACGCCAAAATATGTATTTATTTTATTTCTTTGGCAAAATTACTCTGTAATTCATCGATCTGTAAGTTGTTGGTTTAAAATGTTCCTCTTATTTTTATTTTTTTGCGTTCTAAGGGATTAAACTCTATTTTAACCTGCTAATATGACTCGTTGATCCTTTGTAATAAGTTATCATGCCACATAAGCAAGAGATAAGTCTACTCACTGCTTATTTGTTGCCAACATGTTATCCTAGTCAACAAAAAGAGAGAATTTCTCGTGTATGTTCAACCGACTTTGAGTTCGTTCCCCACAATCATCAAAATTCAACAGAAAAAGGAAACAA
Source organism: Cichorium intybus (assembly GCA_023525715.1). NCBI lineage: Eukaryota > Viridiplantae > Streptophyta > Magnoliopsida > Asterales > Asteraceae > Cichorium > Cichorium intybus. The sequence continues at coordinate 53,759,392 of CM042012.1, read as the reverse complement.
GAGAGAAATCTAGTTAGAGAGAAAGAGGACTCGGGGAAAAGAGACTGATTGATCGAGAGAGGGAAGAACCAAGAATTGAAAGACATAGCGAGATGTGTAGTAAAGGTTGCACCTTATAGTGCTGCTACAGGCAGAAGATGGCAGTGCCATTGCCACCAGCGGTGGGAAATGGCTGTGATCGGCGACTACCATAAACAAATAGCGAGGGGAGGAAGAAGAAGAGCAACAACGCAATTGTAATTATTATCCCTAAAAAAGTTGAAACGAAATCGAACTAGATTTATGAAGACTTATGGTTAACAGCTTACCTGAGAAGAAGTTATACCCTGAATTACATGTAGTGAACCGCACTTGAGCTTCTTATTTCGAAAACTAACTTTGTTTTCATGCCACATCTCGATTTCCTCTACATGCCATTGTAGGAGCTAATTCTGCTTTTTGTCGAGCCAAAGACTCCTCGATTTCCTTTATAGGCCACCTCGATTTCCTTCTCAGAATCAGTTCCATGCACCAAAGCCATAATTATCTTCTGGATTTTACACAGGATCGAAGAATGACTTGGAAGCATAAAACCCCCTGTAATCAAGCCTTATAGTACTTAGGGTTGTATTGACTAAATGTCAAATAGATTGCAAAGTCAAGAAGTTATCGATTTACCACTCCCCTTTTGAAGGAATGGTGTTTTTCACACCACTTTTAATATTTTGGTGACCTAGACGGGCAAAAAAATATAAGGGATCTTTAAAATCAAAAACTGAAAGTTTAATGGGCTACAATGTAATTTTTCCTATTTCTTTTTATAGATTTATACAAATACCATTATATACCATGTATAATTATAGCTCCGTCTATTTTCAGATTTGTCAAGAAGATCCTGACCCTTGTTTTTCTAATAATCTAAATCTTTTATTTGATAATCAATATATGAACTTTAAACATGTCAAAGAAAAGTCTTTAATTAAAGATATCACCCTTAAAGCGCGATGTAAGGATGTAACACTCTTAAATTAGTCATGGATCACACTCACACTGATCACAAACACACAAGCACCCACACACAACTCATTTGACACACTTCCATCCGGATGAGCTCATTTGACGTCTCCTCTCTTTTTCTCACCAGAATTCATAAGCTCTACCTCCACCTCCACTCACCTTAACAATCACCCTCCTTCACCTTCGATGTTGTACCACCACAACTACTCACCTTCGTCATTGTTGCTTTACCGCCACAACCTCACTATAACACCTAGCGTTTAAGAGTAACTTTAAGAATTATTTAAATTAAAAAAATAAATAAATCAAAATAGTTAAGATAATAAAAATAGTAAAAAATTAATATGGATTTGATGTTATTAACTAGTTGTTAAAATATAAATGTTGAGGCAAATTTAAGAAAATAAGAGTTGACTTAGCTAAATTAGAAAAAAAAATGTGCAATTCTAATGTAAATATGGACTTGATTTGTTAAGAGATAGGTTGGTTAGGTTAATTTGGTATATACAAAAGTTACATAAGAGTTAGAGCCATTTTTGCGGGCAAATGAGGAAAATAGGAAGTAGAGGGCCCATATATGTCAAACTAGCAAAGATATGAACATAAACCCCTAGCTCTCCCTTGTTTCCTTCATTTCACATTTTTAGAAGGGGATAGAGCTTGGAGATGTGATTTTAGAATATTGGGTGTGGATTGGTGTTGAATTGAAGTGTTCTTAAAGGATTAGTATCTAAATCATCAACAAAGGCTTAAGAAGGTAACAATCTTAGCCATCATCTTCATTTTAGTGACCTAGGGTTTGTATTATCATCTAATCTGAAATCCAATGGTGATTTGTTAGTTAGATTGAATTTCTAGCTAGTATATCTACATTTGTTCAGTAATCTATCAACAACATCCATTGATGTTGCTTGACTTTAATTTCATGATTTGTTTTAAAGCTTATGAACCCTAGATTATTGGATTAGGAGCTATGTCAAACGAATTTCATGATCGATCAAACATAGAAATGAGTTTTATATTATCAAATTGTGTTAATGGGGCCAAAACATAATACTAGTAACTTCTAATTTAATTGGTTGATTTCAAGCTAAGTTTGAGTTTATATGTTCTTGTGTTGATTCTAATCTAAATTTTATGTAATTTTGTTTGATTATTTGGATTAATAAGTTAAACTGCTAATCTAAGTTTGGAATGATCATTTGGAATAAAAAATACTTGTAATACCTGAAAATATTAATACATTTACTATATCCTTGTTACTAGATGTAAATTAAGTTGAAAGGAAATACATTTTGGTATGTGACAAAAAAGAAAAATAGCAAAGTCTAAGGGTTAATACGACTAATTGGGTTTAAGTAACAAAAAAGAAAAAATTAAAATTAATATACCCCATTTCAGGGGCTTTCTCGATCGGGAAGGAAAAGACCATAATGCATTGAAGCATGTCTACCGACAGGTCGCAGTCGTCAATGCAGTCAAAAATACAAAATTCAACCTTACTAGTGCACTAGCTAGCGATAAGCAATGGTCGAACCGTGGAGTCCATGGTTGACACTTTGTGTCTAAATACGACAGGTCTATAGTGTCACAATATAGACGGTGAATATCTATACACTTGATCCCGAAAAGAACTTGAAAACACGAAAATCAAAACAACAAATCTATGCGGAAGTGATAGATCACAACCAATCAAACTGAACTAATTTAATCTCGAGATCAACTCAGAAATCAGAATCCAACCAAAACAGAAATGATAAATTAAAAGGAAATGATTATAAACCGAAGAGTAAATTGCATTAAAAATAAACTAAACTTAACATGCATTCAACCAAAACCCAAATCAGAGCCAAATGCTTATGAAATCAGAAACTAATTTGATTCTCTGTGATCGATGGTGTTCTATGAAGGGTTTTCTATGCAATCAATGAACAAATAATTCCTATGGTTCACATGCAACCCTAGAAAGATCTATGTTTTCTTCTATGAAGATAATAAACTAAAACCTAAGGCCAACAATTATTTCTAAAGTATAAATCAGAAGAACCAACCTTTGATTCTTGATCCAGAAGCTAGCAGCACAAGCGTCCTGCCTTAAATGCAAGTCACACCCAAAGCAATGGAGAAGACAGTCCAGCAGACTAATCTCAGTGAGAGTTGGCGCAGGATTAGGGTTCTCGAGGGATCCCTATTTATAGATCTCAGGTGGTACAGCTTGAAACCCTAGAGCCCATCTTTGGTAAGCCTTTTACCAATTGGGCAAGGCTTTCTCTAAACCCTAATTAGGGTTTCGAGATTTATGGTGCCCACACCATAAACTCACCACCTTCCACCCCTGTACACTGGCCAGTCAATATTCAACTATTGAATAATTACAGAACCAGTCCCTGCACTTTTAATTAATTAATTTAATCACTGAATTAAATCCAATTAATTCTAGATTAAATCTTAATTAATTATTATAGTTTCTAATTAATATATTAACACTTAAATATATTAATAAACCATTTAATTAATTCTATTGATTTATTACACAATTCATAAATCAACCTTTTACTCTACTGCACTCTATCCTAACCTCCAGCTATGAGGGCAACCCAAATGGACTTTGCTTCAATTAACAAGATAAATATAAATATAAAGTCATGGCTTAGACACCTAATCCAACAGTCTCCCACTTGGATAAGTCTATGACTTTAATTTATCTTCTGATTAATAAACAATCTGCGGCTTCCAAGAAACTGCTGCCGAACTCTGACCCAGTCAGTTCTGTACAAAGATAAGTGATCATATGATCCTTCATCCAACAAGATATTTTCAGACACGAGACATGGATTGAGATCAATCTCTGTCCGATACTCTGTTTCCCGATTTCCGATTCTGCTTATGACTTTCAGACTTCTAATTGAACACATCAATTTAGTCCAGGCTGGCCAGCACTTTAGTCAACTTCAAAATCATCGAGAGGCCTACAGATATCTGTTTCCCACCAGGGTCAAGGAACGAATAAGCTTTGACTCATATGGTTGTGTCTTTTACTTATCAAATCGTACACAACAATGCGTTTTGTAACATCGAGTTACCAATGCATTTTTGCATTATCAATGCACAACCGACTTGTAAATTTCAACTCATATGTCTCCGCTTCAAGATCATACGATATTATCGTCTCAACATTGCTCGTGATGTAATCCATGAAGCACTCTATTGAGCGCGGGTTTATCCAATACTCAAATCTCAATTTCTAAGTACTCGTGAACGTCGTAGCAGTCTTACTGCAATGTCTAACTCCTTAGACAATCTACAAACCAATTCACGACAGTCTTCGTTCATACTTACTCCCGAAAAGTATGAGCGACTGTGGACTTTTGAATAATCAAATTATTCGGGAAGTGAAACATGCAAAATTGAAACATAAAATCTGACTGGTGGCTACTCTTGCCTAATTACCAAGTCTCCACGAGGTAATCACCAAGTCGGATTTTACATAAAACTATTATCGGTTTCTAGATTCCTTTTAAACTATTTAATTCGTGTTATGTATCTATGTCTACTTGACCTTTCACTCTTTCTATGTATTCAAATGTCATACATTTATACACTTTATCCGATCGGATATCCTTCCGAGGATATTTCAATTTTGGTCATACCGTCATTCTCACTAACAACTCCATTCTATGTACTGTGACTTTCCATGGTTCTCGGGATCTTTAGTCCACATGACTGCACCCTAAGACTATTTCGAGGTGTTACGATGTGCCGGTGAGCCACACGCGCTCCATCGGAATGCCAACGAAATTCTTTAACCATTAAGTCCTTATTTGAAAACTCTTTTCAAATTGTTATTGATAGTGTATCATACGGATACGCATAGCCTCCCGCCAGCATGCCAGCGGCATGACTCGCCAACATCCAGACAGACAGCCAGCCGCCAGAGGGCTGGCTGGATCGTACCCGACTCGACAGTCACCAATGGCCGATTGCCACATGTACCAATACCAGAATAACATATGACATATCACCCTGTAACGATCATCGTGTGATCCGTTGAGACACGATCGAACCAGGTGGTCCCCGTGCTACCACCTGGCCAGATGAATGAACCAATCACAGTTAGCAGCAGACGATCAACCAATAAGATAAAGATCCGCTACCAACTGACAAATGGTCCCCACGCAGGTATAACGGTATATGATGATCGTGCCCTCAGTGAGATCATCATCACATATCGTCATTGTACTCTCACTTTTTCATAATCAATCCATACTTTCCGACCACCGTGCTAACTTAACCGTCGGAGCGCCCTCCCGGGACCGCCTCCCGGAGTGCGTCTAACCCCATTTGTCTGTTGTGGTGAGCTCAGGTCCAGGATCCCATCGTTCAGGAGATCATTCCAAGACTAGAGTTTGCATCATTGGCGCCATCTGTTTGTGTGACGAAGCAAAGAACAACAATCTCCCAACCTTGAATGGCGACACCATCCGGAAGTCAACAGGGCGACGCCCAACGCAGTCCAATACGACCTATGACGTCACTAGGAGAGGTAACACCTTCGACTCCGGTGACTGCACCCCAAGCGGTTACGGCAGCATCGCCCATAACAACTATCTCACCGTGGCAGACCTCGATGCCAACCCTGTTGACGTCGCCGCTACCTTATGTTAATCCTTTTCCCTACACAAGGCCAATAGCAACGCAACCGCTGTTCCCATCTCCATTAGTTACTCTCGCAGCGGCGGGAGTGTCAACGACAACCCCAGTCCCGGCAAATTTCTTACCACCTTTTCCACCATTGTTTGTCATGGGAACACCGTCGACCCCATCTCTGACACCCACTGTACCGCATAATTTCTTTGTAAGCGCCCCTACACCTCCAACTCAATTCACCCCACCACCATTTTACGTTAACAGTTATCCTACTGCTCCAATAATGAACCCACCCTACATGACACCACAATACCCATTTGTGCCATTCTACCAGTCCTTCCAACCACAAACACTGAATCCAATTCCGACAATTACTGCACCGCGCTCCCCTTTTGTCAAAGAACTCCTGGATTACGAGATCCCAAGTACGGATAAACTACCAACGTTGAAGGTATACAATGGAACTACATGCCCAGACAGCCACATTGACACTTATGAGTGACACATGACCTCGCTGAAGTTAGATCAACGCTTTTGGTGTACGTACTTCCCGAAAACGCTGGACGGGAACGCGGGTGCATGGTTCAAAAGTTTAGCACCGAACAGTATATACAACTTTGAGCAGTTGAAACAATTGTTTCTAACTAATTTCATGCAACTACGCAAATATAGGGGTGATAATCACGCTATAATGGGTTGCAAACAGCGGGAAGGCGAGTCTGTGAAAGATTACTTCAGGCAATTTAACAAAACCACATTAGATGTACCGGGACAGGATGACCGCATGGTGACGGGAGCGTTCACCTGGGGATTGTTACCAGGACCGTTATCCCGAAAATTTCTAGGAAGGCCTCCACAAACCCGACACGAGATGAATGAACGAGTCGAAAGGTTCCTTAGGCAGGAAGAGGGTACAGCAGAAAAGCAACAGTATCTCAAGGCAACAACCGATGGCCAATACAAGCGACACGATCGTTATCATTCTCACAGTCGACGCCAGGACCATTCCAACCTTCCTCCAAGAGGAGGTAGACCTCCACGACGATTCAATCCACTTTATCGAGAGGAACTCCGGAACAGGCAGATAGATATCTATGCAGTTAAAGAATCTACCACGAACAAAGCCCCAAATAGTAAACAACGATATTGCGAATATCATAAAAGCAGGGCCCATGACACCATTGATTGTGCCATGCTGAAGAAAGAAATGGAGGAGAAACACCTGAAGGGTAATTTGGTAGAAATTGCAAGAAAACTACGAGAACAATTTGAAGCAGACAGAAAAGCTGAACGAGGAAGGAAGGATGATAATACATGTGGTAAAGCTCTCGATAACTATTCGGGCTAGTCAGAAATGACCTGCCCGCCTTGATAGAAAACACACACATCATGAGGTCGGTCCCCTGAACTTAAATTTCTCAATTGACGACCCGAGACCTGAGAGCTGGCAAGGAGATAACCCTCTGGTACTCACTGGATATGTCTAAAATATCAAAATCCATAGAGTATATGTGGATAGCAGAAGTGCTGCCGACATCATATATGAACATTGTTTTACCCTACTGCCGCAAGGCGTCAAAGAAGAGCTGAAGCCCGCCAGGGGACGACTCGTAGGATTCATTGGTCATAGCATATGGCCACTTGGAACTATCTCCCTACCATTCACGCTGAAGAGTTTCAACGGAAAACTCCACAAAACGTCACTCATCGACTTTGTCGTTGTAAGGGCACCCTTAGAGCATAACATGATTTTGGGGCGGCCAGGGCTACTAAAGTTTGGGGCGGTAGCATCTACGGTGCACTGCCTCCGGAAATTCAGAACACCAAACGAGGTAACTTGCGTTCTGGCCGCAAGCCCCCAGACTCTAAGCTGCTGTCAAGTCATGCAACCAAACGATATTATCAGGCCAGCCAAAAATGCCAGAACGGAAGAGTTAAACGACAAAGAAATTATTAACCAAGATTACCCCGAGCAACCGGTTCGTATTGGTACCAGTTTGCCCGTAAAAACAAGAAAGAAAGTGATTATTCTCCTTAAACAATATAAACACGTATTTGCATGGGAGCCTGCCGATATGGTGGGAGTAGACAGAGATGTAATAGAGCACAGTTTAAACGTTAAGCCTGGAAGTAATACCATCAAGCAGAAAAAGCGGGGCCAGGCGGGTGAACGAAACATGGCAATTAATGCAGAAGTGACCAAATTAGTTGCAGCTGGGATATTGAGGGAAGCTATTTTCCCTGATTGGATTGCCAACCCAGTAATGGTCAAGAAAAGCGACGGAAGTTGGAGGATGTGTATAGACTACACAGATCTAAACAAAGCTTGTCCCAAGGATTGCTACCCTCTACCAGAGATAGATCAAAAAGTTGAATCACTTCAAGGCTTTCGGTGGAAGTGTTTTCTAGACGCATACAAGGGCTATCACCAAATACAAATGAAAAAAGAGGACGAAGAGAAAACGGCATTTTACACTGATCGATGAACATTCTGCTATCGGAAAATGCCCTTTGGATTGAAAAATGCAGGTGCAACATACCAACGATTGGTAGATCAATTATTCCGCAACCAAATCGGGCGAAACATCGAAGTCTACGTCGATGATATGGTAATCAAGAGCTTGGAAGAGACCGTATTAATAACAGACATAGAAGAGACTCTTAAAACATTGGAGCAGGCTAAGATGAAGCTAAACCCCGCGAAATGTGTATTTGGTGTAGAGGAAGGCCATTTCTTGGGATATTATGTGACAAACCAAGGTATCCTCCCTAATCCCGCTAAAGTACAAGATGCCCTTGAGACCAAGCCTCCAGCCACATTGAAAGAGATGCAGACATTGAATGGAAAGTTAACAGCATTAGGCCGTTTCATAGCAAAATCAGCAGAGAAAGCCCTTCCACTGTTCAATACGCTAAAAGGGGAAGTCAATAAGGAAGGATTCAGGTGGACGGCAGCAGCTGACGGAGCTTGGCAAAATCTTAAGCAAGCATTGAGCAACTTACCTACGCTGGCTAGTCCTATTACAGGTGAAATATTATCCATGTATTTATCAGCGTCACATAAAGCCATCTCAGCGGTATTAGTAGTGGAAAGGAGCAATACACAATTCCCAGTGTATTTCATCAGCCGAGCACTCCAAGGCCCGGAGATCAATTACCCAATGCTCAAGAAACTGGTTCTAGCACTCGTACATGCTGCCAGGCGTCTCCGCCGATATTTCCAAGCACACCACATTGAAGTACTCACCAGTCAGCCGCTTAAGCAGATCCTTTTAAAACTAGAAAATTCCGGAAGACTAGCCAAATAGGCCGTAGAGCTTGGAGAACACGCCCTCACTTGCCGGCCTTGCACAGGCATCAAGGCACAAGCATTGGCAGATTTCTTAATCGAAGTCCCCGACCAATCGTTCACAGAAACACCGACTGTCACACGTTCTCCCACCAAGGAACAACTATGCGAATGGACTTTATTCACTGATGGAGCAGCCGGAAAAGAAGGATCAGGGGCTGGCCTGATTCTAAAAAGTCCTCAGGGCGAAGAGATCACGTATGCATTACGCTTTGACTTTCGAACATCAAATAACGAGGCGGAATATGAAGCCTTGTTGGCAGGACTTCGACTAGCAATTGAAAATGGGGCAAAGCAAGTGACAGCCTTAAGTGACTCATTATTGGTGACGAACCAGATAAATGGCCAATACGAAGCCAGAGACAAACGAATGCAAAAATACATGGAAGCAGTACAAAAGTTAACAAAATCCTTTGATAGTTTCTCAATTAAACAGATTCCCCGATCAGAAAACAGGCGAGCCGACGCCATGAGTAAGCTAGCCTCAACATCATTCGACCATTTAACCAAAAAAGTGTTAGTCGAGGTGTTACCTGAGAGCAGTATCAAAGAAAAACAAGTTAACGAAACATCAGAAGACTCAACAACTTGGAGTACTCCATTCATGGAATACCTCCAGCATGGGACCTTGCCAGAAGATGACACGGAAGCCCCCAAGATCCGGGTCAAAGCTCCCAACTTTGCCATAATCGAAGGGAATCTTTACAAAAAAGGATACCTGACCCCCTGGCTAAAATGTATAACAAAGAAAGAAGGATGTCAGGCACTAGACGAAATACATTCTAGGCTAGCAGGGGCCCATGAGGGAGCAAGGGCGTTAACGGGCAAAATCCTGCGAATGGGATTTTACTGGCCCGACATTCACGCCGATGCAATGGAGATAACACGCAAATATATAGAATGCCAGACTTTTTCCCCAACATAAAATCTACCCGCAGCCACCCTGACAAGCATAACAAGCCCATGGCCATTCTTCCAATGGGGCATCGATATTGTCGGGCCTTTTCCGGAAGCTCCAGGAAGAGTGAAATTCCTAATCGTGGCAGTCGATTACTTCACCAAATGGGTAGAGGCGGAGCCTGTAGCCTCCATAACTGGACGTAGCATCATCAAATTCATGTGGAAACATATACTCACCAGGTTTGGCACCCCACGAGTATTAATCAGTGACAACGGGCTGCAGTTTGCCGAAAATCCCTTTCGATGATGGTGCGAGGAAAGACAAATCCGACAGCAGTTCACGTCGGTCGCTCATCCACAAGCCAATGGCCAAACAGAAGTTACCAACCGCACCATGGTGAATAGAATCAAGAAAAGACTGGGAAAGGCCAAAGGCAACTGGGTGGAGGAGCTACCAAGCGTTCTTTGGTCCTACCGAGTAACACCAAGAACCAGCACACAAGAAACAGCATTCAGCTTGGTGTACGGATCAGAAGCAATGCTCCCGCCAGAACTTTCCATAACCTCTCTACGGGTCTCTGCTTTCAGCACTGAAAAGACGGAGGAGGACCTAAGACACAATTTGGATTTGCTAGAAGAACGACGTGAACTTGCCAACGTTAGACAGGCAAGGTATAAGTCTAACACGGAAAGGTACTATAACAGACGGGTGAAAGGAAGGGCATTCAAAGTAGGTGACTTGGTATTGCGAAAAAACGAAGTTAGCCATGCCCAGCCGAGGGGGAAATTAGGCCCAACTTGGGAGGGTCCATATAAGGTGGTAGAGGCACACCAGAACGGGGCATATGTGCTGGAAACCATGGATGGCAACCCGATACCGAGGACATGGAATATCCAGCATCTGAAGAACTTTCATTTCTAAAGATTAATACAAGGAGGCCCGAATACCAATTGCGACATCCCTCTTTTCTTTTTGTTTCTTTTCTATCTTCAAACACATGTAATGGATTTGATATTGCAAAAAATCGGATTTTGACGATTATATAGCATGATGTTTATGTTTAAGGCGTATTAATAACAATTGGTTGGCCTGATCACCCAACCAACTTAATACAAATGGCCGAGCACCATCTATGTTAAGTCACAACTTAACACAATTGGTCGACCACCACTCGTATTAAGTCACAACTTAATACAAATGGCCGAGCACCATCTATGTTAAGTCACAACTTAACACAATTAGCCGAGCACCACTCGTATTAAGTCACAACTTAATACAAATGGTCGAGCACCATCTATGTTAAGTCACAACTTAACACAATTGGCCGAGCACCACTCGTATTAAGTCACAACTTGTAACACCACGATACTTTTGTTAAGTATTAATATGTTAATCATAGTGTATTTATGATTTAATATGGTGTTCTAAGTATTAGAAAGTTAATACTAGTAAAAGGGTAATTTGGTCATTTTACCATAAAAGGGTAATTTGGTCATTTGACCATGGGAAGGACCAAATATGTTAAAATATTGTTTGCTTGTGGCAAAAATATAAGAAATGAAAGTCTTATGTCATAAAACTTGATTATTGTGGACAAAGTTCAAGAAATGGAACTTCAAAGGCTAAATTGTAAATTCTGGAAGTATAAATAGAAGAGTTGACTCTCCTATGTGTGGCTGAACATTTGAGATGATCGGGAGGAGTTTTGAAGGTGCGATTTCTGCAGAGATCATGAAATTGAAGCAAGAAATTGGAACAAGTGTTTGAAGGTTGTGATTTCCAAGCAATTGAGGTTAGTAAATTAAGTTTCTAACCAAGTTCTTGAAGTGTTCTTGGTGGGTTTTCCATGGATGACTGAAAACTGTAATTTCAGTCATGATCCATGATGTTTATATGATTTCTAACTTTGAAACATGTTCCTATGATAAGAACATGTAATTGAAACAAAAGAATTTGATGATTTGGTGGATTTTGGGGTTTTGGCTCAAGAACCCTAATTTCTGGATTTGATTGATTGAGTTGATTTCAAGGAGTTAAAACCTTTTATAAATGGAAGGTTTTAGTCTTGAAATAAACCCCATATGATTAAGTACAAGAATAAGAACTTAATATGTCAAAACAGGGTGCTACAGTACAAAATCGGGACTGAATCTGGACTGCCCAGCAAGAGCACGGGTCGTGCTCTTTATGCACGAGTCGTGCCTTTCTTCAAATCAAAGTTCCTTGATATTTTAGCCTTGCACGAGTCGTGCTCCTCAAGGCTTAAATGTGCACGAGTCGTGCTTGCCTGGCAGGGGACTCAAAAACGTGAATTTTCGCTAGGCATGTCCGATTTACCTTAAACTTGAACCATAAGTCCATGATGGTTTGAAAAGTCCTAGAAAAATACTAAATTGAGATTTTGACTCCTCGGGGGCACTGTAGAACAATACGAATGCCTCGGTAAAGCGTATAATTCATGAAAAGATGGTAAATGGAAAGTTTATCATGATATGGTGAAAACGCAATATCGGATAAGCCGTGAGTCAATGAAATGACAAGAACGGAGCCGTGAGCCATAAATGATTATGAAATGAAATGTTATTAAATGGTGCGGCCACTTGTGGCTATGATATTGGATGTTATATCCAACTGGTGCGGCCTATTTGGCTATGATATTGGATGTTATATCCAACTGGTGCGGCCTATATGGCTATGATATTGTTATACGGAAAATGGTGCGGCCTTATGGCTATGATATTGAACTTGAATCTAAATGGTGCGGTCTTTTGACCATGATATCGGGTTATTGAACCTAGCTGGTGCGACCTTTGGGCTATGAAATAAATAATGAAACTATTGGTGCGGCCTTAGGGCTATGACTTGTATATTGAAAATGTTTTGGTGCAGCTTATATAGCTATGACACATGGTGCGGCTTATATAGCCATGAAATACGGTGCGGTCTATTGTGACTAAGAAATATGGGACAGAAATGGATGCAAATAACAACCTGTAAGACTATAAAGTAGGATGTGAAATCCTAAGAGATCTACTATCAGCCAGTAAGACTAAGAGTTTGGATCCGATATCCAAATATATATACGTTTAGCCGGAAGAGGCTATAGAATGGGACCTTGTGTTGAAAAGATGAGTCAGAAGAGATTCATCATATATAGGGAATTATATATAAACGTGTTTCTTATACATGTTATTTGCAGATATGATTACTCACTGAGCTTTATAGCTCATGTTATTTGTTAAATGCCCCTGCAGGTTAGCATGACCCTGATAAGGGAAAAGATAGAGTCCGTGACTAAAGAAGTGGGACTTATAGATGCTGTCAGTATCCCTGCAGGTTAGCATGATCCTGATAAGGGAAAAGATAGAGTCCGTGACTAAAGAAGTGGGACTTATAGATGCTGTCAGTAGCAGCCCGGCTTCAAAGAAGACTATCGTATCTTATACTCTCCTTGATACGCTTGTACCCGTTTTTAATAAAATATACCCCTCTTGTTATGGTTTTACATATTGAAACCTTTGTTTTAAATGAAAAATTTTCAGGGGTGTTTTTGTTTTAAAAGTCGGGTGTTACAAGTTGGTATCAGAGCCGTGGTTTAAGTGAACTAGGTGTCTATAGAGTAGATTCCTGGACTTAAATCTTGAGAGATAGTAGACATGCGGTACAGTTAGGTGTATATACGTATGATATGATACATAAGCTAACTGTTTATTAAATTTTGAAGTATGGGAAGTACTAGAAGTAATCTTATACGAAGAAATTTAGGGCGTGGGGCCTTAAGTGGTAGACCAGCCCTTTCTCAGGGCTCCATTGAAAGAGGGGCAAAGAGACAAGTCGAATAAAATCCATATGATAAGCAATAGTAGCTGATATGGTCAGAAAAAGAGAAATTGGTTGCTCACCCTGACTGATATTCAAGGTGAAAGAAAAGTAGTTGAGACTACAAGAAAAGCAGAAAAATACTAGTGGACGCTTCAGAAGAAGTTAATACGATTTAGGTCTAACCTTAAAGGGAAGGGACCAAAACGAAAAATGTGATGTGGTGTAGGAAGTGCAGGAAAAGCACTCAGAAAATTGTAGAGTTGAGACTCTACCGTTGTATGGCTGAAATTTCAAAAAACAGGAACATGTTGCTCGAGCCTGTTGGATGGAACGGAAGTGTTTCCAGCACGGAGCTATAGATCACTTCCCTACGAAATGTTCACATGCTAAATGTGGAGTAACGGGTGATAAACCCAGGAAAGAACGGGGAGGAAAGAAAGAAGAAACGAATGGTCGAGAAGGACCAGTGGTACCATGAGCATTCCAACAGATTGTGGAAGAAGCTCGTGAGAAAACTGATATGGTCTCAGATATATTCATTTTGAATATAATCCCCGTATATGTTATATTTGATCCATGAAGCTATGCTTTGGATAGGTGACTTTAATGTCTTGTCTGAATATTTCATCAACGATTATGGATGAAATGTTGGAAGTAGCTATAGCAGTTAGCAAATATGTTTAAGATATTGAACACCTGGAAGGTTGTCTGCCTAGGATTTACGGGACCATTTTTCCCTATAAATCTAAAGCCGATGACTACCAATGAATTTGAAGAAATTGTGCATATGAATTGGTTAGCAATGAATGATGCTAACATGAATTGTAGAAAAATGAACATTGTGGTTCTAAAATCAGAAATGAAACGGATGAAAATCCACGGTAAATAACTGTTGTTGAGAATACCGGTTATTTCACTTTGCTTAAACTTGGAGAAGAGTTAGTAAAGGAAGGATGTTTTAGTTCGCATATGTAGTATTGGCCAAACTAAATAAAGTGGCGATAGAAATGTAAATTTTAAATGAATACATGGATGGTTCTTCCAAAGAACTTCTAGAATTTTCGCCAGATTGATGAGAAGAGTTTACGATTACACTGGTTCTGGGAGCCGTTTCTGTTATTCAGGCTCTATACTGATTAGCATCCGCAGAGATGGCAGAGTGGGAAAACAATCTGAAGAAAATTTTGAAACGGGGTTCATAAGACTGCGTATGTCATTATGTGAAGCCCTATCTTGTTTGAAAAGAAGAAAGACAAGTTAATGTGCGTGTGCATTGACTACTGAGAATTTGATATTCTCGAAACTAGAATGAGTATGATGTACAATTGTGCTAAATATTGGAGTTACTTCGCTGAGTAAAGAGATATGCGAAGTTTTCCAAGTATGAAATTTGGCTAAAAGAAGTTTGACTCTTTGGGCATGTTAACAGTGCCAAAGATGTTAAAGTAGATCTAGTGGCAATGATGCTGTGATAAAATGGGAACCGCCTGGGGAATCTGACTAAAATTGTAGTTTCCTTGGATTGGCGGGTTATTATAGGAGAGTTGTAGAAAACCGCTCCATGATTGCTACCTAGTTGACTAAGGTTGACGAGGAAAAGTGAAAAGTTTGAGTGGATGGAAAGACCACGAGTATCTTTGTAAAGGTTGGAATAAACCTTGAGTGAAGCTCCGGTGTTAGCATTATCGCTAAGCGGAGAAGAAAATTTATTTTACAGAAATACATCTAGATTTGACTGTGGGAGCATGACATTGCAGTAGCAATTATGACTTTGGCATTGAAGCTTTGAAGACACTACTTATGTGGTGTAAAGCTTACTGTTTATACGGATCATAAAAGTTTGAAGTACTTAATTGATCAAAAAGAAGCTAAATATGAGATAGCAAAGACAGATGGGTTACTTAAAGATTTCGGTTATGAAATCTTGTACCATCTCGGAAAGGCGGATGTGGCTATAGATGCCTTCAATTGAAAAGAAAATATCCTTTGAAGGTTACATACACGTGTATGAGTATGGCGAATCGATTACCCGAATTGATTCGAGTAGCACAAGAAGAAGTGCGCAAGTCTGTAAATGTGAAAAGTGAATGAATGATTGGCTATTGGAAGAAGCTAGTTGGAAAACCACATCGATTTAAAACCCTTGGTGGTTGCGTATGTGGATTCCAAAGCAAGGCGAAACATGAGATTTATTTTGAAAAGATGCATATTGTAGTAGATATGCAGTATACCCGGAGCAATACCAGACTGTATAGGGTGATAAAACCTATGTATTGGTGGCCGGGACTGAAGAAAGATATTGAAAGACATGTGAAAAGTATTTGACTTGTGTGCAAGTAAAGTCAAACCAGTAGAAGCATACGAAGAAATTTACCCGTTGTTAGTCCCAGAAAAGAAATGGGACGATATTATTATAGACTTTGTAATAAAGTCTTCGCAAGTACCATATGGGTAATTGTTGACTGGTTGATGAAACCAGTGCACATTTATACCGACCAGTGATAAAAATCAAGATCGAAAAGTTGCAAAAAGCTATATAAATAAAATAACCTGTCGACTTGGGTTACTGGTATTGATTGTATTAGGTTACGATAGTAGATTTATTTCTCGGTTTTTGGCATAGTTTTCAAGAATAATTAGTTCAAAAGTACTAATAAGTACCGTATCTTGATGGGCGAGATGATATAATGATGCAGACTTTAGAAGATATGCATTGAACTTGCATAATAGACCTTGGACGAAGATGAGAAGATCGTCTATCTTTGGTAGAACCCGTAGATAATAACAGTTTTCGTACCAGTATTCAGATGGCTCGTATAATGCATAGTATGGAGTATCGTGTTGCACGCCGATTTGCTAGACTGAAGTTGGGGAGAAGCCGTTGGCTGGACCGAGATTGTACCTCAAACAGAAGAAAAGGTTAGGCAAATTCGAGAAAGCTTAGAAATAGACAAAAATCGACAAAAGTAGTATGCGGATTGCCGATTAAAACCGTTGAAATTCCAAATGGGGAAAGATGATAGTGCTCAAAGTATCCCCTTAGAAAGACTAAATTGTTTTGGGAAGAAAGGGAAGTTGAGTCCTCGTTTTATTGGACCTTTTCGTATATCCCAAAAAGTAAGAACTGTGATGTATTAATTGAAGTTTCTTGATGAACATCAAGATATTCATAATGTTTTCCGTATGTCTCAATTGCGGAAAACATTGCGTGACGAATACCTCTTACTGAAACTGAGGTAGATGAGAAGTTAAGGTACCCGGGACAACCCAAGAAGGTGTTTGACCGGAAGATAAGACAGCTGCGAGATAAGAAGACTAGTATGGTTAAAGTGCTTTGGCAATACCATCGAAGTTTCACATGATATGGGAAACCGAAATTGTAATGAGAAAGAATTACCCTCGCTTGTTTGTATGATTTCGGGGACGAAATCTTTTGAAGGAGGGGAGAATTTGTAACACCACGATACTTTTGTTAAGTATTAATATGTTAATCATAGTGTATTTATGATTTAATATGGTGTTCTAAGTATTAGAAAGTTAATACTAGTAAAAGGGTAATTTGGTCATTTTACCATAAAAGGGTAATTTGGTCATTTGACCATGGGAAGGACCAAATATGTTAAAATATTGTTTGCTTGTGGCAAAAATATAAGAAATGAAAGTCTTATGTCATAAAACTTGATTATTGTGGCCAAAGTTCAAGAAATGGAACTTCAGGGGCTAAATTGTAAATTCTGGAAGTATAAATAGGAGAGTTGACTCTCCTATGTGTGGCTGAACATTTGAGATGATCGGGAGGAGTTTTGAAGGTGCGATTTCTGCAGAGATCATGAAATTGAAGCAAGAAATTGGAACAAGTGTTTGAAGGTTGTGATTTCCAAGCAATTGAGGTTAGTAAATTAAGTTTCTAACCAAGTTCTTGAAGTGTTCTTGGTGGGTTTTCCATGGATGACTGAAAACTGTAATTTCAGTCATGATCCATGATGTTTATATGATTTCTAAGTTTGAAGCATGTTCCTATGATAAGAACATGTAATTGAAACAAAAGAATTTGATGATTTGGTGGATTTTGGGGTTTTTGGCTCAAGAACCCTAATTTCTGCATTTGATTGATTGAGTTGATTTCAAGGAGTTAAAACCTTGTATAAATGGAAGGTTTTAGTCTTGAAATAAACCCCATATGATTAAGAACAAGAATAAGAACTTAATATGTCAAAACAGGGTGCTACAGTGCAAAATCGGGACTGAATCTGGACTGCCCAGCAAGAGCACGGGTCGTGCTCTTTATGCACGAGTCGTGCCTTTCTTCAAATCAAAGTTCCTTGCTATTTTAGCCTTGCACGAGTTGTGCTCCTCAAGGCTTAAATGTGCACGAGTCGTGCTTGCCTGGCAGGGGACTCAAAAACGTGAATTTTCGCTAGGCATGTCCGATTTACCTCAAACTTGAACCATAAGTCCATGATGGTTTGAAAAGTCCTAGAAAAATACTAAATTGAGTTTTTGACTCCTCGGGGGCACTGTAGAACAATACGAATGCCTCGGTAAAGCGTATAATTCATGAAAAGATGGTAAATGGAAAGTTTATCATCTAGACATTGTTTGTAATGTTATAATATTGAACTCTTATGCACTAAAGTCAATTAAAATGATTGTTAACCTATAATCATTGTGAAAATGAATGAAATTATAGGTATGGGACAAATCTTGCGGAATCCATAACAAGGCAAGAAATAACTAAAGCTAGCGGTAACAAGTATCCAGGTGAGTAATCTCACTTATATCACATATGATATGTGTTGATTGGATTGTTACAGATTGAAACAGCTTTGGGGGATGAAAATGATAATTTTCATGATATGGTGAAAACGCAATATCGGATAAGCCGTGAGTCAATGAAATGACAAGAACGGAGCCGTGAGCCATAAATGATTATGAAATGAAATGTTATTAAATGGTGCGGCCACTTGTGGCTATGATATTGGATGTTATATCCAACTGGTGCGGCCTATTTGGCTATGATATTGGATGTTATATCCAACTGGTGCGGCCTATATGGCTATGATATTGTTATACGGAAAATGGTGCGGCCTTATGGCTATGATATTGAACTTGAATCTAAATGGTGCGGTCTTTTGACCATGATATCGGGTTATTGAACCCAGCTGGTGCGGCCTTTGGGCTATGAAATAAATAATGAAACTATTGGTGCGGCCTTAGGGCTATGACTTGTATATTGAAAATGTTTTGGTGCAGCTTATATAGCTATGACACATGGTGCGGCTTATATAGCCATGAAATACGGTGCGGTCTATTGTGACTAAGAAATATGGGACAAAAATGGATGCAAATAACAACCTGTAAGACTATGAAGTAGGATGTGAAATCCTAAGAGATCTACTATCAGCCAGTAAGGCTAAGAGTTTGGATCCGATATCCAAATATATATACGTTTAGCCGGAAGAGGCTATAGAATGGGACCTTGTGTTGAAAAGATGAGTCAGAAGAGATTCATCATATATAGGGAATTATATATGAACGTGTTTCTTATACATGTTAATTGCAGATATGATTACTCACTCAGCTTTATAGCTCATGTTATTTGTTAAATGTCCCTGCAGGTTAGCATGATCCTGATAAGGGAAAAGATAGAGTCCGTGACTAAAGAAGTGGGACTTATAGATGCTGTCAGTATCCCTGCAGGTTAGCATGATCCTGATAAGGGAAAAGATAGAGTCCGTGACTAAAGAAGTGGGACTTATAGATGCTGTCAGTAGCAGCCCGGCTTCAAAGAAGACTATGGTATCTTATACTCTCCTTGATACGCTTGTACCCGTTTTTAATAAAATATACCCCTCTTGTTATGGTTTTACATATTGAAACCTTTGTTTTAAATGAAAAATTTTCAGGGGTGTTTTTGTTTTAAAAGCCGGGTGTTACACAACTTAATACAAATGGCCGAGCACCATCTATGTTAAGTCACAACTTAACACAATTGGCCGAGCACCATCTATGTTAAGTCACAACTTAACACAATTGGCCGAGCACCACTCGTATTAAGTCACAACTTAATACAAACGGCCGAGCACCATCTATGTTAAGTCACAACCTAACACAATTGGCCGAGCACCACTCGTATTAAGTCACAACTTAATACAAATGGCCGAGCACCATCTATGTTAAGTCACAACTTAACACAATTGGCCGAGCACCACTCGTATTAAGTCACAACTTAATACTATCGGCCGAGCATCACTCGCATTAAGTTACACCCCAATACAACCAACTAAACACTGCTTACATTCATATCTGTCATTCTCAAACCAGAATCGATATGACACAAACAACTAAACACTATTCCAAAAGGAAAGTAATCCACAGACACAACCAACCAAACAAAGTCAACATACAACCATAACCTTGTTCACCATACATAAACAAAACATTTGTCCATAACTACCAAAACAGAAGAAATTATGCAGGAATATCATTACAACCATATTGAAAGATATAAACAAACGACTCACCCATCAGCCTCCACCTTGAGCAACTCCTTCAAGCCATCGACCCCAAGCTCCCCCAAATTCAGCAAACCTGCATAATCAAGAGTTGCGAACTCTTCCATCGCATCATCAACCTCCCTGGCACACTCGGAGGCCGAACCTCCCTCCCCAGCATCTGGACCCCTAATCTTCAATTCCTGGCGAAGACCGCGCCTACCTGCTTCTTCACCAGCCACATAACTTGTCCGACGGATGCGGTTGATCCCGTGCATAAATTCGGGAATCAGAAAAACCTTTTCCACGATTCTGGCAGCACCCTCCTCTACAACCCACTTGAGATCTTTTTCTACTGCGTTCAAAGCAACCCCCTTCTCCTCCAAGAGATGATCTTTCTCGCACAGCTCAGTATCCGCATTCTCCAACCGAATCATCAAGGCCTCATTGTCCCGATTAAGCTTCTCCACCTGCTCCTCCACAGACATTTTCTCCGCAACTAGTATCTCGCATTTGTGGTCAAATTGGCGAGCAACAGCCTCCAACTGGGCAATATGACCCTCTAATTCCTTGTTCGCCTCACGTAAACGGGCACTTTCGGCCAGAGCATTACGAGCTTCAAGCTTCAAAGATTCTTGGACAGAAGAAGAGGATGACAAACGCTCTATCCTCTTCGCCGTAGCTGCCAAATAGTAAGCAGACTGTGCAGAAGCAAACCTCAGTATACTTACCAGATTATCATGAGAAAAGTTTTCCATCTCGGCCTCCGCAGCTGGAGGGAACGCGTGAAGAGCGAAATCGACAGCATTCTCTTGAGGAAACAAACGAGACCCGTTAACAAGTTTCCACTCAGGAACAAACGGTAAATAAGAGAAATCAGTAAATACACGAGTATCCAAAGCCGCACCTCCGCTCCCACCAGCCCAAGAACCGCCCTCACCTCCAGCACCAGCATCAAAGCCACCACCCTCATCGCCTCCAAAACCCTCCATCCCACCAGAATCAGACAAGATTTTTGGGTCAAAATATAATTCCTCATCATGTCCTCCACCACCAGTACCCTCAGGCTCCACGGAAGCTTTCTTCCCCCAACATTCGTCCCCTCATCATCAGGGATATCTATTATACCAAGGTCATCCTGCTTCAGTTTGTTCAACAAGTGACGACGATTCACCCTCCTAATCAACCTAGTGTCCGGAGGATTCTCTGCCCCTCCCATCGATTCCCATGCCAATTTCCTTTTATTCGCTAATCTGGCAGATCCTCTCAAGATACCTTCTTTGCTATCCTGCATCGATTCAGAAGACTCTTCACGATCACCCTTTGATAACCCTCCAACCTTCGTATCTATCAAAGGCATACTCCAGGATGCACCCTCATCGGTCTTCTTATCACTCAAATCCTGTATCTCTTTAACCCGCGTAACAATGTCCGGATTGCGAAAGGCAAACGACGGAGCCACCTTGTCGACAAGATCGACCTCTCGATATTTCAATTCCCCTTTCCCCCATTCCTTAGCAAGAACGTCCTCAAAAGGTACTTTACATGGGGCATCTACAAAACAAAGGCAAGATAAGAAAGAATCAAAAACCAGTCAACAAAAATGAAAAATGAGAAAGGACGATCCATACTCTTCCGTAAAACGTAAAACTCTGGCATTTTCCCTCGCATGCGCCATGCCGTACTAAAACCCCCACCGGCTAGAATAAATTTCGGAAACTCCTCCGGAACGACGCGGAAACCGTTCAGAGTCTTCACTATTTGCTCTTGATGTGGAAACAACTTCGGAATCTGGTCAGAAGCAGCACCAGTCCGATGATGCACCGTACCGACACGAGAAATATTAACCCACAACCACTTATCCTGCCAATTTTTAGGAGAATACTTAGGCTCCGGAATCACTGTATGGACAGAAGTCCTTCGATAAAAAGCATAATTCTCCCCAGACGCAGCGAAACGGAAGAAATGCTTGAACACATAGAAGTCAGGCACAATCCCTAGACTGCGACACAAAAGTTCGAAAGCCACTATTTTATTTACGGAGTTCGGTGTCAACTGGTGCAGACCGACACTGTTACGATGCAAAACTTCACTCATCAAGTCCGACGTCGGCAGACGGTACCCGGCATCAAAAGTCTTCAGATAAACGCCGGTTTTCCCCTCAGGAGGCAAGGAAAACCCTATGTCGGCATGAGGAAGGAGAACCCCATCCTCCGGTTGAAAACCATACCGTTCTACCAGAGGACCATAAACATCGACAGGAATCTCTTGTCGGTCGTGTTCCGCCATTTCTCTTTTGAAAGAGGGGGGAGAAGAGGAAAGGAGAGAAAAAGGCAGAAGGAAAAATAAGGACAAATAAGGGAGAGTAAAATGAGGAAGAAGAAACCAAAAAACCCTAAAAGGATATCAATGAAGAGAAAGGAAGCGGGAAATTGAAAAACGTTCCTAATGATGGAAACGGACGAGTCACATCACTCACGTCAACCATAATGACGCCGATTTTCTAGGAAAACGAACTGCCACTTTTCCAATCTTGCTAGTCAAAACTAGACCACGTCATCGCCTTGACTACCAAGACTGGGGGGACTCGATAGTGTATCATACGGATACGCATAGCCTCCCGCCAGCATGCCAGCGGCATGACTCGCCAACATCCAGACAGACAGCCAGCTGCCAGAGGCCTGGCTAGATCGTACCCGACTCGACAGTCACCAATGGCCGATTGCCACATGTACCAATACCAGAATAGCATATCACCCTGTAACGATCATCGTGCGATCCGTTGAGACACGATCGAACCAGGTGGTCCCCGTGCTACCACCTGGCCAGATGAATGAACCAATCACAGTTAGCAGCAGACGATCAACCAATAAGATAAAGATCCGCTACCAACTGACAAATGGTCCCCACGTAGGTATAACGGTATATGATGATCGTGCCCTCGGTGAGATCATCATCACATATCGTCATTGTACTCTCACTTTTTCATAATCAATCCATACTTTCCGACCACCGTGCTAACTTAACCGTCAGAGCGCCCTCCCGGGACCGCCTCCCGGAGTGCGTCTGACCCCATTTCTCTGTTGTGGTGAGCTCAGGTCCAAGATCCCATCGTTCAGGAGATCATTCCGAGACTAGAGTTTGCATCAGTTATCAACATTCACCCCAATCATTTCCCAATGATTTCTCACGTATGTACAAAATCCATTAAGTATTCCCAGCCAGGTCATATCCTGAATCTGACTCACTATGCTCTAAGCATTAAGTCATCAAGACATGTTCATGACACTTCTGATCGATCCAAGAAACTTGTTGGATTCGATCCAGTCCTATTCCAAAATCTTTTGGAATCTTAGGATTACTTATAATCCTTGTGTCACGACTTTTAATAACTATATCCTTTCGGAGACTTTTCTTCATGCATCTTGAATCTTATCAAGATCATGCTTACTATGGTCAGGTCTATACTGATGACGACATTTATCTGATATATGTCAATGGATTATGTGAGTATGTTGCACCTTTTATATCTCTCATGCCAAATCATCACACTTTGCAATGATAGGAAACTATTTCCTAGGGCAATGCATCTTGAGTCTCATCAAGATCATTTTTTGCAGAGTTTCGATCTATCTCATAGACGTTTATAACCACCCGAGCATGCCGTATTTTTATTAAGTCTTTCATAGCGATCCGTCTCTTAACACCAAGTCATTACACTTTGTAATGAAAAGAGACGTTTCTTAGAAACATTATGTAACACACATATGGAGATAATAGATAACAGCGACACTCCCACTCGCTTTGACACGGTTATGGACTATTCACAAAATCCAGAACTTTTGGCACATTTTGAGAATCCAAACCTTTCTGACATCTTAATGGATATCTTTCAGCCCCTTTTCAAAATCCAATCATTTGGCATATTTTGAGAATCTGAATATCCTTTCTTGCGAGATGCCCGCAGGGAAATCCCGGGCCCATGTACCTTTATACTGGCATATTCTTTGTGAGTCCTTATTAGTGTGCCGGTGATCCACACGCGCTCCACTAACGACTTACAATATGCAGTATCCTTTCGGATTTCATCTTCTATTGAGAGTGCTTCTCTCGGAGTCAATTACTTGACTCTGAGTATCGTCTCACTCAACCAGATGTTTTGAAGGTACGTTTATGTCCATGCTACTTTCGTTTGATGATTCAATTACTCCCACTGGTTTTTAGACCAGGTGTAAAATCAATCAAAATGCTACATAGACTGTATCTCGTCCTAAGGTTCTCTTAATTGGCAGCAATTTGGCTCACCAATGCTTCCAAGTAGTCGGATTGTAAATCCGTACCAACTATAGTGTTTTACCATTATTCGATATGTCACCCCGATCATAACTACTTATGACGGTGATCAGTACTACTGGTCAAGAGAAGGTTATGTCAGTATTAAAACAGAAATCTGATTTCTGCTCTAAGGCTAGTGATGACTAAAGGTTATTTCACTTGGCTAGTCCTGAACTCATTCAGGACTGTCCCAACTCCCACTGTTTCCTTAGAACATGAGTTCTTTCTAAAATAGCTCTTTCTTTTTCAGGTACAGCGGGATAGCCAGTGAAACGACAATTCTGATTAGGTTCAGGCTGGTCATGAGCTTCAGACGAACACTACAAGACCCTGGACTTTTAATGTACACGTGGGACAATCCCAGCTTTACATTTCAGACAGTGTCTCCAAAACCTACTTAGTCGAAGGATGTGGTTGGAATATGGTTTATCTGGTCTGACTGGTATAGTATTCAATGTATCAGAAACTGATTGACAATGTATCTCATACATTGAGGATCGAACTGTTTCGACCAATGCTCCATCATCTTCCCTAAGACACATTATAACTATTAATGTTCTTGGAAGAGAATAACTGTGAAACATTTTCCCAGTTTATGTTGTCACTCAGGTTCTGTGGATCTCATACTTCCTTTGAAGTCCTTGAACTGTTCAAGGTTTCAATCCAATCGCTTATTCTGATAAGCGAGGTCATATTCGTCATACCGACTGACAAATATTGTGAAGTATAAACAATTGTATTCTATTTGGAGATTCCAGCAGTACACAGCAACTGATGTGTTCGTTGCTTCTAATCTCAATCTCCTTTACATCTCTATGTAAACTTACGACTTTGTTAATTCTGTTCAAGACTTGCAATCTTCAGTTGACTCTAAGTCAACTGATTCCAAAATCCTATCCTTTGGATCTTTGGGTGATTCATTTCTTGCTACATGTGCTTTATAAAGAACTTAATCATCATATGACTCTAAGTCAAATGATTCCAAAATCTTGTCCAACTGGATCTTTGGTTGATTCATTTCTTGACACACTAAGAACTCAACTCATCAAGTGACTCTAAGTCAAGTGATTCCAAGGTCCTGTCCAACTGGACCTTTGGTTGAATTGATTCTTATGACGTTTATCTTAACAATCATAAAAGACACAATTCCTAAAATCCAAACACTTTGGATGTATTCAACATTCAGGTTATTACTAATTTTGCATTCAACACAATCATACAACATTTCAAGGATATTTCAAACAACATGTGTTAAAAGAAAATCGACAATTTTATTAAAACAAAATCCTTGAACAATGTATCATATGATAGACAATGTCATACCCATCTAATAAGCTAATAACATTATTTCAATATCTAACTAAACTTCAAAACCGCATGAGCCGGAAATCCAATCCAAATGTGCTCTTATGCGCCAATGTCCCGTACCTTACTCATTACCTGCATACAAACCAAAATGTGACTATCACGTTATGCATCAAGGAATTATGGAACAGGAGTTTTGAGGTTTTTAGATATACCTGAGCTTTCAAAAGATTTTGACTTTGGAGCGTCTTCCAATCTTTCCGCGACTGTATCAGATTCTGTGGATTCCCAGCTTAAGACATATCCAAACGATCTGGATCGTTTCTTGCTGCGTCTTTCCACTGCATTTAATCCAGAAGTAGCTGAACCATTTGAGCTATGACTGTCCAAGAGTGACTCGTATAAAGTCAACAGTGAACGCATTTCCATTAAGGTCTTTTTCTGGTCTTCCTTTCTATATGTCTGAATGAACAGATCGTACTTACTGGTCAGTGAAGTGAGTAGAGTGTTAACACTCGACTCCTGACTTATGGAATAACCAAGTTTGTACAATTCGCCTATGTACGCTTCAATTTGAGGAACATGCGAATCGATGATACATCCTTATTTTAACTTACACTCTGCAAGTCTTTTGAAGATCCTAGCTCGTTCCTCTTCGACCGGTTTTCGAAACATTTCCTCAACCGATTGCATTAACTCATATGGCCCCAAGGATTCAAAATCCTTGCAGAACTCGGGGTCAATGGTCAATAGCATGAGGTCACGAATCTTTTCAGATTCATCAACTAATAAGTCATGCTTATCATAAGGCTCTTTATGATGACTTGTTTCGGTGGAACCAGGATCGGATACTTGGTGAGATGAAGCTTGCCAGCAATGACGAGAACCCGTCTTCAATTGCGAAGCCATTCCTTACAGTTAAGGCCAGTCAGCCTTTCCATATTTAGCAGGTGCTTTCTGATGCTCTCAGAAATGGGTGAAGGAGGAGAGGGAGGAGAATAGACACTTGATTCAGACATCTACGATAAACAGAATTTTATCAGTTTAATTAATCCTTTTAAATAATTACCCAATATATTATTTATTAAGGTTAGGACCCAAAATACCCCAACTATGGTGTGAAGAGGGATGCCGTAATCACAACATAACATAATGGTCATTAAGGTAGATAATACACTTATCAATTTCATCTTATAAAATTCCTAGATCTGTTGAGACACATTGAACTATTCAATGGCATGTTTAGTCTCGGATGTGCCCCACTGTTTGTGACTGGGATGCCGAGGATCACAAACCGGGTGTGAATAACCATGCAAATTAGCTTGGTACTCTCGAAGTTGATTGCCATCTCTAATTAACGTGCCGGTTAACCACACACGCTCCGTCAATAATGACAAAATCGAGAAACCCATTGCAAGTCTTTGTGAACCCCTATTGGTGTGCCGGTTAACCACACACGCTCCACCAATGTTTCACAAATTGCAATGTGCAATTTCATGGATTAGCACCAATTCACATTTTTAAACCTAAAGTAACTAGATTGGGATTTGTTTGAGGTTCTAGTACTTTCAATTATAGCATTATACTTTTAAGAGGCTTAGCGGTTCTATCAAACCCGTTCGGCTAATGACACTCGACTGACTAGGAGAGCGGTGGGTAAGAGTAGATACCCATTAGACAGCCATTTTATAGGCAGTCGCCTTATACCCTCTTTATAGGACAGTTTTGTGAATGAGGCCTACTTGCGGTAAGACTAACTAATTTTCTTATATATAAATTATTAACTTTTAATCATAAATATATAAGATATATTTTAATCTTATTAAAATATTTTACAATTAATTTAATTATAATTTTTGCAAATTTTTAAACAATTTTTGAAAATTTAAATTAAATCTTTAAGCTGATTTAATTGATCTTTTAATTAACAATTAATTAAACTAATTAAATCAAATATATGCATCACAAAATTAATAAAATTAATTACCTATATTAATCCCTAGATTTCGAAATCTACAAGATATGGATAAGGATTCTAATTATTTAATTAATCAGCAATTACCAAAAATAACAATCATAATCTAGGCAGCAAATCAAGCAAATCAAGGGGGAATAAAGGGGTGGCGGCTAGGGTTAGGGAACCCTAGCCTAGGCCACAAAATTAAGGCCATTCCAAGAGGGTTTTTCGCAAAAACACTCAAGGCAAAAATCATTCAACCAGTTTATATCAATTCATAAGAAAACAAGCCTAAGCTCTGATACCACTGATGGGTTTTCTATGCAATCAATGAACAAATAATTCCTATGGTTCACATGCAACCCTAGAAAGATCTATGTTTTCTTCTATGAAGATAATAAACTAAAACCTAAGGCCAACAATTATTTCTAAAGTATAAATCAGAAGAACCAACCTTTGATTCTTGATCCAGAAGCTAGCAGCACAAGCGTCCTGCCTTAAATGCAAGTCACACCCAAAGCAATGGAGAAGACAGTCCAGCAGAGTTATCTCAGTGAGAGTTGGCGCAGGATTAGGGTTCCCAGGGGATCCCTATTTATAGATCTCAGGTGGTACAACTTGAAACCCTCGAGCCCATCTTTGGTAAGCCTTTTACCAATTGGGCAAGGCTTTCTCTAAACCCTAATTAGGGTTTCGAGATTTATGGTGCCCACACCATAAACTCGCCACCTTCCACCCCTGTACACTGGCCAGTCAATATTCAACTATTGAATAATTACAGAACCAGTCCCTGCACTTTTAATTAATTAATTTAATCACTGAATTAAATCCAATTAATTCTAGATTAAATTTTAATTAATTATTATAGTTTCTAATTAAGATATTAACACTTAAATATATTAATAAACCATTTAATTAATTCAATTGATTTATTACACAATTAATAAATCAACCTTTTACTCTACTAAACTCTATCCTAACCTCCAGCTATGAGGGCAACCCAACTGGACTTTGCTTCAATTAACAAGATAAATATAAATATAAAGTCATGGCTTAGACACCTAATCCAACATTCTACAATCCAGAACCCTCGATTGCACAAGTGTTAAACAACAAACAATAAAGCAAAATAAACGTAAAACGATCCAACTATCAAACCCTACTATAAAGCTACGACATCTGAGTCAAAGAAGTCTGAGTTCCACTCAAATGATCAATCTTCGCTCCCGAAATCCGACTTGGGAGCCTCTATTTATAGTTGATAAAATGCCTCTTCGCGCCGCGTGTAGGTGGAGTATGCGCTGTGGGTCAACCTTATCCCCGTTTCTTCGCGTGTTGAATTTTCAAACTCTTCCGGGTTAGATTTCATCCACATGTCCACGTCGTGGTCTTCCTTTCTCTACGCCGTACGTGTCACTTCGACTTGATCTTCATATTTGCCATTGACTTTACCAATTTTACACAAAATCCCCCTGCATTTGCACTAAAACTCAAACAAGTGCCTTCGCACTAAAAGTGAGTAATGTTAGCATTCTTAGGAAGATAATTCTACTAAAACATAGCTCAACAACACCTAAAATGGTTAACATTGTCAGGTGTTATCATCTACTTAATATATTTTATATGCATTTTAATGTTGAGTAGGTGATTAAACGAGGATCCAAACAAGGAATTTCTTTAATTTACAATGTACATTGCAATTTGGTAGTTCAAATGTGTATAATGCTCTAATAAGGACTGGGAGGAAAATTCTTAAGAAATATAAAGGGTTAGATAGGTTTGTAAAGAAAAGTATAACATTAAAGTTTCAAATGATTGAAATTGATTTTATTGGGAGATCTTTCATGGAATATTTTTTTTGAATATATGTTATCTTTCTATGAGTACATGTGCGAAAACATCATCAAAAACGGATATCGGAACAAAACGTTATGAATGTTTTTGTGTTTGGTGGTCAAAATGGGTGTTGGGTCAACACAACCGAGACAAACCCACCCAAACGGGTCTATGTGGTTTTGAGATAGGAAAACATTAATTTTGGCTATGTTTTCACGACCTATTTCCCTTCTAAATGTTTTTGGAGAACAGCCACTTGTCCGGGTCTGGATTGTTCCAACCTTCTCATCACCATAAAATTCCTTAATACAATGATTTCCAGTTATTACAACTAGGTAGAAAAATCGAATTCACCGGAGATCACAAGTTTAACAACCTTCGTAATCTTTCATGTAAACGAATAAGTTCCATCAAGGTTTTTGGAGTTCTTGCCTCAATTTCCAAGTACTACTTGTTACTACAAGTAAATCTTCACTCAATATTCACCCTTCAAAGGCCTTTAAATTCCAATTCAAGAGTTTCAGCTTTTGATTTGTGTTTTGTCTAAGGAAGGGGTTTTCACCCAAATGACATATTAATGACTCAAAAGGACTTATGTTGTACTGTTAATCATATCGCTAACTCATAAGGCCGTGTCGCTAAGTGTGGAGTCATCACGTCACTAGGTCCTCATATAGGGTCGTGATCAAGGTATTGCCTCTTTAGGCTTTCTACTTTGTTAAAACTTTATAGAATGGCAACCAACTATGATAGCTCTACGACCAAATATTAATAGCGGTGCTAAGTACACTGTGGTACTTAGCTTTGCCCAAATTCAGGTTTTGTCTATGTTTCCATTTACAGCTTTTCTACTACAGATTATATTCCAATAATACACATTAGAGAACTTCATCTACACACTTCCAGTTACACATAATCAACCAACTAGAACAAAGTATAACTAAACTTAATTACACATACCTTGGTCGTCTAAAAAAAGTGTCACAAGACCTCCCTCCTTCAAAAGATTTCGTCCTCGGAATCTCTTGAAATAAATACAGATTTCTAGTCCTGAATTCTTCTTCTGACTCCTAAGTTCCATACGCACCCCTATGGTGTCGCCATTGGACTTTTACAAGTCCAACATTTTTGTTTTGCAGATTTTTCTCCTTCCGATCCAATATCTTTTCGGTTATTCCTATTATTGTAGCTTTTCATCCACCTCTATCTCAGCTAACGACACTTTCATAGATTAATCAAATAAAGTTTTTTGAAGACATGACACATGAAACACATTGTGAATACCTTGAAGCTCACTCGGAAGCTCAAAGCGACAAGCTACAGCTCCAATTCTCTGGGAAATCCGGAAGGGTCCAATGAATCAGGGACTTAATTTTCCCCTTTTTCCGAAACGAATAATACCCTTCCACAGGGACACCTTCAACATGATCATATCTCCTACCTGAAACTCCAATGGTTTTTGACGTTTTCCGGTGTATTGTTTTTGACGTTCTTGTGTCATATGTATATGGTCACCTATTTCTTTGATCTTAGCCTTTGTTTCGGTTATAATATTGGGCCCTGCTAGCGGTCTTTCTCCAACTTGTGTCCAGCAAGTTGGCGTTCTACACGGTTCACCATACACGCCTCAAATGGTGTCATTTTGATGTTGGAACGATAACTATTATTGTAGGGGAATTCCACTAATGACAAGTAGTCATCCCAGCTACCTCTAAAGTCTATAACACAGGCTCGTATCATCTGAATCGTTCTTTCACTTTGTCCATCTATTTTTGGATGATATGTTATGCTTATTGGGACTTTGGAACCCATCGTCTAAAGTATGAACCATCTGTTGGTGTGAACTAAAATCGAAGCATCGGGTCTTGGTGTCAGATCTGGGTCGTAGATCAGAGATAGGTGTCATTAGCGAGTTCCCGACTTGATTGCTAGTTGTCATCAAAGAACAAAACTTTTAGAACCTTCCCAAGGACGATGCCCTGGGATCACGCTCCGACGATAAGTCAGATTGGTATGTAAGAAGAGATGGTTCCTCCTGGTGGAAGAAAACCATATTGCCATTTTGGTGTGAAGAGTATATGTGTGTAATAGGGACATAGGTCCGAGAAGTGGGGGGTCCCCTCCATGGAGGAGAAAGTGTTGTATTTAAAGGATCAGGAAAGAGCAATTAGGTCAGGCCTTGGGCCAGCCCAATTTAGGCTCGACTAACTGAAGGTCGTGTCGTCAAGCAGTGCTACCCAGTGGCATTGTGAAGCAGGAGGCCAGGCAGTCCCGTCGAGCAGTGCCACTAAATGAGCCGACATGCAATACGGCTAGGCAATGTCGTTGATTCTTACCCCCAAATCCTTAAAAATGTATGCACAGTTAAATGATCACATGCAAAAACATCCTAAATAGTCCTCTACTGAAAGAAACATCCTTCAAAAACATATTTTTCGTCAATTCACAGATTTTAAAACTATAATAAAACATTTTAATATATAGGGACATGTATTCGGGTATATACTTGCCTTAGCGTCGATGAAGAATTTATCACCAAAGTTTTAGGAGATCGCCTCAGAAAGCTTCTGTCGTTTCTTGCCTCTAACTTGAACTCGCTTTATTTACCACTCTAATCTCTACTTCTAGCTCTCACTCTCAGTGTCTCTATGTAACTTTTGTTGGTGTGGTTTGGTTTGTGATCACTGATCATTCATCTCTTATTTATAGTAGAATTTTTTTCGTAAAAGATCCCTCAAAATATTAGTATTGACATTTTCGACTATTAAAAATAGTTAATTACTAAACAGCCCTTGTAATAGCCCTTTTAATAAACAATGTTTATATAAAATATCCGATTTTCATCAAAAGAGGTATAATTTTCAAAAATCGGTAATTTAATAATATTAATTTTTTATCTTATATTTTTATTAAATTAACGAAACCGGTTAAATATAAGTTTGAAAAGTATAGGGGTTTTAAATGTAAATATATTTTTATTTTAAGAAAAAAATTATTAAATACAAAATTAATATAAATAACATTCAATATTGATGTTTGGTTGACCGCATCGTCGATACATTTCTAATGGTATAATTTGTGTTTTATAAAAATACTTATTCTTTTATTAAATTAAACAAATCAATTAAATATGCAGAAATATTAATTTATAGGGGTATAAAATGTAAAATTAAATTATTAAAGTAGTCGCTCCAACTCAATTATTCATCTCCATGATTAAAGAAGTGGTAGGACACGCATAATAATGCATTCCATGATTAGGAATATTGGGGCACACTAGTGGGACCATGTGGGGCTGTTGGTTGGAAATATACGCGGCTTATTTTTTGACCGTTAAGCATGCCTAGGTGGGAGAAATTTTCGGGATGGGTGACCTCCCTGGGAAGTTTTCATGTCAGGTTCCCAAAATGGACAATATTTTGGTAGGTGTGAGTGGGAGATGTTACAAGTCATTAGTTGGACTCTTCTTTAGTCTTTAGTTGGCCTTATGGTTCTTCTCTGTATAGCATTGAAGAGTTCTTGGGAAGCGATTTTGCGAGACTCTAGAGATCTGGCCCACTTGAGTTTCTATATTTAGGATAGAAGCCTACTAATTCTTAAGTGCAGCTTCCTCACTAACTCCTCCGTCTCTCTATCCATTCGGTCCGAAGCTTCGGGAAACCGGGTGAGCATGTCTTCAAAACTAGTATCTTCTCAAGTTTCTTAGGAGCCTCCTATTGTTGGTCCCTCCTGTAGAAACCCTAGCTTTCCTGCTTGTATCGCTTAGCTTGATCCTTTTTATATTCATTATAACATTTCCAATTATTGTTGTGAAACCTCCTGTCATCAAACCTATCCTCAGATGAATCGCAGACTTGGGATTTCTTGTTCCCATCTTCATCTAAAAGGTAGTCCTTTTATGTGGGGATCCTTATAGTTGTCACAACTAACCTGCATGGCATGGATGGTTTTATTTAACCTTCTTTATATCTCTCCCAAGAGCATCAAGCTTGGCATTCAGTGCAGCCAAGTTATTAGTGTTGCCTCCAGATGATTTCTTCCTTAGAGAAGCATCCCTTGAGGAGTGCCATTGGTGAGAATGATTTGAAATTTCCTCCAATAATGCATACCCCACGATTAGAGTCTTCTTTGGTATCGAGCCTTGAGAATCAACAAGATCTCTGGTAGTTTCATATATCCCGTTATAAAAGGTTTGGATCATCTGGTGAGCATTAAGGTCATGCTGAGGACAATTTTGAAGAATCTCTTGAATCTTTCCCCAGCATCGTAGAGAGTCTCGTCATCAAGTTGTTGGAAATTTTGAATTTTAGCCTTTATTTTGGCTATCTTGGAGGGTGGACTGAAATGCTTGATAAAGTGGTCCTTCAGATGATGTGGTAACAGATTGGGATGGAATAGACTTCAACCAATGTTTCACAACTCCCTAGAGGGTTATTACAAACACCCTCAACATTATAACATCTTGGTTGATTCTCGGAATGTTAAAGTAATCAGATATCTCTAGCACTACCTTAATGTGTTGGTTAGCATCTTTATCCTCCTTCACATGGAAAGGAGTCTCCCGTAGAAGGTGCAGTAATTGGCCCTTGATCGCAAATTTAGTTACAGCAAGAATCGATGGGTGAACTAGTCCTGACCCAATTCTCTTAGTAGTACGGCTAGCATATTTTTCCATGGAAAGTTCAACAATGCCGTTTACGTCACCCATATATTCCTTCTCTTTTAGGTTTTATTTCCGCAAATTATGTAATTCTCTATCGGGCTCTTTGAATGCTGTAGCTTTTTCTGCTTCAAATCTTCTGGTCATACCCTATTTGTGAGCAAACGAATTAGAGCAAGTTAACTGAACAAAAAATTACGTATACAAAAAGAAAAAAGTTTATGAATAAATTACACTTTGCATCCTAATAAGGAATGCATCACTTAAGCATGTAAAAAGGCTAACTGAATAAACTACGTGTCACGTAACTTCTAATAAAAACAAGAGATAAAAATTTTTGTGAGAAAATTCCCACAAAAAAGATCGAATAACTAACATTTAAATAAACTAAATATAATTAAGCCATTCCCCGACAATGACGCCATAAACTTGATGTGTTTGTGACCAATCCTGGTGCCAAAAACTGGTCCCAAAATCTTGTTTAAAATTTATAAAACGAATATATCAAAACTACAGACTGTCACACTAGGCATTATACCTAATCAAAAAATAGCATAGTTGGTAAGAATGGGTTGTTGAACACTTGGGGAACAAGCATGATAATTTTAGTATATCTAATTGCTAATTAAACAAACAATAAACTAAAATAGGGGAATTTAAAATTAAATAAACTAAAGAATTATATAAAAGATAGGTTTGGGATCAAGATTGAAACATGCCACGAAGGTGTTTTACTTGGTTTGAAAACTTCCTAGTTATGGTTGATTCTCAGTAGTGCAATGGTTAATACAAAGTCGTTCGCCGATTCCTAAAGTGAATAGCTTATTGGTCTGAATACTAACTAACCATATGACATCTAAAGTTGTTTAATTGCAATGGCCATGCTAATTACCTAACTTTATTATCAGCTATGCAGTTCATATCATTCAAGATTTGTTCTGGTTAGTTTTAGTGGTCACAAGAATTAACTAATTGTAAAGATTGGTCATCTATTACAAACTATGTCATACATTAAAGTCCTAATTTTATTGACCTAATCCTAGGAATTGGTCATTCACTCGTCTTGTTGGTTTAATTATCATAAACTATCAAGGTTGAAGCTTTATAACTAGAATGGTCATCTAAGTCATAAAAACTCAGCAATAAGTCATAAAATATAAACTTTAACATATATGGTTTTTTGAATAAACAATTATGATAGATTAAATTACTTTATAAATAGAAATCAAACAAAAAAACTAGTCTTTAATTAAAACCAAGTAAATCATTAGTGTTTTATCTTATAATCAGCAACATAATCAAAAAGATTCAGAACAAATATGTAAACATAGCAAACCGAATCTAAAACTGATTGATTACTTGCTCGATCATTCAATCTTGTGCTTGGGATTCGTCCTTGGAATGGATTCAACTCTGCTCTGGAAGTCGAAAAGTATCGAAGGTTATCGATCTCTCTCAAAGTTATTCTAATGGAATGAGGGGTTCATCTATTTATAAGGATTTTAAACTTCCTCGTGAATGTGATGCTACGACATCTGGATCGCGTTGCAATATATAATTGTCCCCGCATTTCTCGCAATTGTTATCTGTTGTCGCATCGTGATCACATGTCATGGCATCGCGATGGTTCCTACGTCACATCAGTAACTCTTTTTGTATGCGCCATGTTCTTTAATTAGAAACATTTTCTTCATTGTTCTAATTCTAGTCTATTTTCCGCTCCTTTTCGTTCCTTTTTGCTCAACTACTCGTTTGTCCTGTAAAACGCAAATCCGAGGTATATTAAGTACTATTTGTCCCGATGTATATCATTTTATAGTTCAAAGTATTCTAATATCACATAAATATATGTATAAATATAGCAATGTCAATCTCCAACATCATTTCTTATATATCATCAAAACGGTTTCCCTGTGAAGTTGATGATTTACCTTTGCCCTTTCGTTTGACTGTCTCTTCCCATTGGACTAGTAGGCAATCCAATCTCAACCAAGTCATCATCATTGAGGTTTATCCTGACACGAACATCCCATGACGTAGTGTAGTTAGAATCAGATGTTTTTGATCTTTTAGAACCACCAATATGTGTTTCGATCATCGGTAATGCACGCTATTTTGGACAATCTTTGACAACATTCCAAAACTCAATATGTTTGAAACATTTCCTATGTTCTAAGTTGAACATTTCGAGCGTCTTGTTTAAAATGGCCGCATCACTTTGACCACTTCGTCATTGGCTTTGTAAGGTGTTAAACAAAGAAGCAAATAGCATTACAACTTTTTTGTATTCCCCATTTGTGTACACTTGGTCTTTTGTCTGACAGTCTCATTGATTTATTTCTTTGAGGAAACGTTCATGAATTTACTTCCAAAAAATGAACATTTTTTGTCGTTGTCAATCGTTGAGTCCTCCGATATATTGACATGCACGGGCCAAGCCCTTTTTTATTTCTATTCCCAAGGTTTATTAGGGGCATTCCCTTTTTTTTCAAGACTCGACTCGTGTTTTAGTCTGGGATTGAGGTTCAAGTTAGGATTGCGTTGGGTTTCTGGAACATATTTGAAAGGTTCGAACTTAGGGTTTTAAAAAAATTTGAGATTGGGGATAATTTGCATAATACAGTGCCATACCACCATAATGGAAAGTCGGGGTGAAATAATAGTTTAGTCCATTTATCGTCGATATAGTGATTAAGGGTTCGGGTGCTTCTAGTTGGTTCTTTTGGTTGTCGTGGGAGTTTGAAGATGAAATTTTGGTGTGTGGTAGAAAGATTGAGTAGATAATGTTTGAGACAAAAATTCTTATATGGTTAAAATGTAAGTATAGGGTTTGTATTTATAAAGAAAAAAGGGAAAATAATAATAATTTTAAATCTTAAAAAACGTTCAAAAAGAATAAACGGAGGAGAGAGGAAGTGGCAAAGGAGTGCTGAGTCTGGCACAAAACTTCGGTATGCCAAGCACCCCACACGGTGTTTGTCGAGCCACATCAGCGATATTAAAGGTGTTGTCGAGCACACTCCCACTAGTCTAAATCACATCAATTGTACCAAATGAAACTTAGACCCTCAATCATTTGGCCGATGACATTATGTTGAAAGATAGGTAGCTACAAACTGTGTGGTGCCTATGTAGCATGTAGCAAGTGTGACCACATATAAACACTACCCCGCGCCTTGGTGTGGTGTGATGAAACGTGAAGGTAGTCACACCTGATCATGCCTCTCTCTCTCTTTCTTCCTCTTTTTCTTTCTCTAAAATAGAATTAACTGTTATATTATAAAAATTAAGAATGATTTAAGGTAATGAGTATATCTTTGAATAATTGATCCAGAAGTCGTGATGTCAACACAGTTACACAGTTAACAAATCAATCTCACCGAATCACGATTCCCAATTCTCAGTTCCATCTATTATCTCATATATGTATTCTGTTCACAAGACCATAACGGCACGACTGAGACTCCACCTTCACAGTTCTGTTTCAACTTTTGATTTTCATATTCACGGTTGGTTCGTTTGGATTTTGTCACACGATTTTGGTTCTTGATTTTTGTCGCATGGTTCTAAAAAATGAAGTAAGAATCTGATATTTGAAATTGAACTTGATCGTGTTTTACTAATTTTCTTACACCTTAAGATTCTGATTTCTGAAATAGAAATAGATTACTGATTTTAATGATTGAATCAATTGTTAGATGGGTTATTCTTTAGGTTCATGATGATGCGTCTGATATGGATTCAAATGATATTTTTTCAGAATTCAAAGTTTTGCAAATGATTTACCTAATAATATAATGTCGACAGTTGAAATTTTAGACTTTGATAAATCTGCCGATTGTTACCCAAAAGTTTTTATTGCTTATAGAATATTATTAGCCATTCTTGTTATCGTTGCATCTGCAGAAAAAAGTTTTCAAAATTGAAGTTATTGAAGATTACCTAAGGTCAACAATATCACAATAATGTTGAATGGCTTGAAAATATTATGTATAGAGAAAGATATGTTAGACAAAATTGATCATGCTACAATTATCAATGATTTTGCATTTAAAAAATCAAGAAGTATTTTTCTTTAAAGTGATTGTTTTTGTAAGGGTTATGGGCATATTTTTGTTTTTATTAATATTATTAATAATTTTGTAATTATTGTAACTATTTTAAAATTTTTATTATACTTGTGACTTTAAAAGACCCATTTTTTTCTTTTCACCGGAGGCCCAAAACATGTTTTAAACGGTCCTTTCTATTGGGGGAATTCCTTATTTTTCAAGACTTGATTCGTTTTTTGGTTTGAGATTGGGTTGGGTTTTCAGAATACATTCGCACTTAGGTTGAAAAAATAGGTTATGATTGGGGATAATTTACATACCACCATGGAAAGTCGGGGGTGAAAAATAGGTCGATTCATTTGTTGGTAGTAGAGTGATGAAGGGTTAATTTGGGTGCTTCTAGTTTGTGTCTTTTGATTGCTTAAGGAGTTTGAGGACGACATTTTGGTGTGTTGTAGAAAGATTAAGCAGATAGTGTATGAGATAAATTGTTTGATGTAGTTAACATATAAATGTAGGGTTTGTATTTATAAAGGAAAAGAAGAAGAAGAATCATCTAAGATTAATCTAAAAAACGATTAAAAAAATAAATAATGGAGAAATGAAGTGGCAAAGGGGGTGCCGAAGGTGGCGGAAAACCTTGGCATACCGAGCACCGCGGTGTTTGTCGAGCCACATCAGCAATATTGACGATGTTGTCGAGCCCACTCCCACTAGTCTAAAACATATCATTTGTACCAAACAAAACTTGGACCCTCGATCATTTGGTTGACCACGTTACGCTGAAAGGTATGGTAGTCATGCACCACGCATGGTACCTATTTTGCGTGTACCTATTGAAGGGTTTTATACAAACTATGAACTAGAAAATTCCTAAGTTCACATGCAACCCTAAATAAGATCTATGTTTTTCTACTATGAACATATAATAAAAATCTAAAGGCCAACAATTATTTCTAAAGAATAAATCAGAATAACCAACCTTTGATTCTTGATCCAGAAGCTAGCAGCACAAGTATCCTGCCTCAAATGGAGTCACACCCAAGCAATGGAGGAGAGAAGACAGTAGAGTTATTTCAGAGAGATGTGTTTGGCGCAGATTAGGGTTCCCCAGGGGTTCCCTAT
Source organism: Cichorium intybus (assembly GCA_023525715.1). NCBI lineage: Eukaryota > Viridiplantae > Streptophyta > Magnoliopsida > Asterales > Asteraceae > Cichorium > Cichorium intybus. The sequence goes on along the minus strand of CM042012.1, from coordinate 53,719,913 downwards.
TTATAGTATCAGGTGGCACACCTTAAAATCCTAGAGCCCAACTTTGCAAGCCTTTTACCAATTGGACAAGGCTTTACTTAAACCCTAATTAGGGTTTCAAGATCCTTCCGGTGGCACCACAAATCTCGCCACCTTTAACCCCTAGACTAGCCAGACAATATTCAACTATTGAATAATTACAAAACCAGCCCCTGTACTTTTAGTTAATTAAATTAATCTCCAAATTAAATCCAATTAATTCTAGATTAATTTCTAATTAATTATTATAGTTTCTAATTAATATATTAACACTTAAATATATTAATAAACTATTTATTTATTTCTATTGATTTATTAAACAATTAATAAATCAACCTTTCTCTCTACTGACTTCTACATCAATCCTCCTGCTATGAGGGCAACCCAAATGGACTTTGCTTCAATCAACAAGATAAATACAAATATAAAGTCATGGCTTAGACACCTAATCCAACAGTCTCCCACTTGGATAAGTCTATGACTTTAATTTATCTTCTGGTTAATAAACAACCTGCAGCTTCCTAGAAACTGTTGTCGAACTCTGTCCTAGTCAGTTCTGTCCATAGATAAGTGATCATATGATCCTTCATCCAACAAGATATTTTCAGACACGAGACATGGATTGAGATCAATCTCTGTCTGATACTCTATTTCCCGATTTTCGATTCTGCTTATGACTCTAGAACTTCTAATTGAACACATCAATTTAGTCCAGGCTGGCCAGCACTTTAGTCAACTTCAAAATCATCGAGAGGCCTACAGATATCTGTTTCCCATTAGGTTCAAGGAACGAATAATCTTTGACTCATATGCTTGTGCCTTTTACTTATCAAGATTGCACACAACAATGCGTTTTATAACATCGAGTTACCGATGCATTTACGCATTATCAATGCACAACCGACTTGCAAATTTCAACTCATATGTCTCCATCTCAAGATCATAAGATGTTATCGTCTCAACATTGCTTGTGATGTAATCCATGAAGCAATCTATTGAGCGCGGGTTTATCCAATACTCAAATCTCTATTTCTAAGTACTCATGAATGTTGCAGCAGTCTTACTGCAATGTCTAACTCCTTAGACAATCTACAAACCAATTCACGACAGTCTTCGTTCACACATACTCCCTAAAAGTATGAGCGACTGTGGACCTTTGAATAATCAAATTATTCGGGAAGTGAAAACATGCAAAGATGAAACATAAAATCTGACTGGTAGCTACTCTTGCTTATTACCAAGTCTCCACGAGGTAATCACCAAGTCGGACTCTTCATAAAACTATTATCGGTTTCTATATTCCTTTTAAACTTTTAATTCATGTTATATATCTATGTCTATATGACTTTTTACTCTTTCTATGTATCCAAATGTCATACATTGATACACTTTATCCAATTGGACATTCTTCCGATGATATCTCAATTTAGTCATACTGTCATTCTCACTTACAACTCCATTCTGTGTACTGGGACTTTCCATGGTTCTTGGGATCTTTAGTCCACATGACTGCACCGTAAGACTATTTCGAGGTGTTACGATGTGCCGGTGACCCAAACGCGCTCCATCGGAATACCAACGAAATTCTTTAACCATTAAGTCATTTTACTTATTTGAAACTCTTTTCAAATTACTATTAACATTCACCCCAATCATTTCCCAATGATTTCTCACGTATGTATAGAATCCATTAAGTATCCCCAGCCAGGTCATATCCTGAATCTGACATACTATGCTTTAAGCATTAAGTCATCAGGACATGTTCATGACACTTTTGATCGATCCAAGAAGCTCGTGGAATCCGATCTAATCTTATTCCAAACCCTTTTGGAATCTTAAGATTACTTATAATCCTTGTGTCACGACTTAATAACTATTCCATTTCGGAGACTTTTTCTCATGCATCTTGAATCTTACCAAGATCATGCTTACTATGGCTAGGTCTATACTGATGATAATATCTATCTGATAGATGTCTATGGATTATGTGAGTATGTTGCACCTTCTTTATATCTCTCATGCCAAATCATCATACTTTACAATGATAGAAAACTCCTTTCCTTGGGCTATGCATCTTGAATCTCATCAAGATCATATTGGCAGAGTCTTGATCTATCTCATAGATGTTCACAACCACCTGAGTATGCCATATCTCTATTAAGTCTTTCATAGCGACCCGTCTCTTAACACCAAGTTATTACACTTTGTAATGAAAAGAGACGTTTCCTAGAAACAGTATGTAACCCACATATGGAGATAGTAGATAACAACGACACTCCCACTGGCTTTGAAACGGTTATGGACTATTCACAAAATCCAGAACTTTTGGCACATTTTGAGAATCAAAACCTTTCTGACATCTTAATGGAAATCTTTCAGCCCTTTCTCAAAATCCAATCATTTGGCATATTTTGAGAATCTGAATATCCTTTCTTGCGAGATGCCCATGGGGTAATCCCGGGCCCATGTACCTTTGTATTGGGACACTCTTTGTGAGTCCCTATTAGTGTGCCGGTGATCCACACGGCGCTCCACTAATGACTCTCAATGTGCCATGCAATATCCTTTCGGATTTCATCTTCTATTAAGAGTGCTTCTCCCGGAATCAATTACTTGACTCCGAGTATCGTCTCACTCAACGAGATGTTCTGAAGGTACGTTTATGTCCATGTTGCTTTCTTTTGATGATTCAATTACTCCCACTGGTTTTTAGACCAGGTGTAAAATCAATCAAACTGCCCCATAGACTGTATCTCGTTCTAAGGTTCTCTTAATTGGCAGCAATCAGGCTCACCAATGCTTCCAAGTAGTTGGATTGTCAATCCATACCAACTATAGTGTTTTACCACCAAATGGTATGTCACCTCGATCATAACTACTTATGATGGTGATCAAAGCTAGTGGTCAAGAGAAGATTATGTCAGTATTAAAACAGAAATCTGATTTCTGCTATAAGCCTAGTGATGACTAAAGGTTCTTTCATTTGGCTAATCCTGAACTCATTCAGGGCTGTCCCAACTCCCACTGTTTCCTTAAAACATGAGTTCTTTCTAAAAGAGCTCTTCTTTTACAGGTACAGCGGGATAGCTAGTGAAACAGCATTGCTGATCAGGTTCAGGCTAGCCATGAGGTTTGGACGAAACACTACAAGACCCTGGACTTTCTATGTGTAAGCGGGATAATCCCAGCTTCACATTTCAGACAGTGCCTGCAAGACCTACTTAGTCTAGGATGTGGTTGGAATATGGTTTATATGGTCTGACTGGATTAGTATTCAATTTATCGGAAACTAATTGAAGGTGTATCTCATGCATTGAGGATCGAACTATTTCGACTAACGCTCCATCATCTTCCCTAAGACACATTATAACATTTAATGTTCTTGGAAGAGAATAGACTGTGAAACACTTTCTCAGTTCATGATGTCACTCAGGTTCTGTGGATTTTATACTTCCTTTGAAGTCCTTGAACCGTTCAAGGTTTCAATTCAATCGCTTATTCTGTTAAGCGAAGCCATATTCGTCATACCAATTGACATATATCGCGAAGTATAACTAATTGTGTTCTTTTCGAAGATTCGAGCAATACACAGTAACTGATGTGTTCGTTGCTCCTAATCTTAATGTCTTTTACATCTCTATGTAAACTTATGACTTTGTTACTTTGTTCAAGACTTGCAATCATCACTTGACTCTAAGTCAACTGATTCCAAAATCCTATCCTCTGGATCTTTGGGTGATTCATTTCTTGCCACATGTGTTGTATAAAGAACTTAATCATCATTTGACTTTAAGTCAAATGATTCCAAAGTCCTGTCCAACTGGATCTTTGGGTGATTCATTTCTTGCCACATTAAGAACTCAATTCATCATATGACTCTAAGTCAAATGATTCCAAAGTCCTGTCCAACTAGACCTTGAACAATGTATTATATGATAGACAATGTCGCACGCATCTAAAAGCTAATAACAATATTTTAATATCTTACTGATTCCCTGAGTTTTCAAGAGATTTTGACCTTGGAGCGTCTTCCAATCTTTCCGTGACTGTATCCAATTCTATAGGTTCCCAGTTTGAGACATGTCCAGACGATCTGGATCGTTTCTTGTTACGTCTCTTCACTGGACTCAATCCAGAAGTAGCTGAACCATTGGAGCTATGCCTATCCAAGAGTGACTCGTACAAAGTCAACAGTGGACGCGTTTCCATAAAAGCCTTTTTCTGGTCTTCCTTTCTATACGTATGAATGAACAGATCGTACTTGCTAGTCAGCGAAGCGAGTAGAATGTTAACACTCATATCCTGACTCATGGAATAACCAAGTTTATACAATTCGCCTATGTATGCTTCAATCTGAAGAACATTAGAGTCGATGCTACTTCCTTCTTTCAGCTTGCACTCTGCAAGTCTTTTGAAGATCCTAGTTAGTTTCTCTTCAACTGGTTTTTGGAACTTTTCCTCAACCAATTGCATTAACTCATATGGCCCCAGGGACTCAAAATCCCGGCGGAACTCGGGGTCAATGGTTAATAGCATGAGGTCACGAATCTTTTCGGATTCATCAACTGATAGGTCATGCTTATCATAAAGACTCTTTATGATGACTTGTTCCGGTGGAACCGGGATCGGATACTCGGTGAGATGTAGCTTGCCAGCAATAACGAGAACCAGTCTCCAATTGCGAAGCCATTCCTTATAGTTAAGGCCAGTCAGCCTTTCCATATTTGGCAGGTGCTTTCTGATGCTCTCAGAAATGGGTGAAGGAGGAGAAGGGAGAGAATCGATACTTGATATAGACATCTTAGATAAACAGAATTTTATTAGTTTAATCATTCCTTTTAAATAATTACCCAATTTATTATTTATTAAGGCTAGGATCCAAAATACCCCTACTATGATGTGAAGAGGGATGTCGTAATCACAACATAATGGTCATTAAGGTAGATAATACACTTATCAATTTCATCTTATGAAATTCCTAGATCTGTTGAGATTCATTGAACGGTTCAATGGCATGTTTAATCTCGGATGTGCCCCACTGTTTGTGACTGGGATGCCGAGGATCACAAACCGGGTGTGAATAATCATGCAAGTTAGCTTGGTACTCTCGAAGTCAATTACCATCTCTAATTGACGTGCAGGTTAACCACACATGCTCCATCAATAATGGTAAAATCGAGAAACCTATTGCAACTCTTTGTGAACCCCTGTTGATGTGTCGGTTAACCACACACGCTCCACCAATGTTTCACAAAGTGCAATGTGCAACTTCATGGATTAGCAACTCATTTACATTTTTGACCTAAAGTAACTAGATTGGGATTTTCTTCAAGGTTCTAGTACTTTCAATTATAGCATTATACTTTTAAGTGGCTTAGTGGTTCTATCAAACCCGTTCGGCTAACGACACTCGACTGACCAGGAGAGCGGTGGGAGAGAGTGTACACCCATTAGACTACCATTTTATAGGCAGTCGTCTTATACCCTCTTTATAGGACAGTTTTGTGAATGAGGCCTACTAACGGTAAGACTAACCAATTTAATCTTATACAAATAATTTTAACTTTTAATTATACTATGTATAAGATGTATTTTAATCTTATTAAAATATTTAGGATTTAATCCTTTAATTTTCGCAAATTATCAAATAATTTAAAATTAAATTTAAACCCTTTAGGTGATTTAATTTATCTTTTAATTAAACTATTGATTAAATTAATTAAATCAAAGATAGGCATTACAAATTAATCAAATTAATTACCTATCTTTATCCCCTAGATTTCGAAAATTACAAGCATGGGATAAAGGATTCTGGTTATTTAATTAATCAACAATTACCAAAAATAACAATCTACTATCCAAGGCAACTAGGAAATCGCCAAAAGGGGAGGGAGGCTAGGGTTTTTGAAACCCTAGCCACCAAGAACGAAATGGCCTTCCCAAGGGTTATTATTTTCGCACAAAACCCTTGGTTACAAGACAATTATAGCAATTCACAAGAAAAACAGCCAAGCTCTGATACCACTGAAGGGTTTTATACAAACTATGAACCAGAAAATTCCTAAGTTCACATGCAAACCTAAATAAAATCTATGTTTTTCTACTATGAACATATAATAAAAACCTAAAGGCCAACAATTATTTCTAAAGAATAAATCAGAAGAACCAACCTTTGATTCTTGATCCAGAAGCTAGCAGCACAAGTGTCTTGCCTCAAATGGATTCACACCCAAGCAATGGAGGAGAGAAGACAGTAGAGTTACTTCAGAGAGATGTGTTTGGCACAAATTAGGGTTCCCCACGGTTCCCTATTTATAGTATCAGGTGGCACAGCTTAAAACCCTAGAGCCCAACTTTGGCAAGCCTTTTTACCAATTGGACAAGGCTTTACTTAAACCCTAATTAGGGTTTCGAGATCCTTGTGGTGGCACCACAAATCTCGCCACCTTTAACCTCTAGACTGACCAGTCGATATTCAACTATTGAATAATTACAAAACCAGTCCCTGCACTTTTAATTAATTAAATTAATCTCCAAATTAAATCCAATTAATTCTAGATTAATTTCTAATTAATTATTATAGTTTCTAATTAATATATTAACACTTAAATATATAAATAAACTATTTATTTATTTTTATTGATTTATTAAACAATTAATAAATCAACCTTTCTCTCTACTGACTTCTACATCAATCCTCCTGCTATGAGGGCAACCCAAATGGACTTTGCTTCAATCAACAAGATTAATACAAATATAATGTCATGGCTTAGACACCTAATCCAACACCTATATGGTTGGTGTGACCATATATGAACACCATCCCACCTTGGTAGGGTGTGATATTTGTGATGATGTGGTGGGATAAACATGACTACATGAGGATGAACATGAGGATGGTCACTCCTTGCCATCTCTTTCTCTTTCTCTCTCCATTTCACACTCTCTCTTCCTCTCCTTCTTTTTGTAAAATAAAATTAATTTTTATATTATAAAATTAAGAATGATTTGAGGTAATAAGTATTTTTCTGAATAATTGATGGAGAAGTCGTGAACACGTGTTGCTAAGATGGCTGAATTTACTAGGAGTGAGCAAAAACCGAACCGCAACAAAAAAAATAACCGAAAACCCGCAAAAACCGAAACCGAAAAACCAAAACCGAAGCGAAAACCGATGGTGTGGTTTATACTTTTACAAAAACCGCAAAATTGCGGTGCGGTGCGGTTTTTACTTTTGGAAAAACCGCAAATAACCGAACCGCACCGATTACCATGTATTAAATAATTATATTATATATATATATATATATATATATATATATATATATATATATATATATATATATATATATATATATATATATATATATATATATATATATATATATATATATATATATATATATATATATATATATATAATTTACTTATTATTAAGTTTAAATATGACATTATAGATTAAATAAAAGAGTGAGTTTGAACGATAATTTCATTTTGTATTTTGATAGTGACAATTCCATTTGTCATTTTCACCGATTGTAAGTTATAAATTTTAGTTATTTCATGATTTACTATACTAAGTACAAAGAAACAAATGAGTTCTATTTTGTATTTTGATAGCGGCAATATACTAAATATATAGTCAAAATACTAAAAATTTTATAAAAAAATGTGTTGATTTTGAACTTCTGCGGTTTTACAACTGCACCAAAGGAAAAAAAGGCACACCACTATATTATTCGGTTAATAACCGAAACCGCACCAAATAAAATCGCACAGCATGGAAAAACCGCAGAACCGCACCACATTAGCAACCGCAAATTGCAGTTTTAGATTTTCAAAAACCGCATAATGCGGTTTGCGGTTCGGTTTTGACCAAAAACCGCACCAAACCGCACCATCATCATCCCTAGAATTTACACAACATTCGGCTGTGCTAATAAGATGACTGCGTGAAGAGAATAAAAATTTCCCGCTTGTTTAGAAAGTGGCCGCCTTTATTTTACACAGGAGCGTCTACTAACGATCACCTGCCCATCATCTGACAGGTGGCGCAATCAGTATGGACGGCTAAATCATAGTACCCACGAGCGAGTCACACCTGATCCCTCACACCCTTCATCACCGTAGCCCATTGCTCTCAAGTTTGTCCAGAATTTGGTCATGCGTTTTCAAATCTTTGGCAATAAATAGCATCTTGTAGTAATTAATTCTGATTTTATTTAGAATGATCGTTGATTCTTTCATTGATTGCATTCTCATTTCAACTAATTTGAATTTCATCTGTTCGTGATCTTGGATTTCAACCTTATGTTTTTCTTCTTCATCATCTCAATCGAGTTGCGCGTATGCATATACAAAATTACAAATCCAGTTCAATTGAGTAATTTAGGGCAAGAATGACGTGCGAGACGAATCATATAGGAGAGGATGAACTGCGACTTATAGATTTTTCGGAGGAAGATGATTACTTAGTTGCGTTTCCTTTTCGAGATTCTCTCGAAGATCTTCGACTTTCAGGTGCAGATTATCTTCTCTTTGACCATCTTCCACTTCGTCTACGTACGCTCTGTGATTTTCGACTTTTTGTTAATTTTCTTCTCTATCACTTTATTTCTTCTAATTAAATTCGAATCGATTTCTAGATGATTAACATGTAATTCAAATTATTCAATCGTACAAACTCATGTGCATCTTATACCAAAAAAAACTGATTAAAACGATGCATAAATTTCAATCAATTGAACAAATACAATCATCTTCATCATCGAATTGAAGAATCTGGCCAAAAATTCACGTGGAATAGTAAATTTGTCTCTTTTGGTGATTTACCCTCATTTTTACTAAGTTGGAAAACAACACAGAGAAGAAGGAGATTCAGTAAGACTATCCAAAAAGAGTTGAATCACTTTTTTATGATCGCATTTAGTTTCTAGTTGCAAACAATTGAATAACGTTTTATGAGCGCACTTGTTTTGCAGTAACATACGACAATCTGAATGAGTGTGATCGTATCAAGCTGTTTGAAAGTATTAATTCGCAAGTACTGGAGCGGATTGATCAAGCACAGTCTGAATCCATGGAGCCAAGAAGAGCAAGTTTCTTGCGTAGAAGTTTAGCCTGGGACAGTGCCTTCTTCACCAGTGCAGGTAATTCTTGAGGTTTATATGAGTCTTTTTCCAATAAAGGTTTGTTTTTCGCATCTTTTCTCCAAGACATGGGACAAGCCTATGACTTATAAGGTCCTTACAAAAATCAAATTTATATAGATAATGTAATATGTTTAACCCAACCGTATTCTCTGGTGAATAGGCTATTTGGGAATTAGATCATCGATTGAGAAAAATAATAATAATAATAATAACATCGAGAAGAAAGCAAAAGAATAAACAAAAGTGGCGAGTGGCGAGTTGGTTGTTTGCGGTTTTCAATAAATCTGTATTTTTATATAATAAATTATTCTCAAATTTATGATTAAATTAACAATAAATATTTAAAAAAAACATTTGAAAAAGTAAATAGATAAAAAAAAGTGGCCCCTAACCAACCTTGGTTGACCAAGGTTGGGTTTTTGGCGATTCATTTAATATAAAAACAAAATACTATAAATTTTGTAATTTTGCATCCCCAATAGACTAATATTCGCATATATTTTATACAATTCCAAAATCTTTAATTTTATATTGTGTCCTTTTACTTAACTTCAAATATATGTAAATTGATTAGTTTGATTTGTTCTTGGATGAAATAAATATACATTTTTCGTTATATTAAATATAATAAAACTGATTATAAATATTATTTTTTTACAAGTAGTTGGATTAGGCTGCTGTTCAACTTAAAGGTGTTGAATATGGAAGTCCAAAAAATAGATTTAGTAAAAGATTAAATCATTTGAGTCGTGGCAATAAATACAGTCAAAAAGAAACAGTAATATACAAGTCATCAGATTGATTATTGTTCTCAATGCATGCTTTGTGACATACGCAGGTGTCTTAAATCCTGAAGAGTTGTATATGATAAATAAAGGCTTCAACAAACCCGACTCCATTAACCAATCTCCAAACAGACTTACTACTCATAATCAAACGTCATCTGGTATCAAGCATCATTTTTATTTAATCACACATTATTTATAAAATCAAGCTTAAATATGTACTTTCCCTCATCTCAGCCTCCAAGAAAACAAACACTTGCCCTCAAAACAAGGTGTGTATATTCATTATTCAACGATTATAACTTTTCTCCCTTCTTCCAAACTCCAAAAATCAACAAAATTTCTTCAAATTTAAGGCAAAACCGGTTCGAGCTCCAAAGTGCCAAGGATCAAAGGTGCCAAGCTGGCAAAAACCGGACACACCCAAACTTACCAACAAGCAATCCATCGAAGGTTCAGATAGCTCGAAAACAAAGAATAAATCGAGAAAAGCGGGGTTAGGTATGGAGACGATTGAATTTTTTTTATTTTTATTTGCTCATTTTTTCTTGTTTTGTGTAGGGACGGATTCGAGTGTTTCCAAGAAGTCTCGATGTGGAGACTTATCTACTCTTCCTAAATCAACTTCTTTTGCTTCTCCAATTCAAAACGACTCGAATGTTCATTGCTCATATGAATCATCGTCCAGTGCTTCATCTTCTAAATCTTTTCGAAGGAAAACCACTCCAAGAAACACAAAACCGTTATCATCCACTTGTTCTTCAACTTCAAGCACATCCATTGAAGAATGGTTTTCAGAATCTTTATCTTTATCTTCACCTGAGTTTACTAGCAACAAGGTGACAAGATCATCGATAGGAAGTCACTTGTTTTCTAACGGACCGAAAAGAAAGATAAAATCTTCGGGTCTCCGAATGCCATCGCCTAAAATTGGGTTCTTTGATGAGGTTATTATTATTATTTATTCATGCAATTCTAGCTTCTTGTTTTGTTTGTCACATGAACTTACTTGGTATATTTTTTGTAAATTTTGTCCCCATAGGAGCAACCCTTTAACACAAACAAGAATTGCTTAAAAGATGGAAAAGTTGGTGTGGGTTTTAGCAAGTTGAAGCCAGGTGGACAAGCGCAAAAGGAGATGTTAAAGAACAGAATGAATATAGAGATAAAGAAGCAGAAGGATGAAGCTACAATAAACATGAAACAAAAGCAAGATGAGAATGATCAAAAGGAGAATGTGTGTAGCATTGAAGATCAAATCAATGGTTTAAGTAGATTCTTTGAGGTGATTGATCTCGATAGGGATGGGGTTCCAGAAGTCAAAGGTGGTCAACTTTCTGTTCACTGCTCAAGAACTCCATTGGCTGAAAAGACTTCTGGTAAACAATAGGATTGCATTGCAATTTTGATACTTTTTTTTTTTTAAATTTTGCTATATTTGTACACTAGACCTTTTTATCTTGATTAAGAGCCAATAATTTCATTGTTTTTGCATAGTTTGATGAATGAAAGTTTATTTGCGTTAGTTGAGTCTTCTCTCACTATTTTCCCATTTTAAAGAGCTGAATATAACCAAAAGACACATTGACCGAATAAACAAATAAATGAAAAATCTAATCCACAAAAATATAACAATTAAAATTTTATTTTTCAACATTTACCTCTACATGAGGAACAACTTCTCCAGCCACCGGAGTTTCACCTGTAGAAGCCCCGACACCATCATTCCCACCACCTTCTACTCTAACATCATCCCCCTGGCCACCATCCACCACCTCCACCTCAGATGATTCCGGTGGTGCTACCGGAACACCCGACTCCTTCCTACTACCTTCTATTCCACCACCACCAGTTTGGGTTTCCGGCGGTGGTGCCGGAACACCCACCCCTTCCCCACCACTATCTGCGGTGGCCCCAGGCGGCACCACGGGAGCACCCAATCCTTTAGCAAGACAAACATACTTAAACACAAGTTGCTTATAACCATTCAACAACTCTTCCACATCACCCACTCTCAAATCCGCAGCTCTCGAGTACAAAAACGGAAAATTCCAAAACTTTTCACTCGCCTTTTCCTCAACCACCACCCCCGCGCCTTTATTTTCCAAATCCGAAACCGAAAGCACCTCCTTCAACTTCAACTCCCTCACATTTTCACTTTCACCCCTTCGAGTTTCCACATTCACATTATACTCCCCGGAAAGTCCCGCAACAATCGTTCTCGCAGATTCCATATTCCTTTCAAACTCACTTTCATCCATCGACAACGCTTTTCCATCTATATTCAAAATAAACGATTCCGCCGATAACATATTCGTGAAAAGATACTCCGCTTCTCCAACTAACCGTAACCGGTTCCTAAACCGTTGAATATAAACCAAATTCGAATGCAATTGACTCGGGTTCGCTTTAATCGTAACATAAATTAAAACCGGAAGAAAGTCATCCGCGCCAGGTGGACTCCCACTCTCAGACGCGTTAAATAGCGATGTACTTATAACCTTACAACAACTAATAATACACGCAAGTTTATCTCGCGGTGCTTTGTAACTATTAATCTTTTGAAGCTCTTTTTGCGCGGGTAACCACGAGGTTTCGTTTTGATACACGGGTCGAATGTCTAAGTGTTCGGGTAGGATAAATTGTTGGATTAGAAGTGATTTGTTGTAAAGTTCGTTGTCTATTTTGGTATCGTTTGGGTGTGTAGCGAATACGCGAGGGAATAGTTTTGTCATTATGTATTTTTCGAGGCCTTCACTGGTACTTTCTAATTCGTCTTCTGTACGACCCGCCCATAGCGGGTGGGCCCGGAAATTAGCGTCCATGGTGGCGAAGAATTCTTGTACGGATTCGGTGTCGGTTTCGGGATTTGGGTCGGTTTTTGAGAATGTGACTATGAAGTTTTTGATGGTTTTGACGAATTCTGTTGCGGAAGGTTGTCGCATACGTTCTAGAAAGTCATGCCATGTACGCGTAGTGGTTGATGAAACAGATGCTTCGGTAGTGTTGGTCTCCATAAGTGCTTCTAGAAATTTCTAGAATATAATTTACTAATGAGATTGGTAATGGGGTATTTGTCAACTCATAGTGATTGCCACATTTTGTTTCTGGACCTTCAATTGATGATATCGCGATCCTAATTCAGATAAAAAATCATTAGTATAATTAAAATTAAATAAAAAGATGTCAAGTCAATGCCACATTGATACCATATAAGTGTGACCTAGAGTGCAAATGTAAGTTTCCTTTAAGGGTTAATTGGTCCTCAGTGAAAGTAAAGTTGAAGACGTCTGCACAGAAATCTTGGTGACAGGAATTTGCTTAAATTTCCTCTGTATACCCGACTTATAAATTTCTTTTTGGTTTTCTCAAATTTTCACAAATAATGAATGTATTAGATTAGTGTAAAATTACTAATGATATTCTAATAACATTGAATAAAGCAATTTAAGAGGTCATAAACACATAATATGAGTGTAAAATTACTGTTTAAATGATAATCCGGTAACTTTAAATGATGAATGTATTAAATATGAGTGTAAAATCACTGCTTTGAACTATGTAGATATATATAGCATAAGTATAAATGTATAATCATCTTAAATTGCATTGTAAAGCAATATCTGAAAAATCTAGGTTTCCATTTTTCTTTTCCTTTTTTCGTTAATCCTCCCAATCGTGGGTCCGATTTTCGTTTCTCCACAATCAAGTAGACGTGACTGACAATCACGTCGACATTTCTTCAAATTGGTCGAATTCTGAAGAATTTTTACCTAGATTTTGTTGTTAATGATATTCCGAAATTTAAGGTAAGTTCATTTCGATTACATAACCAAATGAGGATTGAACATAAACGATCCAAAACTGATAGCATGTCTCTCTCATACCATGTAATTTTACGCAAACGGAATACAAAAATGCTGTAGCATATATCGATTCGTACAAGTGATAGTACAATAAAATATACGATGTATGTGCTCCGATTGTTACCTGATGACGCGGCAGCAAGGGTGCTTTGAGAATTTAGCAGAGCTCCGATTTCAGATTGTAAACCCTAAAAGAGTGATTACAAGGAACACGACCAAACCCAACCAAGATCCCCATATCTGTGACTCATGCGGAAGGTTTTATTATATTTACATCGCAGCCCCCCTTAAAGATTTCTTTTATAGTATTCCCACCGTCCAAAAAGTACAAGCAATCTCTGTTTTGTATTGCTACCAATAAATAAATAAACATTTTTTAAATTTTATTTATTGTTTTATCTCAAATTCCGAATAAATCACCCCGAACCTGAAACCAACTAATCATGGGGTCAATCTTCTTTATTGTTTTATTACTTGTGACAACTTGTTGTAAGTTGATTGATTAATAAGAAATTAATTGGATTAGTTGGTAACAACTGTTACATAATAAAAGATGAAAGTTTCTTTTTGTAATTTATAGACATGTAAGTTTAAGTGGTTTATAGATCTTAAGTTGTATTTGAAGTTGATTTGGAATGTTAGTGCTCTAACGTATTGATATTCGTTTGGAGCGTTACATTATAATTATTACCAGAAATTATTAACTACAGTTTTGCTGCATAAATAAGTTCTCTAAGAATCATTTTATGTATTTGATTAATGATCGAGTATTTTTTTTAACTAGGGACAATTAATACATAAAAACAATATCAGATTGAGATACTTACAAAATTCCAAGATGCAAATTTCTCGGCAGCCATTAGAGCACGTTTTTCGTCTTCAGAAATGAAAAAAATAAGTTTTTTTTAGGTTTATATACCTATATTGATGGGCGAAGTCCACTATGAAATCGCAGATCAGGGTGGGAAATCGCAGCCCATAGGGGCCAAATCATAAGTGAGAGGATGACCTGGCCATCAAATCACAAGTGGCTTGAGGAAATCGAAGAAGGGACTGGCCACCTGCGATTTGGTTGGCTATTTTGAGGTATGAAGCCAAATTTGTGTTATTTTGATGAAAACTCTGATGAGATTATGTTATTTTAGTCTTTTTCTCTTTTTCTTTAACCAATGTTTCAACCTGAACCTTAAATTTCTTAGAAAGGTAACATAATATTTCCAAAATTTAAGTATTATTCGTTAAAGAATTATGAGAAATGAATGAAGGATGAAAATTGTCTACGTTATTTATTGGCACCTTGAGTGTCTATTTTGAAACAGATGCAAATATTACACGACATATGTTGTGTCTAATGAACACGTTTGTCCGTAGGTTTCATATATAAAACGACACCAATAATGATAGATCAGAAAAATCTTGTAAAACGAAGTAAATGTTGTACATATGTTATAACTATTATTAATAGACATCAAAACATCAACATATAATAAATGTTTTCTATAAATAACTACTCAATTTTACAAACGCAATATTTTAACCGAACTAATCCATAAGATCCACACAATAAAAAAAAAAACTATTCCGTTTTGCATCATGACCTTCCAAGTAACAAGTTTAGCTCACGACAAATTTGATAAAAAATGGTTTTTTTTACAAACATCAATTAAGGTTATTATAGAAAACACAGTACAACCTGTTCTGTCTCTCATAACACATGCAGGCCCCATGTCTCTCAAATAACCATATAATGTGTATTCAACATGATGACAGATACTTTAGAAATATATAAACAGTCATGGCAAAAAAACACATTAACTTCTTGATACCCCAAGAGAAAAAAACGAGGGGAAATAAACAATATTTTTATACATTAATATTTAACTCTGGTATATGAAAGACTATATGATATTAGAAGTACAAATCACATTTTACATTATTTACTGACCCCATAAATATTATAAATGACTGAATCAGTAAACAAAGATGTTGTAAAGTCTCACGCTTAAAAGATGATGGCCCCCACACCTGCAAGAAACTCAATATCATATGGTTACATATGTATGTATGCATGTATGATGTATGTATGAATGTATGTATGTATATATATGTGTATGTGTGTTTTGCAATCACATGAGAAAGAGAACCTGGAAGTTTAAACTTGCGAATTCACGAAGTTCATTCCTTGTGTAAAAGAACCTTGATGATTAAACTGCAAGAAAATACCATGCTTTCATTACATTATTGTACTTTTAAAATTTTTTTTATCTTATTAAGACATTTTACTTTACAAAATCGTTTTTTTCTTATTATGGCATTACTTCCAAAAATATATCCGATTATAGCAATGAAATTGCTTTGCGTTTGGATTATATTGCTATAAGCCTACAGTTAGGTATATTTCCAAAGTACAATGCTATAATAGAAAGAAATGAAGAATGCTATTATAAATAAATCAATTAAAGTACATTGCTATAAATGACTCACCTGTGCATTTGGAGCAAGTTGAGATTCAATGGCATCTTTCTTACCAGATCCATCACCACCCCTAGCAGATCCCTTGGTATCACCCTAGAAAAACATATAAAAGTATGTAATCAATACTATATAAAAAAAACTCAAACTTCATTATTAAATCAATATTGAAAAAAAAATTGATTAAAAAGGTTTCAGAGACAGGTCACCCACCTCTAACTGCACGAATCATTGCCCGACATAAGTGTCCAATAAGAAAAGGAGACAAAAAAAACATATGTTAGACAAAGCATTTAGAAATTGACTAATTGATTAAGAATAATTGATAATTATTTCAGGTGAATTTGAGTTCAAATATGAACATCAAGAATTATGAATTAACTCCAACTCAAAATCCCAAACAGAAAGAAATATGTATAAAAAGATCATGGGTTACTAAAAAGGAAACCACAGATCCATTACCTCTCTGTACCTAGCTAGGTAAGCTTTGAGTGGATCAATGTAATCTTCGAAACCTAATGTAGCCATTGCCCACAACAAGTCATCACCATTAATCGTCTTCCTCTTCTCTTTCTGACACTTGTCACTAGCTCTGTGTAAAATTGAAAACGATGATTGTTATGAATTAATGGCTCTTCAGATCCTCATCAGTGTTCGAATGCCGTGTTACATGATTACATCAACAATTGTTGGATAATCTTATAGCTAGTTTCATGAGTGTGGAATTAGAAGTCAACATTTACGAGTATCTGTGAGAATTTGTGTTAAAATTGGGTGTACATACTCGCTAGTGATGAAACTGATAAACTCGGAAACGCATTCCTGAACGGTATCTTTCGCATCTTTGGCGATCTTCCCGTTGGTAGGTAACGCCTTCTTCATAATACGACTTATATTAGCGATCGGGAGGAACCTATCTTGCTCTCTGATGTTGTAATTCGACTGAGGACTCCGGTCTCCGCCGCTTTGACTCCCACCGGCCGGACTCCCAGGAGCATCCGTCATCCTGTCACCGACAGAAACCCTGATGACTCATCAACAAACATACAGGGAGAAAAAAGAAATTCAAAGAAAGAAAATCACAACTTAAACTTAAAAACTTTTAGGGTTTACTTCCCGGACACCGATTTTTGTGTAGTGGTTTTTTCCGCATACCTTTAGAGAGAGAAAGCTAGAGAGAGAGTCCTATTTGGCGCGCAACGAGCGAGGGATTTGATTATGCAGATCGGACGTTGGAGAAGAGAGATGAATTTGATTTTGTGATGGATTGCTGGAGATCTGAGAGCTTGAGGGAGATTCTTTGAGCTTTAATGGCTGCGTTTTATCTGCACCGTTCGTTCTTTTTAGCCACAGACAAATTCATCTATTTTTTTTTTTTTTCTGTTTTCAAGAAAGTTGGAACTTAAACGTTGTCGTTTCACTTAAAATTTTAAAATTATAAAGATTTAGGGCATCTCCAACCCAATTATAAAAATATAGTTACTCTATTTTTTACTTTATTTTGTTTTAACCTCACTCTATAACCAACTTTATATTTGAGTATTTGAATAATATTACTTCAAATATAGAGTAACACTATTCATTTACACCAAATATAGAGTTAATGTTTCACTTGCCATTTTTAGTCTTCTAGTTTTTAATTTTTATATATTTTTAGTTTATTTAAATATAATAAAAATATTTACAATCATATTATATATTAAATGATATTAATTAATTATAACTATCAAAATTGAATATTTATATATCAAATTCATATATGAGGATGAACGTGATTTTGACGCACCAATTGAAGTAGCAAGAGAAGTGTCGCCTATATCTGAAATCCTAGAACACCAAGTTTATGTAAACCATTATGAAGGCATAATACCCATCTAAAGGAACAAATAAAATTGTTGGCATTATGGATGAGCAAAATAATCGTTGGAACCGAACCGAACTTAAACCATATGGGAATCGATCACACAATTTTGTTTGGTTCTCAGTTCATTGGATTTCTATTTTCGATTTTGCTTTTTTGGATCCATTTTGGTTCAATACGATTTTGGAACCGCTATCGTCCCTAGTTACACCATATGAAGGCGACTAGGGATGAGCAAAACCGAACCAGAAAACCGAAAAAACCGACAAAAAGCGATAAAACCGAAACCGATAAACCAAAAAACCGACAAAACCCGACGGAGTGGGTTTGAGTTTTTGAAAAAAACCGACTTATACGGGTCGGTTCGGTTTTGAACCCATAAACCCACGGTTTTAAACCCACAAACCCACGGTTTTAAACCCATGGTTTAAATGGTTTTGAACCCACAAGCCCGTTTATACTTAATAGAAACGTACTTCCAGTGGGTTTTAACCTATAAATCTATGATTTTAAACCCATGGTTTAGTGCGTTTGAACTCACTAACCCATTTATACTTTATAACAAGTACTTTCAATGGATTTAAACCCACAAACCTGCGGTTTCAAACCTGAAAAACCAAAAACCAATGAACCCACAAACCCACGGGTTTAAACCGAAAACCCACAAACCGAAACCGAAAAACTGACCCATTCAAAAATCGACCCATATGGGTTTTAAAACCTAAAAAACTGAATTTTATGGTTTGGGTTTGGTTTTAGCCAAAAACCGACCCATGCTCATCCCTAAAGGCGACAAACACCAAAATTGAACAAAGTTAAAGTTTCTGGCACACTATCAAGGTGAGGGACCCAAAAATCATAGATCATATCTGAAATCACAGACACCAAATTGTTTAGATGTTGATTTTTTATGGCACGACTATTGTAAGACTCATTTTTATTTTGAGATGATTATTAAGATAAGTAGAGTTATTACCTTATAGTAGGTATGATTCTAGCTATGAGTTTGCTTAGCGTAAAAGGTATGGCGATCCTTTTGATTTCATTCGAGTTTTGAGTTGTTGATGAGTGAGAAGAGGTTGGAATCCCTCTTATGTACTAATCTTGGTATAATTAAGATTAGTTAAGTTATTATATGTGTTAGTGTGGTTAGAGGACATTTTGGGAGAAGTTTGAGTTTGAAAAATGCCAAAAAGAGCCAACCCGGGTCGTGTTCTTTAACCTGGGTCGTGTTGTACCTACTAAACGAACGAAAATAAAAGTCGTAAAACGAACCCAGGTCGGGTTACGCCTGCAGGTCATTTAAATATGCAGCAAACCCCATTTAAGTGTAAAAACGGGATTTCGAAGAAATAAACCCCAAAATCGATTTTCAGAGCATAGGGAGGCGATTTTGGGTCAAATTAAAGCTGGAGATTCGTAGAGAAGCGTAGAGTGATGCGGATCTAACCCCGTACACGCGTGCTTGCTTCCTAATTCGTCGAGGTGAGTGATTTCTTTGTTTTGGGGGTTTTGAAACCCTAGCTTCAAATTTTGTGATTTAGCTATAATTTGTTAAATATGTTGTTAGTAGATTGTTAGTGGATGTCTTTTGAGCTATTGGTGTGATTATTGTCGAGTTCCTACAGTTGAATGAGTAGAACCACGGATTTGGGGTTTTCGGTAAATATAGAGTTGATATTTACCGTTTATACTCCTTTTTCCTCTTTCAATTACTACATCTTTTGAGTTAGATATTGTTGAGATAATTGTGGATGTTGGAGAATTGTTTTAGAATGTATTGATACGACCAAGTCTAGTGAACAGGAGTCCGGCACGCGTGGTTTGGGAGTTCCACGTATTAAGCCGATAACAGGTGAGTATTCTCTAATACATTAGTAGAGTTATATCTGATATATGTTGACATACATGTAGTATATATGTGCTTGTGTTATGTTGTTGTTATGATTGTAACCTCTGGTGGAGTAAATTGTTATCTATGACTAATGATAATTGAGTTAGATATACATGTTGATTATACAACCATGAGGGTTGTGTTATAGAGTTTTGAATGGTTGTGTTACAGAGATTTGAGTCAAATTATACAATCATGAGGGTTGTTGAGACGGACCATGGTTGAATGTATAATGATTTCAAGCGAATGTTTAGGAGAGAGTTACAAGCAGTGTCGGTTGTGTTACTTATTCTTGAGTTGATGTTTGCTAATAATTAGCTGGTATTTGTAAAGCTAATGTGGTTGCAGGTTTTTGAGATAAAGAGGATATACATATATATATATATATATATATATATATATATATATATATATATATATATATATATATATATATATATATATATATATATATATATATATATATATATATATATATATATATATATATATATATATATATATATATATATATACTTGCTACTGAGATTAGCAAGAGCAGTTAATAAAGAGATTATGTAATGAGAAAGATTAGTGAAATGTGTTGTAAGATTTGGTTGATACCATATATATATATATATATATATATATATATATATATATATATATATATATATATATATATATATATATATATATATATATATATATATATATATATATATATATATATATATAAACACATCTTGTATTGATGTTGAGCAGGGGGATTACTCACTAAGCTTTTTATAAGCTTACACTTGAGTTGTATGTTGTTTTGCAGGTATCTGCAGCAGTGATATGGGAAGGCATGTGATAAAGAGAGATGGACAACTTAGAGCCTGTCCTTTAGTTGAATTAGATTTAAATTGTAATGCCGAGTTAAAATTTGTAAGAACCTTTTTGTGTAAATATTCATGTTGATAACATCTTGATCCTTGGTTTGAGTATAAATATACCCATTTTGATGTATAATTGTTGAAAATTTTTTGGGTGTATTTCGTATGAGAAACCGGGTGTTACAACTATGAAGACGAAGGACTTAAAAATAGAGTTGTTTAGAGTGTAGATCATTGGGGGTTTCAATAGTGGGACTTGTTTAGATTTCAATCTTCCTAGATTGTATCAACAAGTTGATCAAAACCCTTATCTTTATTTTCAGTATCACAAATTAGTAAAACAAGAATATATATATATATATATATATATATATATATATATATATATATATATATATATATATATATATATATATATGTGTGTGTGTGTGTGTGTGTGCGTGTGTGTGTATATATATATATATATATATATATATATATATATATATATATATATATATATATATATATATATATATATATATATTGATGATATATCATAGGCGACGTACTCGCCAGCTCGCATACTTGTCAGTTCGTCAGCTCGCCAGCTCGCCAGCCCGCCAGCCCGATAGCACGGCAGCACAGCAAGACGTCCAGCCAGCTGCTAAGGGACGCGCGACCCGCCTGGCTGGACGACACGTTCCTTAACAACCTCGAATATTCGGGAATCCTGTAAGCCAATAAGGGACTGACAGCTCTCCTCGCAAGGGCTCAACGTACGACTTACCAACACGGATGATTCGGTTAGTGTATGACCCACTACCTGGCCAGGCCAATACACCAATCACAGACAAGCACAGGAGATCCGCCAATCAGAGGAGGCCCACGATCCTAGCGATCGTGTGGTCCCCCAGAGGTACAACGGTATATGATGATCGACCCCATGGGAAGATCATCATCGCCATTCTCACCTTCACTTTTTACGATCAGATTTCCCCTCACTTTTCCGACCACCGTACTAACTAGACCGTCGGAGCGCCCTCCTGGGATCACCTCCCGGAGTGCGTCTGACCGTTTCTCTTGTTGTTGTGAACTCAGGCCTTCATCCCAGTCAATCAGTGAACTCGAGCCGTGACAGTTCTCATCATTGGCGCCATCCATTATGTGACAACGCAAGGATCATACTCTCTGAAACTGAATGGCTACACCACCGGAGAACCAGCAAAGCAATGTCACACCAAGCCCAATCCGACCGATGATGTCCCTAGACGCTGCTACACCACAAACACCGGTAAACGTACTCAATACACCCTCCTCAACCACCATCGTACCACCATGGCAGCCGCCGCTGCCAACCCATGTAATTCCGACAGTAACGTACCCTAACCCCCTACTTCAAGCCGGAATGTCGTTAATCCCACCGTCATTTATACCACAGACCACCACACCGACTACATCGGGAATGCAGATGTTTCCTCTTTTTCCCTTTATTCAGTCGACGAATCCCTCCATTTCCCTGGGATTTTCTTCCTCTACACCAACGCCATTAACCACCACTTTCTCTTCAACTCCCATACCAGCCCCAACTATCCCCCATCAGATGTTTACCGGTACACCAACCCCCCATACATCCTTCGGACTGTCGTCATTCTACGGCAACAGTTATATGTCACCTTACACAACGCCACCATACAATTTTGTACCACTTCATCCACCCTTTCAGCAATACACACCAGTCCCAATCCCAACGATAACAACCAGTCGTTCTCCTTTTGTCAAAGAATTACTGGACTACGAAATTCCAAGTACAGCTAAGTTGCCGACGTTAAAAGTTTATAACGGTACAACATGTCCTGATAGTCACATCGACACATATGAATGGCACATGACGTCCCTGAAATTAGATCAGCGATTCTGGTGCACGTACTTTCCAACCACTTTAGATGGAAACGCAGGCGCGTGGTTTAAGAGTTTAGCACCAAATAGCATCTACAATTTCGAGCAGTTGAAACAACTCTTCTTAACAAACTTCATGCAACTCAGAAAGTATAGAGGCGATAACCACGCTATCATGGGATGCAAACAACGCGACGGAGAGTCTGTGAAAGAATACTTTCGCCGTTTTAACAGAGCAACACTAGATGTTCCGGGACAAGACGATAAAATGGTAACAGGAGCCTTCACCTGGGGACTTCTCCCAGGACCGCTATCCAGGAAGTTCCTGGGCAAACCACCCCAGAGACGTCATGAACTCAAAGAGCGAGTAGAGCGTTTTCTCCGTCAAGAAGAAGGAACTGTGGAAAAACAATCATATCTCAAAGCAACTTCAGACCAATATCATAAACGCCATGATCGATACCAGCACCGTAGCCGCCGAACCGATTATACTGCTCCTTCCTTTAGAGGAGGACGACCACCACTACGATATAACCCATTTCCTAGAGAAGAGCAACGCAACCGAAATGCAGATGTTTATGTCGTGAAAAAGAACACTGGTAAAGCCCAAGACAACAGACATCGGTACTGTGAATACCACAAGAGTAGAGCTCATGACACAACGGACTATGCTATGTTGAAACGGGAAATGGAGGAAAAACAGCTTAAAGGAAATCTCATAGAAACGGCAAGGAAATTACGAGAACAATACGAAACAGATCGGAATATGGGGAGAAACAGAAGGATGAAAAAGGACCTGGACGAGGACTTGAGATACTGGCTATTCGCGCCTACCACAAGCGAACTTCACACGCCAGAGAGGAAGTCACGCGCCCCCAGCAAAAGATTCTAAACTTGGATTTTTCCGTAGACGATCCCAGACCAGAAAACTGGCAAGGAGACAACCCTTTAATCATCGTTGGGTACGTCAAGAACATTAAGATTCACAGAGTATATGTCGATACCGGAAGTGCTGCAGACATTATACACTAGTACTGTTTCAACCTATTTCCCCAAGTAATTAAAGATACCCTGCAGCCAGCCACGTGCCGATTGGTAGGATTCACAGGCCATAACATCTGGCCAGTCGGGACAATACACCTCCCCTTCACCTTGCGGAGCTTCGATGAAAAGCTCTACAAAACCGTTCTCCTCGAATTTGTTGTGGTAAAGGCGCCGTCAGAACACAACATGATATTGGGACATCCAGGACTCCTGAAATTCGGCCCAATACCATCTACGGTCCATGGCACACTTAAATTCATAACATCCGGCAATACGGCATGCGTCCTGGCCACAAACCCTCAACAATTGAAATGTTACCAGGTCATGCAACCTACAGACATTGTTCGCCCCACCAAAAAAGTACGATCGGAAGAGTCTGGCGACAAATGATTGTTAACCAAGCTTATCCTGAGCAGCTTGTCAAAATAGGTAGTACACTCCCATTGATGTAAGAGACGCAATTATCACTCTCCTCCGAAAATACAAGCACGTGTTTGCATGGCAACCGTCTGACATGGTGGGGGTGGATGGAGATGTCATAGAGCACAGTTTAAATGTTAAAGCGGGAAGTAGCGCTATAAAGCAAAAGAAGAGAAGCCAGGCTGGAGAACGTAACGCAGCGATCAACATTGAAGTATCCAAATTAGTGGCTGCCGGAATTTTACGAGAAGCAATTTTCCCCGATTGGATAGTTAACCCGGTGATGGTCAAGAAACACGATGGCAGTTGGCGCATGTGTATAGACTATACAGACTTGAACAAGGCGTGCCCCAAAGACTGCTATCCACTGCCGGAGATTGACCAAAAAGTAGAGTCACTTCAAGGCTTCCGTTGGAAGTGTTTCCTAGATACGTATAAGGGGTACCACCAAATTCAGATGAAGAAAGAAGATGAAGAAAAGACCGCATTCTACACTGACAGAGGAACGTTTTGTTATAAGAAAATGACGTTCGGATTGAAAAACGCAGGAGCAACTTACCAACGCTTGGTTGACAGAATGTTTCGCAATCAAATAGGAAGTAATATAGAGGTTTACGTTGATGATATGGTCATTAAAAGTCAAGAAACTTTGGCATTGACCGCTGACATTGAAGAAACTTTCCAGACGCTGGAGAAGGCAAAGATGAAATTAAATCCGTCAAAATGTGTCTTTGGAGTGGAAGAAGGCCGGTTCTTGGGGTACTATGTAACAAACCAGGATGTCCTCCCTAATCCGGCAAAGATCCAAGCAGCTATCGAAACCAAAATCCCCACTACAGTGAAAGAAATGCAAGGTCTCAACGGAAAGTTAACTGCTTTAGGCCGTTTTATAGCCAAGTCAGCTGAAAAAGCGCTACCACTCTTCAATACGTTAAAAGGAGAAGTAAGCAAAGAAGGATTCCGGTGGACACCTGCAGCTGATGAAGCGTGGCAGAAACTCAAGCAAACACTTAGTCAACTGCCAACGCTCGCTAGCCCAACCCTTGGGGAAACTTTGTTTGTATACTTGTCAGCAGCACAAGAGGCGATTTCAGCGGTTTTAGTTGTGGAAAGGAACACCATGCAATTACCAGTGTACTTCGTGAGCCGAGCACTTCAGGGCCTAGAGGTCAATTACCCAATACTGGAAAAACTTGTTTTGGCACTTGTATACGCCGCCAGACGACTCCGACGATATTTCTAGGCACACCACATTGAGGTCCTCACCAGCCAACCACTAAAACAGATATTTTTGAAGCCAGAAAACTCTGGTCGATTGGCAAAATGGGCAATAGAATTAGGCGAACACCATATCGAATATCGACCGCGATCAGGAATCAAAGGCCAAGCTCTAGCGGACTTTGTCATTGAAATTCCAGAACAAACGCAAGTGACAATGCCAGACAGTCAACCAACACCCATGGTCCAGCAACAATATGAATGGATCCTTTATACTGACGGGGCAACAAGCAAAGAGGGATCGGGTGCAGGCCTAATTTTGAAAAGCCCACACGGAGAGGAGATTACCTACGCATTAAGGTTTGATTTTAAAACATCTAATAATGAAGCGGAATACGAAGCTTTGTTAGCAGGTCTAAGATTGGCAATTGAAAACGGGGCAAAGCAAGTTGCAGCATTGAGCGATTCGATGCTTGTAACGAATCAAGTTAGTGGTCGATATGAAGCCAGAGACAAAAAGGATGCAAGGCTATATGGATGCAGTTCAAAAGCTAACTAAATCCTTTGACAAGTTCACCATTAAGCAGATTCCAAGGTCAGAAAATAGAAGAGCAGATGCCCTGAGGAAACTCACCTCAACTTCTTTTGACCATTTGACAAAACAAGTGTTGGTCGAAGTTTTACCAGCGAGAAGTATAAACGAAAAACAAATCTGTGACACGACACGTGAAGAAGTAACGTGGATGACACCTTACGTAGAGTACCTTCGACATGGCACACTACCAGAAGACGATGCAAACGCACGAAAGATAAGGATCAAAGCCCCTAATTTCACAATAATGGAAGGGACATTGTATAAGAAAGGATATCTCACTCCGTGGTTGAAATGTATAACCAAGCAAGAAGGACGAAGAATGTTGGAAGAAACACACTCAGGGCTCGCATGAGCCCACGAAGGGGCGCGCGCCCTAACTGGTAAAATATTACGAATGGGGGTCTTCTGGCCAGACATATACCATGATGCGGCAGAAATGACACGAGCGTGCACCGAGTGCCAAATTTTTGCCCCGGTGCAAAACTTACCCCCTACCACCATGACAAGCATTAGCAGTCCTTGGCCATTCTACCAATGGGGAATTGATATTGTAGGGCCATTTCCAGAAGCTCCCGGGAGAGTGAAATTCCTAGTCGTTGCTATCGATTATTTCACAAAATGGGTAGAAGCGGAGCCATTAGCCTCCATCTCGGGAAGGACTATCATAAAGTTTATGTGGAAGAACATATTGACAAGGTTTGGAACACCTAGGGTGTTGATCAGTGACAACGGGTTACAATTTGCAGAAAACCCGTTCAAGGGATGGTGTGCAGAAAGAAATATCTACCAGCAATTTACATCGGTAGCACATCCACAGGCGAATGGTCAGACGAAGGTAACAAATCGAACCATCGTCAACGGAATCAAGAAAAGATTGGGAAAAGCTAAAGGGAATTGGGTGGAAGAGCTCCCAAGCGTTTTATGGTCCTACCGAACAACCCCCCGAGCTGGCACGCGAGAAACCCCGTTTAGCTTGACATACGGCACGGAGGCTGTACTTCCCCCAGAACTAATGATAACATCCCTCAGGATTTCCACTTTCACACCAGAGAAAGCTGAGGAAGATTTGCGACACAATCTGGACTTGCTAGATGAAAAAAGAGAACTTGCCAACTTGCGACAAGCGGCATACAAGTCCAACACGGAAAGATATTACAATAAGCGGGTACAATACAAAGCCTTTAAGGTGGGAGATTTTGTGTTGAGAAAGAACGAAGTCAGCCACGCCCAGCCAAGAGGCAAGTTAGGACCGACGTGGGAGGGTCCTTACAAAGTACAAGAAGCACGCCGGAATGGGTCCTATGTGCTAGAGACCATCGATGGAAAAACAATACCAAGAACATGGAACGCTCAGCACCTAAGGAAGTTCTTTTTCTAAAAACATTGCATGTGAATAGTTGCAGTCCAAAAACTCCTGGATGTGTATGACCAATCTTTGCAAGGAGCTAGACTCCAAACATTAATATATGTTTGTTTCAAAAAAAAAAAACGTGCATTGTTTTCTCAACTTCCCAAATCAATAACAGATGGGTTGGACTGATCACCCAACCCACAGACATTAAGTCAAAACTTAACGTTTGTGGCCGAGCACCACACCCATCGAAAATTGTGGCCGAGCACCACACCCATTAAGTCAAAACTTAACGTTTGTGGCCGAGCACCACACCCATCGAAAATTGTGGCCGAGCACCACACCCATTAAGTCAAAACTTAACATTTGTGGCCGAGCACCACACCCATCGAAATTTGTGGCCGAGCACCACACCCATTAAGTCAAAACTTAACGTTTGTGGCCGAGCACCACAACCATCGAAAATTGTGGCCAAGCACCACACCCATTAAGTCAAAACTTAACGTTTGTGGCCGAGCACCACACCCATCGAAATTTGTGGCCGAGCACCACACCCATTAAGTCAAAACCTAATGTTTGTGGCCGAGCACCACACCCATCGAAAATCGTCGCCGAGCACCACACCAGTTACAACCAAAATCACGGCTAAAACACCGTAATTATCACGACAAAACTTACAAAGCAAACCCAGTGCATCTGTCAGAAGGGAATACAAACAAACTATAGTCAAAATACTACAAAGGTCAAATTCAGACACTTGTGGTCAACCGTAACACGAACAACAAATATATGCAGCACAAACATATCAAGCTAATTGTCTTACATGTCACAAGCAAAAATAGCTTACCAACAAACCAAAAAGTAAAGCGATGCAACGTTACCCAAAGACAAGCACACAGAAAAAGAAAGGAAAATGTACGACATATTGTTCAAACAACAACCATCACTTGCATAAATCAAACAAACATACCCTACTCGTCAGCTTCAACTCGCAACAACTCCTTCAGTTCTCCAACATTCAATTGACCCAAACGAAGCAATCCAGCGTAATCTAGCATCGCAAATTCTTCCATAGCATCATTCACCTCATGAGTATAGCTGGAAGACGAGTTGCTACCCTCCGCATCTGGACCTGCAATATTAAGCTCTTGGCGCAGAGCACGGCGGCCAGCATCCTCACCTGCAACATAACTGGCACGCCTAATGCGGTTCACACCATGGATCAACTCCGGAATCATAAAGACTTTCTCCACCACTCTAACCATGCCTTCTTCAACAACCCACTTCAAATCACCCTCCGCCTTCGCTAACGCTGCAGCCCCTTCCTCCAACAGCCGATCTTTCTCACATGACTCAACGTCAAAGCTTTCTGTGCGAATCATCAGCGCTTCATTCTCCTCACTCACTTTATCCAACCGTTCCTGAGTACCAGCAAGCTGCTCCTCGACAGACATTTTTTCCGACATTAAAAGCTCATACTTAAGGTCAAACTCTCGAGACACCTTCTCCAACCTAGCCACTTGACCTTTCAACTCCTCCACCACTCCACGCAGACGAACATTTTCTGCTGTAGTCTTTCGGGCTTCTAATTTAAACGACTCCTGCGTTTTGGAAGAGTTGGCTAGGTGCTCGATACGTTTTGCAGCAGCTGCTAAGTAATACGCTGACTGAGTAGATGCGAACCTCAGAGTACTCACCAAACCCTCATGTGTAAAATTCTCCATTTCTGAATCGGCAGCAGGGGGAAAAGCATGTAAAGAAAAGTCGATAGCAGCCTCTCGCGAGGATAGTCGAGAACCATTCAGTAATTTCCAGTCTGGAACGAAAGGCAAAGATAAATAATCTTTCCAGACATGTGTTCCCAACGTGTCACCACCCTTCTTTAAGCTAAAATCATCATCACCATCAACCTTCAACACCCCAACATTAACACCATCAGCATCCCCAACCTCATCATCGGCAACATCCTCCTTACCTTGGTCTCGTGTACCTTCAGACTCAGAAACCTTCACCTCCTCTTCAACCTTTTCCTTACCCTTACCCTCAACACCAGACTTAGAATCCAACTGGGAACCCTTGGGGACATCATCGTCTGGAATTTCAATAATCCCAAGGTTATCCTCCTTCAACTGGTTCAACAACCTGCGGCGACTTATACACCTGACTAATCGAGTCTCCGTAGAACTCTCCGATCTCTCCACTGTATCCCAAACAACCTTCCTCTTACTCAATAATTTGGATGCCTCTTCAATAATGCCCTCTTTACTATCTACAACCAGTTCGCGAGACTTCTTGTCGTCTCCCCTAGATAAACCCTCCACTTTGGCATCAATTAAAGGAATTTCACCAGATTGATTTTTCTCCGATTTTCCCCCTCCTTAATACTTTCGATACGAGCAACAGTGTCTGGATTGCGAAAAACAAATGACGGAGGTACCTTGTCAACCAAATCTACTTCACGGTATTGGTATTTTTCTTTAGAGCTTTTCGAAAGAACATCTTCAAAAAGAACCTTACGAGGAGAACCTACATACAGAATCAATGCTTTTCTTAAAACAAAAGAGGGGGAGGAAGGAAGATGACAGGACAAACACAGAAGAACCAAAAAGAAAGAACAAAGATGTACCTTTTTGAATAACGAAAAATTCCGGCATCTTACCCCGCATCCTCCAAGCAGTACTCATTCCTCCTCCGGCTAAAATGTGCTCCGGAAACTCATCGGCAGCTACCTGAAAGCTATTCAGAATCTTCACCACCGCTTCTTGGTGAGGATATAATTTCGGGATCTGATCAGACGCCGTGCTTCGACAACTATTGATAGTTCCCACCCTTGAAGCATTTACCCATAGCCAATGATCTTGCCAGTTCTTAGGGGAATACTTAGGTTCCGGCACCAGGATATGCACAGAAGTCCTCCGGTAGAAAGCGTAGTTATCGCCAACCGCTGCAAACCTGAAATAATGCTTAAAAATATAGAAATCATGGGCTATACCCTGTGAACGACATAATAACTCGAAGGCGACAATCTTGTTCACAGAGTTCGGGGTCAACTGGTGCAGTCCAACGTGGTTTCGCCGAAGTACTTCCTCCATGAAATCCGACGTCGGGAGACGGTAACCGGCGTCAAAAGTCTTTAAATAAATCCCAGTTTTTCCCTCGGGGGGAAGGAGAAGATAGCACCATCGGAAGGAATTAGAACACCATCTTCAGGTTGGAAACCGTACTTTTCCACAAGAGGACCATAAAGCTCATCGGCAACCTCTTGTTCGGCAATCGCAGCCATTGTTTTAGTATATCGAAAGAGAAAAGGCAAAGAGACAGAAAGAGGAAGTCGAGAACGTAATAGGAAAGACAAGAAGAAAACCCTAATTAAAGGAACAAAGATAAGAAGCGGGAAACTCGAAAATCGCTAATGATGAAAACTGACACATCATGTCAACAACAATTGCGGGCCCACTCAGTAAAAGCGAACCGCCGTTCCCTAAAAGTCTAGAACGTCAGATCTAGCACGCGTCTATCTCGACTATTAGACTGGGGGACTTGATGATATATCTGTTGGATTAGGTGTCTAAGCCATGACTAATAATTAGTATTTATCTAATTAATAGTAGCATAGTCCATTTGGGTTGCCCTCATAGTTGGAGGATTGGCAGAAAGTCCGGTAGAGAGAAAGATTGATTTATTATGTGATTAATAAATCAATAGAAATTAAATAAATAGTTTATTAATATATTTAAGTGATAATATATTAATTAGAAACTATAATAATTAATTAGAAATTTTTCTGGAATTAATTGGAATTAATTTGGCAGTTAAATTGATTAATTAAGGTGCAGGGACTAAAACTGTAATTATTCAATAGTTGAGTAAGTGACAGTTGAGTGAGTGAGAGTGGTGAACGAAATTATATATGGAAACATATATATTTTCGATTTTGATAATGAGGATAAAAGGGTTTGAATTATTAAGATAAAGGCTTATCTTAATTTGAATTCAAAAAGGTTTATCTTTAAGGTTTATCTGATCACCATTTGGAGCCTATAAATAGGAAGGCTCACCCTAACCCTAAAGCCACGATTTTGAAGCTCTCTAAGAAGGTATTTTCGGCCAACAACTCCAAGCTAGGGTGTGACTGCATTTGAGGCAAGAGGTTTCTGTTGCTTTGCTTCCAAGATTCACTAAAGGTTGGTTTTTCTTGATCTTTCTTTTAGTTTAATTCTTTTTGGACCTTTTAGGAATTGTTATATGTTTAAATAGAAGAAAAACTTAGATCTATATAGGTTGCATGTGAACTTAGGATTTTTAGTTCATAGTTGCAGAAAACCTTTCAGTGGTATCAGAGCTATTTGGTTGTTTTTCTTGTTAAATTGCTATAACTGCTTTCCTGAAAATTAGGGTTTAATTGTTTATAAACCCTAATGTGGCCAATTTCGAAATTTAGGGTTTGTTTTAGAAACCCAAGCCCCTCCCCTATGATTTGGCGATTTTTTGTGGATTAGGTTAGAAGGTATTCTATTTTTGGTAACTTTAAATTGTTTAAAAGATAAACCTTAAAACCCTTTATCCTAAAAATCGAAATTTAAGGGATTAGGATAGGTTTTAATTAATTTGATTAATTTGATAAAAACCTATCTACTATTGAATTAAGTTAATTAATTGGTAATTAAAAGATAATTCAAGGATTTAATTTAATTTAAAATTTAATTGCTTTAAATTGGCGAAAATTAAATAGATAAATCCTAAAATATTTTAAAATGTTTAAAATATCAAATTTAATTAATTTAATTAATTGGTTAATTAAAAGATAATTAAAATCGATTTTAAGGTTTAATTTAATTTGAAATTTAATAGTTTAAATTGGCAATAAATTAAAAGATAAACCAGAAACAATTTTTTAAATGGTTTAAAAAATTACATCTTATATATATTATAATTAGGGAGTTATTATTATATGTATAAGATTAAAATGGTTAGTCAAATCATTAGTAGGCCTCATTCACGAAGCTGGTCTATAAAGTGGGTATAAGGAGACTGCCTATAAAATGGCGGTCTAATGGGTGAACACTCTCGCCCACCGCTCGCCTGATCAGTGGAAGGTCGTTAGCCAAACATGTTTGATAGGACCACCTAATAATCACTAAAAGTTAATGATTCAAAGTACTAGAACACTTAATAAAATCCCAATCTAGTTACTTTAGGAAAAATGTGAATTGATGCTAATCTATGAAATTGCACATTGGACTTTATGAAACATTGGTGGAGCGTGTGTGGTTAACCGGCACGCCAATTAGGGTTCATAAAGAGTTGCAATGGGTTTCCCGGGTATTATCATTGTTGATGGAGCGTGTGTGGTTTACCGGCACATCAATTAGAGATGATAATTAACCCGAGAGTACCAAGCTAATTTGCATGGTTATTCACATCCAGTTTGTGATCCTCGGCATCCCAGTCACAAACAGTGGGGCACATCCGAGATTAAACATGCCATTTAAAAGTTTAATGAATCTCATCAGAACTAGGAATTTCATAAGATGAAATTGATAAGTGTTTATCTACCTTAATGACCATTATGTTGTGATTACGGCATCCCTCTTCACACCATAGTTGGGGTATTTTGGATCCTAGCCTTAATAAATAATATATTGGGTAATTATTTAAAAGGAACAGCTAATCTATGATAAGTGTTTACTAGGAATTTCACCTGCTTAATATGGAAAGGCTGACTGGCCTCAACTGTAAAGAATGGCTTCGCAATTGGACATTGGGTCTCAGCATTGCTGGCAAGCTACATCTCATCGAGTATCCGATCCCAGTTCCACCGGAACAAGTCATCATAAAAGGTCCTTATGATGAATCCGAAGAGATTCGTGACCTCATGCTATCAACCATTGACCCCGAGTTCCGCAAGGATTTTGAATCCTTGGGGCCATATGAGTTGATGCAACTGGTGGAGGAAAGGTTCCAAAAATCAGTTGAAGAGGAACGAGCTAGAATCCTCGGAAGACTTGCAGAGTGCAAGCTAAAGGGAGGAAGTAGCATCAATTCGCATGTTCTTCAGATTGAAGGGTACATAGGCGAGTTATATAAACTTGGTCATCCCATGAGTCAGGAGGAGAGTGTTAACATCCTGCTCGCTTCGCTGACAAATGAGTACGATCTGTTCATTCAGACGTATAGAAAGGAAAACCAGAAAAAGACCCTCATGGAAATGCGTCCACTGTTGACTTTATACGAGTCACTCTTGGACAGACATAGCTCCAATGGCTCAGCTACTTCTGGATTAAGTCCAGTAAAGAGACGTAACAAGAAATGGTCAAGATCGACTGGACATGTCTCAAACTGGGAATCCGCTAAATCGGATACAGTCACGGAAAGATTGGAAGACGCTCCAACTCTTTTGAAAGCTCAGGTATATCTAAAAACCTCAAAACTCCTATTCCAAGATTTCTTGATACATAATGTGACAGTCGCATTTTGGTTTGTATGCAGGGAATCAAGAAGGCACGGGACTCTGGTGCATAGGAGCACATATGGATTGGATCTCCAGCTCGTGCAGTTTTGAAGTTTAGATAGATATTAAATATTGTTATTAGTCTTTAGATACATTTTTGACATTGTCTATTACATTGTTCAAGGATTTTATTTTTAATAAAATTGTCATATTTTCTTTTAACACCTGTTGTCTAAAATTATCCTTGAAATGTTATATGAATGTGTTGAATGTATGATTAGTAATAACTTGAATATTGATGCATCCAAAGTGTTTGGATTCAAGAATTGTGTCATTTATGATTGTTAATAAAAAAGTTATAAGAATCAATTCAACTATAGGTCCAGTTGGACAGGACCTTGGAATCATTTGACTTAGAGTCACTTGATGAATTGATTTCTTAATGTGTCAAGAAATGAATCAACCAAAGGTACAGTTGGACAGGACTTTGGAATCATCTGACTTAGAGTCAGATGATGATTAAGTTCTTGACAAAGCACAT
Organism: Cichorium intybus; assembly: GCA_023525715.1. Classification (NCBI taxonomy): domain Eukaryota; kingdom Viridiplantae; phylum Streptophyta; class Magnoliopsida; order Asterales; family Asteraceae; genus Cichorium; species Cichorium intybus. Next base: position 53,685,510 of record CM042012.1, on the reverse strand, counting down.
GTGGCAAGAAATGAATCACCCAAAGATCCAAAGGATAGGATTTTGGAATCAGTTGACTTAGAGTCAACTGAAGATTGCAAGTCTTGAACAAAGTTAACAAAGTCATTACTCTACATAGATATGTAAAAGACATAGAACACCATTGTTTGTACTTCGCAATATTCGTCATTCGGTATGATGAATATGACATTGCTTATCGGGATAAGCAATTGAATTGAAACCTTGAAAAGTCCAAGGACTTCAAAGGGAGTACAAGTTTCACAGAACCTGAGCGATAACATAAACTGAGAAAAAGATTTCACAGTTCATTCTCTTCCAAGAATATTAATGGTTATAATGTGTCTTAGGGAAGATAATGGAGCATTGGTCGAAACAGTTCGATCCTCGGTGTATGAGATACATTGCCAATTAGTTTCCAATAAGATGAACACTATACCAGTCAGTCCATATAAACCATACTCCGACCACATCCTAGACTAAGTAGGTCTTGCAGACACTGCCTAAAATGTAAAGCTGGGATTATCCCACTTGTACATAGAAAGTCCAGGGTCTTGTAGTGTTCATCTGAACCTCATGACCAGCTGAACTTGATCAGCATTGTCGTTTCATTAGCAATCCCACTGTAACTAAAGAGCTCTTTTAGAAAGAACTCATGGTCTAAGGAAACAGTGGGAGTTGGGACAGTCCTAAATGAGTTTAGGATTAGCAATGAAAGAACCTTTTAGTCATCACTAGGCTTAGAGCAGAAATCAGATTTCTACTTTACAACTGACATAATCTCCTCTTGACCAGTAGTATTAATCACCATCATAAGTAGTTGTGATCAGGGTGACATACCGATTGGTGGTAAAACACTGCAGTTGGTACAGATTTGCAATCCGACTACTTGGAAGCATTGGTGAGCCCGGCTGCTGCCAAATAAGAGGACCTTAGGGAGCGACACGGTCTGTGTGAAAATTTGATTGATTTTACACCTAGTCTAAAAACCAGTGGGAGTAACTGAATCATCAAAAGAAAGCAACATGGACATATACATACCTTCTGAGCATCTAGTTGAGTCGATACTCAGAGTCAAGCAATTGATTCCAAGTAAAGCACTCTCAATAGAAGATGAAATCCGAGAGGATTCTGCATGGCATAGTGTGAGTCGTTAGTGGAGCATGTGTGGTTTACCGATACACTAATAGGGACACACATAGAGCATGCCATTACAAAAGGTACATGGCCCCGGGTTTCGTCCCACGGGCAGCTCGCAAGAAAGGATATTCAGATTCTCAAAATATGCCAAAGGATTGGATTTTGAGAAAGGGCTGAAAGATTTCCATTAAAATGTCAGAAAGGTTTGGATTCTCAAAATGTGCCATAAGTCCTAGATTTTGTGAATAGTCTATAACCGTGTCAAAGCCAGTGGGAGTCGCCGTTATCCGCTATCCCCACATGTGGGATAAATAATGGTTCTAGGAAACGTCTCTTTTCATTACGAAGTGTAATGACTTGGTGTTAAGAGACGGATCGCTATGAAAGCCTTAATAGAAATACGACATACTCAGGTGGTTGTAAACGTCTATGAGATAGATCCAGATTCTGCCAAGATGATCTTGATGAGATTCAAGATGCATAGACTTAGGAAAAGTTTTTCTTGTCATTGCAAAGTGTGATGACTTGGCATGAAAGAAATAAAGAAGGTACAACATACTCATGTAATTCACAGTCATCTATTGAAAAGATGAAATCGCCAGCATAGACCTAGCCATTGTAAGCATGATCTTGATAAGATTCAAGATGCACGAGAAACGTCTCTGAAAGGAAAATAGTTTTTCGAAAATCATGACACAAAGGATTATAAATAATCTTTGGATTCCGAAAGGATTTGGAATAGGATTAGATCGGGTTCCACAAGTTTTGGATCGATCATAAAGTCATGAACATGTCCTGATAACTTAATGCTTAGGGCATAATAAGTTGGATTCAGGACATTGCCTGGCTGGGAATACTGGATGGATTGGTTGAACTAAAATGAGAATTCATTAGGAAATGATTAGGGTGAAAGTGATAGTATTAATTTAAAAGATTTTCAAAGTGGTAATTATTAACATCAGGACATGATGTTAATGGACTTCATGGTTACAAAGTCTCGTTGGTATTCTGATGGAGCGCCTGTGGTTCACCGGCACATCATAACACCTCGAAATAGTCTTAGGGTGCAGTCAAGTAGACTAAAGACCCCAGAACCATAGGAAGTCACAGTACACATTCACAGAATGGAGTTAAAAGAGAAATTGACAGGATAACATATTGAGATGTTATCGGATGAGCATCCGATTGGATCATCTGCAATTAAATGTATAAGTATAAGATACTTTGGATACATAGAAAGAGTGTAAGGTTGATAAAGACATAGATGTAAAATTAGAATTGAAAGTTTAAAAGAAATCTTGAAACCGATAACAGTTTATGACAAGGTCCGACTTGGTGATTACCTTGTGGAGACTAGGTAATAAGCAGGAGTAGCTGCCAGTCAGATCTTTATGTTTCACTTTTGCATGTTTTACTTCCCGAATAATTTAATTATTCAGATAGGTCCACAGTCGCTCATACTTTGGGAAGTAAGTACTGAATCAAGACTGTCATGAATTGGTTTGTAGACTGTCTAAGGAGTTAGACATAGCAATAGGATTGCTACAACGTTCATGAGTACTTAGAAATAGAGATTTGAGTATTGGATAAACCCACGCTCAGTAGATTGCTTCATGGATTATATCACAAGCAATGTTGAGACGATAATATCTTATGATCTTGAAGTGGAGAGATATGAGTTATGATTTACAAGGCAGTTGTTCATTGATAATATGAAAATGCATCGGTAACTCGATGTTATAAAACATGTTGTTGTGAATGATTTGACTGGTAAAATATATAAGCATATAAGTCAAAACTTATTCGTTCCTTGACCCTGATGGGAAACAGATATCTGTAGGCCTCTCGATGATTTTGAAGTTGACTAAAGTGCTGGCCAGCCTGGACTAAATTGATGTGTTCAATTAGATGTTCTAAAGTCATAAGCAGAATCAGAAATCGGGAAACAGAGTATCGGACAGAGATTGATCTCAATCCATGTCTCGTGTCTGAAAATATCTTGTTGGACAAAGGATCATATGATCACTTATCTTTGGACAGAACTGACTAGGTCAGAGTTCGGCAGCGGTTTCTAGGAAGCTACAGTTGCTAAATTAATTAGAAGGTAAATTGGTAATTTTAGTCATAGACTTATCCAAGTGGGAGACTGTTGGATTAGGTGTCTAAGCCATGACTAATAATTAGTATTTATCTAATTAATAGTAGCATAGTCCATTTGGGTTGCCCTCATAGTTGGAGGATTGGCAGAAAGTCCGGTAGAGAGAAAGATTGATTTATTATGTGATTAATAAATCAATAGAAATTAAATAAATAGTTTATTAATATATTTAAGTGATAATATATTAATTAGAAACTATAATAATTAATTAGAAATTTTTCTGGAATTAATTGGAATTAATTTGGCAGTTAAATTGATTAATTAAGGTACAGGGACTAAAACTGTAATTATTCAATAGTTGAGTAAGTGACAGTTGAGTGAGTGAGAGTGGTGAACGAAATTATATATGGAAACATATATATTTTCGATTTTGATAATGAAGATAAAAGGGTTTGAATTATTAAGATAAAGGGTTATCTTAATTTGAATTCAAAAAGGTTTATCTTTAAGGTTTATCTGATCACCATTTGGAGCCTATAAATAGGGAGGCTCACCCTAACCCTAAAGCCACGATTTTGAAGCTCTCTAAGAAGGTATTTTCGGCCAACAACTCCAAGCTAGGGTGTGACTGCATTTGAGGCAAGAGGTTTCTGTTGCTTTGCTTCCAAGATTCACTAAAGGTTGGTTTTTCTTGATCTTTCTTTTAGTTTAATTCTTTTTGGGCCTTTTAGGAATTGTTATATGTTTAAATAGAAGAAAAACTTAGATCTATATAGGTTGCATGTGAACTTAGGATTTTTAGTTCATAGTTGCAGAAAACCTTTCAATATCATAGGCGACGTACTCGCCAGCTCGCGTACTTGTCAGTTCGTCAGCTCGCCAGCTCGCCAGCTCGCCAGCCCGCCAGCCCGATAGCACGGCATTACAGCAAGACGTCCAGCCAGCTGCTATGGGACGCGCGACCCGCCTGGCTGGACGACACGTTCCTTAACAACCTCGAATATTCGGGAATCCTGTAAGCCAATAAGGGACTGACAGCTCTCCTCGCAAGGGCTCAACGTACGACTTACCAACACGGATGATTCAGTTTGTGTACGACCCACTACCTGGCCAGGCCAATACACCAATCACAGAAAAACACAGGAGATCCGCCAATCAGAGGAGGCCCACGATCCTAGCGATCGTGTGGTCCCCCAGAGGTACAACGGTATATGATGATCGACCCCATGGGAAGATCATCATCGCCATTCTCACCTTCACTTTTTACGATCAGATTTCCCCTCACTTTTCCGACCACCGTACTAACTAGACCGTCGGAGCGCCCTCCCGGGATCACCTCCCGGAGTGCGTCTGACCGTTTCTCTTGTTGTTGTGAACTCAGGCCTTCATTCCAGTCAATCAGTGAACTCGAGCCGTGACAGTTCTCATCATTGGCGCCATCCATTGTGTGACAATGCAAGGATCATACTCTCTGAAACTGAATGGCTACACCACCGGAGAACCAGCAAAGCAATGTCACACCAAGCCCAATCTGACCGATGATGTCCCTAGACGCCGCTACACCACAAACACCGGTAAACGTACTCAATACACCCTCCTCAACCACCATCGTACCACCATGGCAGCCGCCGCTGCTAAAATCACATTTGAACTATATAAAATGTCTCCGGTATCTTTTAATAATAAAATTAGTATATATCTTTGAAAAATAGTTACGATTTGTAAAGATAAGCACATCAAAAATGTCTATAGCTTAAGTAGAGATGCATAAAAGTATCAACATAAGATGAAAAAAATGCTATTTTTAGGGCTAAAAGTGTAGTAATTTTTGTTAGAAGATCCAAGAAGTACTTGGTCCAAGTCTGTTCCAAGAAGAGGACGCATAAACTTTTTTATGTCTGCAGTTTTCTAAAAAACAAACAGTTTGCGAGGGCTAATGTCTGCGTGTCGTTTGCACGGTGCAAACAAGAGAGTCCAAGAAGATCCGCAAACACAAAAAACCAACATGTAACTATGGTGCCTGTAGCAATTGCCATTGAATATTAACTATTAAGAATATGTTTTACATTTAAAAGTGATTATTGATACAATTAAGTACTCAATTATTAAAATAAAATTACATTGCCTTAATAAGAAACGATGTGAAATTGCTATGACGAAATTGGTTAAATTTTTAGTAAGATACTATAAATAATTTTTTAACCAAAATTGTTGTCGCCAAATATTCTAATTAAGTGCGGAAATGAAGATTGCGGAATGTAATGGACAAGTCCGAAGACTTGATGTGGTTGCGGAATTATAAGGATTAATACTTAGAATAGATCTTAATAGCTCAACAATAAATAATAATAAAGACTAGCAGTTATATATCTTGGAAATGTAAGGACTAGAATTGAAGGGTGCAAGAAATGTAAAAACAGTAAGAAATGCAGATGAGAGAGTAAGAGTCGATGGAATGAGAGATTGTATTGATAAGTGAAAGTGTTACACAAACTATCTCAAAACCACGAGGACTGAAGATGAACTTGGTCTCCCTTTTATAGACTAAGGGAGGACCTTCGGATAATAACCTATGAACTGAATAGGAGACAACACGTTGACAACGCCTAGTGATATCAAGTATTTTAGGCGTTGTTCAGCCCTGTTCTTGATAAAATTATATCAAATATGTCTGGGTATTCTCACTTTTCGTGCCAGGACTTGTTTGGAGAAAAATGATAGAAACAGGGACTAAAAGCGTGCAAAAGGAAGAAGTTGGGAAGGAATGAAAAATCAAGAGAACTCGTACGCGCGCCGCGGGAATCAACTATGCACGACGCGGGCTTAAGGTGGTGGAACACATTCAAATGCCGAAGAAGACGGGAAAAGATAAGTACGCGCGCCGCGGATTTCATTTCTGCGCGACGCGGTTGCGGGAAATTTGCAAGTATAAATAGATGCATTTCCAGCCGAAAACCCGAGCAAAGACCGGGTGTACACATCGACCTTGAAGCTCTTTGACTCCAGGATTCCATTTCAGCAAGCTCATAATTGGTATTTTATGTTTTTGACTTCAATTTCATTTTGGTAGAAAGTAGTTTTGTAGCTAAAGTCTTTGGGAGTGACAACCACTGACTTTGAGCACTTAGGTTTCTGTTTTAGAAACATTTGGTTACTGTTTTTGTGATTGGAATTCAGTTTGGTGAATGAAAAGCATTTGGTTACATTTAATCTTAGCTTTTCGGTGTTTGGATGTTTGTGTTTGGTTTGTTTGATTGATTGTGTTTTGGATATTGTTTTGGACCTTGTTAGGACTGTTTTTCTTAGCTAAAATCAGTAGCTAATTAGGTTATTTGGTAAGCATTAAACCTTGGCTAGTAACTGTTCAATCGGACTTTAACTAGTGGTAGTTTATGCTTTGCTTGGTTTAGCTAGTTTGGATGCCTTTGATTGCTTCTGAGTCAGAGATGTACTTCTGATTTCAGAAAGTGACTAGGTCATTTGGACATAGCTTAGCTTGGCTTGAGTGTTTGAACATTGTCTCATTTGCTAGTGATAGGAAAGTAGAAACCAGATCCTCCGACTATAGCTGTGACACTATTAGTTGGTAATCTCTCATCTAGTCTAACCACGAAGCTCCTGTGGATCGACCCTGACTACCGCTATACTAGTGAGTGTGTTAGGTTTTCTCTTATTTTTGACCGCACGACGACCGCTGCGATGTCAAATTTTGGCGCCGTTGCCGGGGAGCTGTGAGCTTAGGTTAGATGAGTAGTAGGAACTAGTTTCTTGCTTTTTGAAATTCCATTTTGGTAAGTTTGATTTTTGATTTTTGTGGGCATGTTGAACTAGTGCATGCGTACCCGCAGGGGAAAGCAATTATCCCCATTGCAGTTTGATTCTGAAATTGAGCGTACTGCGTGCAAACTTCGTGCCCGTAGGCGTTTAAGCATCATGAATTATAGTCAAGTTAGCAGTAGTCCGGTCAGTGTTGCCCAGGATCCGTCAGGAGAGGCAACAGGGATGTTCTCTATTCCCCCATTATCAGAGTTTCAATTTGGGAGCACGAGTGCTTCTGGTGGTGCAGTTTCAGCCCCTGTACCCATACCATCATGCACTCCACCATCTATCCCACCATTTATACCCGCTTCACAACCTCAATCCACCAATCCATTTACTTCTGCTATGACTTGGGGAGAGCTGACCCGAGATGGCACCCCGGCTCCTAGACAGCATACACCAACATCCCAACCACAACCAGCCCTCTTTAAACCTCAACCCACATACCAACCAACACAACCTATACACTTTCAACCACCGCCTCAGCCACGATACCATCACCCAGAGACGGAGGAAGTGTATGACGAGGAAGATGAAGGATGGGTGCCACCGGCACCAGAACCACAATGGAACCGAGGTCGGGGACCTCTGAGAAGAACACCACCATATCCACCACCAGGTCAGCGGGAGTACAATGATCATCTTTACGGTAACCCCGCCCAACCTTTACATTTTGCACAACCGAGACGGCAATCGGTTGCATCACATTTCCAACCGAGGGAATATGATGATTCGTCGCCGATCTATATTCCTGACAACATAGATTCGCAAGTAGAGATTAGACCTCAGTTATTAGGAATATTACCAGAATTCAGAGGGTATAAGCAGGATGATCCCTATAATCATTTATATGAATTCTTAGCGATCGCTAATGTTAACAACCCCAGAAACACAAATAGAAATATTTTTAGGCTTAGACTGTTTCCGTTCACTCTTAAGGATAAAGCCAAATATTGGTTCACATCGTTGCCATCAAACAGTATCACTACGTGGGATCAGCTCAAGGCAAAGTTCCTTCAGGAATTTTATCCAGCGAGCAAAACAACTAAAATCAGAAGAGTTATCCAGTATTTCCAGCAGAAGCCTGGAGAGGCTTTTCATGAAGCCTTTGACAGATTAAAGGAGTTGTTGCGATCTTGTCCACATCATGAGATTCCCAGGTGGCAGTTGGTCAAGCTGTTCTTCGAAGGAGTTAGTGAAACACACCAGGCCATGATAAATGCCTCATCCAGTGGGACATTTATGTCGCAAGACCCAGAAGAAGCCTGGCAGTTTTTGGAGCAGTTGAGCAATGGCTCCAAAGCAAACTTTTCCACCAGAAAAACTGTAAGTACGGCGGCAGCGGTAGGAGTTGATGCTGATTGGAAAAAGGAAGTGAAAAAGGAAATCAGTGAACTAAACAAGAAGTTTGACAGACTTATGTCAACATTACAGAATGGACCGCCAAGTTCATCACAAGCAGGTCAAGGAGGACCTAAGACTCACGAGGCAAATCAAGTTTATGGCTAGGGTCAAGGCCAGCACAACAATGGACGACCCTACAGGCCATACAACCAGGGACAGCAACAAATTTTTAGGCAAAACAATTATCAGGGTCAACCGACTAGTCAGCCTAGAAACAATCAGCCTGTGAACAATGGAAACAACAACAACAACAGGGGTCCCACTAATGCCAACAACAACGCTCCAGGGACCCAAGAAGAGATGATAGCAAAGATGTATGATATGGTCACAGCGACACAACAACAATCTCAAGCGAATGCAAAGGCCATCGCAAATATGGAGAGACAAATAGGTCAAATGGCTACAGACCAGCAAAAGAGACATAATGGCAAGTTGCCAAGTGCTACTGAAGTCAATCCTACGCATAATCAGCGTCCAGGGAAGGAACAAGTCAACACGGTTGAATCAGGATGGCGAAAGGTCACTCTGGAGGACTTGTTCGAAGTTGGGAGTGAAGTGAGACCAGGGGAAGAAGGAGAGGCTCTAGAAAGCGAGGAAAGCAAAGAAGGAGAAGTTCCGGTTGAGAATGGCACTCAACCAGAAACAGATAAAGAGATCCAAAAGGAAGAGCAATTAACAATAGCAGGGATCAAACAGAAGAAGAAGAATAAGAAAGAAAAAAAGAAGCAGGAAGTACCCAGATCAACGGGACCCTTAATGAATCAGCCCCTATGGGATGAGCTTAAGGATGCCCCTGAAGACACCAGGATTCTGCAAGAGATGTGTGAACAGAATGGGAAGAGCAAGGCACCTACACCAAAAACGGTGAGATTGACTGTGAGAGCCAGCGAGGCATTATTGGGAACATTACCCAAAAAGGAAAAGGATCCCGGATCACCATTGATCACTACAACTGTAGGGGACGTGGTTATTCTGAACACCCTATTAGATTTGGGAGCAAGTGTTAATATCTTGCCAGGATACCTGTACGACAAGTACAAGAACGAAGAAATTGAGCCAGCAGAAGTCATATTGCAGCTGGCTGACCAATCAACTAAGGTATCTAGGGGAAAGCTAACAAATGTCATAGTCAAAGTAGGGGACTTTTTCTATCCTGTAGATTTTCTGGTCATGGAATATGAGAGTCCGGACGATGCGCCTGCGCTCATCTTAGGGAGTCCATTTTTAGCTACTGCTGGGTCAATGATCGATTGCAAGACTGGAGATATGGATATTTTCTTCGGGACCAGAAAAAGAAGATCGAATATGTTTGGGAACCCGATATCATTACCTTCAGAGGAAAATGGCAAACCGGCAGACAGGAAAACATTAATGGAGCCAGGAATAAGGAGCAAAGAAAAGATATGGACACGTACGGGAGAGGGAGGAAAAGAGAAAATCTTAAAGGAAACCAAGGACCACCCGTTGTCCGCCATCGACAAGGAACAATTGCTGGACATGCTAGAGATGATGGAAGCAAGGCATCAGCAATACGAAAGAGAATCCAGAAAACGAGAGGCGAATGTTTTCGAGCTCTTGAAATCTCAACAACAATGGATCAGCGGTGTGAGTGATCGGATGACCCAACTCACATCCCTTATGACAATGATGGCCAATAATTTCATGCCAGAATACCAGCAAATGCCATCAAGAGGTCAAGAAGAAGAAGAAGGGTCAGCTTAGGAGCAGAACGTCTGGCTGAAGACGTTAAACTTAGCGCTTGTTGGGAGGCAACCCATCGTGTCATAAGTTAGGATATATTTCTTAGAAATAAAATACAAAAACATATCAAACTTTCTGCAGGAACTAGTAGTTTGAAATAAGTGTGGGGTCATTTGAGAAGTTTTGAAATTTTTAAAGTCCGCGCCGCGGGTATTGGAAGTATGCGACGCGGGATCGTAAACCAACCCGATGCGCAGGGGTTGATTTGGACACGCGCGACGCGCAAAGATCAAACCCGCGACGCGGTAAACGATCAGTCGGTTTCCTCCTTTATAAGGTAAACCGCGGCTTGCTTGACCCACACGCGACTCGGAGCTCTGGTTATTGAAATTTTATTGCGATTTTTCTTGCCTATTTTGTTTCTACTACCAAGGTATGCCATTCTAACTATCTATTACTCGTTAAAACTTGCGATTAGGTAGTTAATTTTACTGATTTGCCCAAAATAGTTCAAAACATAGAAACGCTAATGCTAGCTCATAGGGTGTTTGTTTTGCCAAATAGAGACCCTAGATGAGCTAGTCGGCACTTAGGCTACCTTGTGGTATGATTAGATTGAATTGTAGCAGGTTAAATTGAGATTTTGGATCGGGGTTTGGAAACAGCCGCACGCCGCGCCGCGCCCTTGCTCTTGGGCCGCGCCGCGGTGCGGTGGGAAGAAAAAGGACTGATTTTGCAAATTTTTTTGTTTTGTGCTATGTGTTTCCTTTTGCAGATGATGTTCAGATTGGACCACCCCTTCCTCCAGTTCCCCGTAGAGCTTGCCAGTTCAGTGGAGTACACTTCACGGAGAGACGCATTGACTCGTCGCCGGGTCCTTGAGGCGACCGTCATCGATCGAGATATTTTGAGGGATGCCGGGCTCTACGGTGCGATTGAGCCATTCCTACATCGCACCTGGACCCACGAGGAGGCATCCTTCACATGCCGTGGCTAGGATAGGATCATGGCCACAGACGAGGACGTGGTCTACACGGAGTTGCTGCTGGAGTTCATATCCACCATCCAGTTCGCACCCCGGGCGGGAGACCCGCGCTCTAGGCTGGTACGATTTCGCTTGGGAGGTGAGCACAGGGAGTGCAACCTCCGGGAGTTCGGGAGGCGAATGGGGTTATACACCCCAGCGGACCTCCAGCATCGCTATTTCACCCGATTCTTCGGGTCTTGCATTCAGGGGGAGCCGGACAGGGCGCCCAACATGGAGGTTTGGGCATCACTGTCCAACATCAGATACGAGGCGGGATCTTCCAGGGAGAGTCATCTCCGGGACCCCCTTCACCGCCTCATGCACCGGATCGTCTCCACCTCCATCATGCAGCGGGAGGGAGGCGAGAAGGTGTCGGGCGACGACATGACCTTTTTGTGGGTCCTCCTCGACCCATCCAAATTCCTCCACCTCCCATACGCCCTCGCAGTCGCCCTCTCCACCCATGCTATCGGTTCCTCCACCAGCAGCCCACTAGCCAGGGGGTATTTCATCACCCGCCTGGCCCGTTCTTATGGCATTCTTACTGCCCCCGTGGCAGCCTCTTTGACTGCTTTACCTCCATCGCGTACTACAGCGCGCACGTTGGAGAGGATGCGGTTCATTGAGCTGCAGCGCCCGGGGCAGTATATCCGGGCACCTACCGAGCCTCTTCAGGCACCCCAGCCTGCATATGCTCAGCCTGGAAGGAGACGTAGGAGGCCAGAGCCGGAGCCGGAGCCAGAGCCCGCAGCCCCGACAGAGCCACACCAGGAGGACCTGGCAGCCAGGGTTGCCAGGATCGAGGACCAGCTCGAGTGGATCGGGGAGGTACTTATTCAGATCGCATCAGCACAGGGCCAGCACCCCCGACCATTCCCAGCCAGAGCCCATGATCATGAGGCCGGACCCTCCAGGCCCTCTGGTAGTGATTGATGTATCTTTTTCTTTCTTCTTTTTATCTTTTTTGGAATATATGTACAAACTTATGACACATCTTTCTGTATATTTTTTGTTCATGTTTTATTTCTGTCATGTGTGTTTTTATTTGTTTGTTGAGTGATGCATGTTATACCAATTTGAGAAGGAGTTGTCTCAGACAAGTGTGGGGTCACCGTGCCCCCTCCACTTGTCCCGACCACCGGCGTGTTCACTGTAGCGCTACAACTCCAAAATACGAAATCGAGGATCCATTTGTACGCATTTATACCTGTGATATTGAGCACCAAGCAGTCTATCGTCCAAAAAGGGGTAACTCTTTCTCCCTTATTTTGAAATAATTTTTGTACAACGGGGACGTTGTACGGTTTTAAGTGTGGGGTGTGGACAGTCGAAAGAGAATTTTTTTTGAAATTTTTGCAGAAATGATCAATTTTCAAAATTTTTAGCAACTTTTTCAAAATTTTTAGTGAATTGCAATTTTGAAATGAATGATTTATGATTGTGATAACATTAGTATTTTTCAAGAAATACTGTTTATTTGTGATCATGCTATTAGTTAGTCAAATAAGTTGAGTTTTTATGAGTTTAGAAGATTGAACTGTTTGAGGATTGGAATTTAGGAAGGAAAAGTCAATCTGTGGCCTTTGTTGTTCGAGCCGGTAGGTCTAAAATGGGTGGGCCTTATGCACCTTACCACCTAAGATCGTCTGGTCTGGGATGGTATTTCTGAAAGCTCGCTACACGGACAACATCGAAAGTCATGGACAATTCCTTAATGGCCTTTAGAATCTGAATGAGTAAGTACACTTCATTGTTGACAGAAAGTTTGTAATCAAGGGTTCTCTAGAAAGCCATGAATTCCAAAGAACAAGTCAATTATGTTTTCGCGAACTATTCCACTCTAACTCAAAAGAGCAATAAACTTTGAAACTAAACACAGTCAGAAATTGTTTGATTCTTTATTATAATTTGTTAAAAACTCTCTTGCTTGGGGACAAGCAAGGCACAAGTGTGGGGTGTTTGACAACGCCTAGTGATATCAAGTATTTTAGGCGTTGTTGAGCCCTGTTCTTGATAAAATTATATCAAATATGTCTGGGTATTCTCACTTTTCGTGCCAGGACTTGTTTGGAGAAAAAGGATAGAAACAGGGACTAAAAGCGTGCAAAAGGAAGAAGTTGGGAAGTTAAACTTAGCGCTTGACGTCATGGACGTTAAACTAAACACAGTCAGAAATTGTTTGATTCTTTATTATAATTTGTTAAAAACTCTCTTGCTTGGGGACAAGCAAGGCACAAGTGTGGGGTGTTTGACAACGCCTAGTGATATCAAGTATTTTAGGCGTTGTTGAGCCCTGTTCTTGATAAAATTATATCAAATATGTCTGGGTATTCTCACTTTTCGTGCCAGGACTTGTTTGGAGAAGAAGGATAGAAACAGGGACGTCAAATTTTACGTCCGGCTGAAGACATTAAACTTAGCGCTTGACGGGAGGCAACCCGATCATCATTGTATAATTGCATATTTTATATTATTCAAAGAATTACATCCAATTTTTGATCACGGTGAGAAAAAGGCAAGTGTGGGGTCATTTTGTTAATTTCACAATACCGTGCCGCGGGATCTTAGAAACCGCGTCGCGCGTATTGAGTTTTTGCGATTACATTTAAAATCAGATTTTTATACGCGACGCGGATAGAAGCTTTCCGCGCCGCGGTCTTATCTTAATTTGAAATTAAAGATAATCACTTAAACAGAGCTTTTTGATAGTCATTCAAATCCCCACATTGCATATAAATAAATTGCGGAAAAATTTTGTTCTTCTCACCGTGCTTCAACCCTCCAATCAATCCAACGACTGCATTCATCCTTCATTCACAAGAAATCCAAGTAAGTATCGAATTTCTCTCTTTTAGTTTTAGAAGTCTTGAAACTTACTAGACGCTACTGTAATCCACAATGTTATGTTTAATCGATTAAATTAATTGTTGAATTAGGATTATAGTATTGTATTACGCGAAACCCAAGTACCATATTAGGAAAATTGGACTTAGATTGACAGATTGAGCGAATTTTCTTGACTGAAATCGTTCGCCGCGCCGCGCCATGTACAGTCCGTGACGCGGACTATGAATATTCATCCAGCGCGTCGCGGGTTGTCACATGCGCGCGGCGTCGAACGTCAGACCAGTACAGTGATTTTTCAATTTTTGTGGTTTCACAGGTACAATGTCTTCTTCAGGCAGTTCCGAATCCATCGACTGGAATTCTTTGGCCACGGAAGTAGGGAGAACACGCGCCTACAGCTTCTACAATCGTAGATCCATTCAACAACAAAAACGAATCCTCCCCGCCCGGCCGGTCAACTGGCAGTTGACCGAGGAATCAGGGATTATGGAACATTTGCAATATTGGCTGGTTTAAGGGGGGTACGACAAAGACGAGCTTACTTACACTTGTCGAGCCATTGACAACATTGTTCACATGGAAGGACCCATTTACCGGGAGGTATTCTTGCAATTTCTTGCGAGCTACCAATTTGATCGTCAGTCGCTGGGAATGGATATGGAAGAGATGGTGCAGTTCCGGTTGGGTAATCACAACCGAAGCTGCAGCTTACGGGAATTTGGCTATCGCATCGGGTTGTACACTGAGGAAGAATCAGAAGCACCAGGGTTTGCCACCTTCCATCGACGGGCTAATTATGGTGCCGATAATTCATTCTCTCCTGCTGACTACTGGAGCACCATATCATCCACGCGGTATCATGAGAATACCGTATGCGAGGGGCTGATGCATCTTCCATCGCATCGCATGCTACATCGGTTGATATCAACCATGGTTTGGCCTCGTGCGGACGAGGATCGGGTGCTACCACGTGAGTTACATCTTATGTGGTGTCTGACACAGATGCTTCAGACATGCAACATGCCATACTTCGTGGCCGATTACTTCAAACAGATCACAGATGAGCCACTGAAGCAAATTGCCCTCGGCGGGGGACATTATGTGATGAATCTAGCCCGATCCTATGGATTGCTATCTGAGTACACTACCCGTGGGATGACAGTTGTTCAGCCAGTTCCTTTCAGGCCGCCGACTACCATTTCCCGAGACGTGATTTATGTCGACGATGGGGTTACCGCGACTGAGCGATCCCCATTTCCGGTGTTGAAGACCGAGCCGTCCACTTCCAAAAAGGGACCGCGGGTGACTATTCATCCACCCCGAGGACTTTCCCCGGCCACCATGGAATCACGGTACTTGGCCGACGAAGTGAAGGATGTTAAAAAGGTTTTGCAAGTCCATACGAGGGAACACCAGCTACAGTTGATTGTAGCACAGGAGGTTAACAGACGAACAGAGAATACACAGACGCAGCTCCTGTGGTTAGCGGACTGTATGATCGCCCTCATGGCAAAGCATAAGTGTGTTCCGCCTCGACCCCAGCCGACTGTCAGAGAAGAAGAGGAAGAACCCATGGAGGAGGACCCTGAAGAAGATGAAGATGATTATGCTGACACTGCGCATAATTGAAAATGATGGATGTAATTATTTTGATTTCTTTTTAGTACATTTTGGATTTTCATTTTATTGGAATTAGCTTAAAAGATTTGTTTTAGAAAGTTGGTTAGGTCAATAAGCCTTCTGCAAGCATTAGATATTCATAATAAAACAATGGTTTTAGTGTGTTGAATGGTTTCTTGTGAGATTTGAAATTTGGATAAATCTGCTGAAATTACCGCGCCGCGGCGATCATATATTGCGCGACGCGGTCATTTCTCATTTGACACTGTTTTAATCTCACGAAATTACCGCGACGTGCATCCTTCAATTACGCGCCGCGGTCATCCGCAACACACACATCTTTCTGTATATTTTTTGTTCATGTTTTATTTCTGTCATGTGTGGTTTTATTTGTTTGTTGAGTGATGCATGTTATACCAATTTGAGAAGGAGTTGTCTCAGACAAGTGTGGGGTCACCGTGCCCCCTCCACTTGTCCCGACCACCGGCGTGTTCACTGTAGCGCTACAACTCCAAAATACGAAATCGAGGATCCATTTGTACGCATTTATACCTGTGATATTGAGCACCAAGCAGTCTATCGTCCAAAAAGGGGTAACTCTTTCTCCCTTATTTTGAAATAATTTTTGTACAACGAGGACGTTGTACGGTTTTAAGTGTGGGGTGTGGACGGTCGAAAGAGAATTTCTTTGAAATTTTTGCAGAAATGATCAATTTTCAAAATTTTTAGCAACTTTTTCAAAATTTTTAATGAATTGCAATTTTGAAATGAATGGTTTATGATTGTGATAACATTAGTATTTTTCAAGAAATACTGTTTATTTGTGATCATGCTATTAGTTAGTCAAATAAGTTGAGTTTTTATGAGTTTAGAAGATTGAACTGTTTTAGGATTGGAATTTAGGAAGGAAAAGTCAATCTGTGGCCTTTGTTGTTCGAGCCGGTAGGTCTAAAATGGGTGGGCCTTATGCACCTTACCACCTAAGATCGTCTGGTCTGGGATGGTATTTCTGAAAGCTCGCTACACGGACAACATCGAAAGTCATGGACAATTCCTTAATGGCCTTTAGAATCTGAATGAGTAAGTACACTTCATTGTGGACAGAAAGTTTGTAATCAAGGGTTCTCTAGAAAGCCATGAATTCCAAAGAACAAGTCAATTATGTTTTCGCAAACTATTCCACTCTAACTCAAAAGAGCAATAAACTTTGAAACTAAACACAGTCAGAAATTGTTTGATTCTTTATTATAATTTGTTAAAAA
This sequence comes from Cichorium intybus, assembly GCA_023525715.1. Lineage (NCBI taxonomy): Eukaryota > Viridiplantae > Streptophyta > Magnoliopsida > Asterales > Asteraceae > Cichorium > Cichorium intybus. Next base: position 53,668,595 of record CM042012.1, on the reverse strand, counting down.
CTCTCTTGCTTGGGGACAAGCAAGGCACAAGTGTGGGATGTTTGACAACGCCTAGTGATATCAAGTATTTTAGGCGTTGTTCAGCCCTGTTCTTGATAAAATTATATCAAATATGTCTGGGTATTCTCACTTTTCGTGCCAGGACTTGTTTGGAGAAAAAGGATAAAAACAGGGACTAAAAGCGTGCAAAAGGAAGAAGTTGGGAAGGAATGAAAAATCAAGAGAACTCGTACGCGCGCCGCGGGAATCAACTATGCGCGACACGGGCTTAAGGCGGTGGAACACATTCAAATTCCGAAGAAGACGGGAAAAGATAAGTACGCGCGCCTCGGATTTCATTTCTGCGCGGCGCGGTTGCGGGAAATTTGCAAGTATAAATAGATGCATTTCCAGTCGAAAACCCGAGCAAAGACCGGGTGTACACATCGACCTTGAAGCTCTTTGACTCCAGGATTCCATTTCAGCAAGCTCATAATTGGTATTTTATGTTTTTGACTTCAATTTCATTTTGGTAGAAAGTAGTTTTGTAGCTAAAGTCTTTGGGAGTGACAACCACTGACTTTGAGCACTTAGGTTTCTGTTTTAGAAACATTTGGTTACTGTTTTTGTGATTGGAATTCAGTTTGGTGAATGAAAAGCATTTGGTTACATTTAATCTTAGCTTTTCGGTGTTTGGATGTTTGTGTTTGGTTTGTTTGATTGATTGTGTTTTGGATATTGTTTTGGACCTTGTTAGGACTGTTTTTCTTAGCTAAAATCAGTAGCTAATTAGGTTATTTGGTAAGCATTAAACATTGGCTAGTAACTGTTCAATCGGACTTTAACTAGTGGTAGTTTATGCTTTGCTTGGTTTAGCTAGTTTGGATGCCTTTGATTGCTTCTAAGTCAGAGATGTACTTCTGATTTCAGAAAGTGACTAGGTCATTTGGACATAGCTTAGCTTGGCTTGAGTGTTTGAACATTGTCTCATTTGCTAGTGATAGGAAAGTAGAAACCAGATCCTCCGACTATAGCTGTGACACTATTAGTTGGTAATCTCTCATCTAGTCTAACCACGAAGCTCCTGTGGATCGACCCTGACTACCGCTATACTAGTGAGTATGTTAGGTTTTCTCTTATTTTTGACCGCACGACGACCGCTGTGATGTCACACGTCTCTCTTCAGTCAAATAAGAAAAGGTGAATCTAATATAAAAATACAATGTCAGACTAGGGTGGCTTGTCTATAATATAATAATACTCTAAAGTACAACAGACATGCTTCTAGAGGACCACGCTTGATCTAGTCTAATCATATCCTATAAGTTGAGGTGCTTATCCCTTGCCTTATCTTCTTGACATTCTTTGGTCTTCAGTCTTCTTTGTTGAATGCTTAAGTATGATATTTCCATTGATATATTGATATTGATAGTCCGAAATCTACATTGGATTTCGGAGTCCTGGTTGATTTGATCAGAGTGTATTTGGAAATACAGTAGAGGATGTCTTGATTCTGAGTTAGTTCTGAATGAGGTCATCAGAATCCTTTCTTCTCGGTGAGATACTCGCTGATTCTGATTTTCTTTGATGATCCGAAATCCAATACTGGATTTCGGATAGTTACAATATTATCAGAACATGCCTTATCCGAGATATACGTTAACAATATACGTAAGACATAAGATTTCGTTCATTACTTAAAAACATTCATACAAAAGTAATTTCATTCCATCAAAATAAGAAGTTTGATAATACAATCCTAACATATCAAACTACGAGTTGGTCAACGATTTGACTTCTAGTTCTAACAATTCCCCCTTCGGTGACCAATCGAGGGGTTTGAGTCAATTTTTACCGTTGATCCAATATTCCTTGTTTTACAGCATATTCCCAGAACTTTTTGATTGCCAGTAGCCACTTCATTCTGATAAGTAGTTCTTTCTTGGCTTCAGGATCTGATGATGTTGAGTTTTCCACGGCTTTGATGTACACCTTTAGCATACTGTCAGCAACTCTTCTGAGTTGATCAACACGAAGGAAAAGAAAAGATCCTTTCTCATTGGGATTCTTGTAAACTAAGCCAAGTTCTGGATCGAAGGTTGGACCTTTCTTCCAGTTATCCCGATTGTCTGGCATAGATAAGTCAGGTTTGGGAATGATCTGCGGTTCAGGGTGATCTTTGAGGACTTTGTACATTTCGGCAGCGTTGTAGTAGAATTCCTCTACTAGACGATGTAGGAATCTCCTTGCTGCGACATAAGCTTCTCTAGCAATTTGACTTTCTTTGTGAGATAGCTTTATGGTTATTGAGAAGATGTCAGCAGGATTCATGTTCCAGAAGTCTGCTTCTGTAATCAGAATCGGGTTGTTGTAGTCGTTGTTTCTGATTAGCTCGTATTCAAAGTATTCATACTTTTGAAACTTTCTTCTCCTGATACTTCGAACAGCTATTATGACTTCATTTGACCATGTATCATCTTGAGGTTTGGTCCATTTCTTGAAGAAGTCCAGATTCCTATAGTAAGCAGCAAGTTCTTTGTCAGGCCCTGATACTGCGGTGAAGTTCGGAGTGTATTTGTATTTGTCTCCATTGGGTGTCAGAGGTATGTCCTAGTTATATTGGGACGAAGAAGGAGGATTGTATGTCTTGAATGGTTGGAAATCCAGGTCGGTTAGTGTTAGATAAGTGGTGAATTACGACCTCTGGAGGATCAGTGGTGAATTGAGACCTCTGGAAATCCAGGTCGGTTAGTGTTCGATAAGTGGTGAATTGCGACCTCTGGACGAAGATGGATCTGCTGGGACCGGTTGGGTCAGCTTGGTTCTGATCCGGTTCTGACTCAGTGCTGAAGTTTTCAGCATATGCATTAGCTTGAGAGTCGAAGAGCTTTGATTTCTTTTCTTTGACCTCTGGAGGATCAGTTACTTTGATTGGCGAGTATACAAAAATCTCGTCGTTTTCTAAGAGATCCTTATCGGATGGAGATTTTGGGAGAGGAGAAATCAGAGGAGGAGCTTTCTGAGAAGGGGATTTCTGAAAAGGGGATTTCTGAGGAGAGGGGGATTTCTGAGAAGAAGGAGATTTCGGAGGAGGAGATTTTGGAGAGGGAGAAGGAAATTTTGCAGGGGGATTGATAAGTTCTGATTCCTTGATGGGTTCCAATTCCTTGTTGGGTTCCGATTCCTTGTTCTGATTGGCGTCCTCATTGGATCCTTTGTCAGCAGTTGTTTCAGTTGTTTCTTTTTGCTGAATGTTCCCTTGGTCTTTTGTTCCACTTGGACCAGCGGTGGAGTCTATTAACATATCAGTCGTTTGGTCAAGTTCTACTTTGTCATCCGCCTTTCCCCCTCCTGGGTCACCTGTAGGAACGGAAGGGGTCACAGGCAGGCGGGCCAGAATGGAATCAAGCTTGTCGGAGACAATAGTCACCTCCTTCTTGATACAATCAGGAAGTGGCGTATCATACATGTTTTGAAGGGCTTCCATGGCTTCCATATTCAGCTTGGTGCAGAGCTTGATCTGTTCAATAGGACCAGACATAGTGCCGGTTATGTTCTGCATGGTTTGTGTTACCATCTGAAGGAGGACAGCATTGGTTCTCCTGAGAGAGAAGTTTTCTGCCAGAACCCCATTCAGATAGTTGGCCATATGGTCCATGGAATCTTTGAGTTGGGTTTGCACATTGGCCAGAAGCTCAGGGACTTGTTGTTGACATTTCTCAACTGTAGTGAGCATTGTTTGTGCAGTCTTCATCATGTTGGCGGCATCAGATGCTCGGTTAGCATCAATGGTTGCGAGTCCATCGTGGATGATCTTTTCGGCTTGATCGTCGCAACGGAGAAGAATGACTTTGTCTTTCTTTTCAAGTGCAGCTACCCGTTCCTTGATTTCTGCTAGTTCTTTGATCAGAGCCTCTTGATTTTGTGATGATTTGAAGTCAGTCAGGAGGGTGGTCAAAGTGTCAACTTTCTGATGAAGAGAGTCATCCTTGAGTAAGGAGTTGACTGAGGGAGCCGGATTTTCTTTGGCTGCTTTGTCGGAGGAGGAGTTCGTCTCATTGAGATCGATCATGTGCATTTGGGATGAAGTGGGTTTGTCTACTTCTTGATCAACACCGAGAGAGGTGTCAATCGGGATCGATTGAGTTTCCGAGATTAAGACTCGGGAGTCAGACTCAGCAGATTGTTCAACTGGGGGTTTTTGTTGAGTCTTTTTCTGAAGATCTTGTTCACAATATCTATCCCAGGTGAGAGGGACGATTGCTGAGGCAATCTTGGACCAGTCGGTTTCGGTGGTGTCGAAGAGGTAGAGTGAGGAGTCTACCAGTTTTTCAAGAGAGGAATGAAGGAGGGAATCAAGCTGTTGAGTGAGTGCATTGATTCGTTTTCTTTCGGACTTTACATAGTCGGAGTCCTTGTCGAATGGAGGACCAAAGACGAATAGAGTTTGTAGCTCCTTTTGTTTATACTCGAACTGATCTCGAAGTCGTTCAACTAATGCCTATTGTTCTTGAACTGCTGTCTTGAACTTCTATTTAGCAAATTCGGATGCATTGGGAGGAGGTTGAGTGAGTTTTGGAATGAAGTCGACTTTAGGATTGGCTTTGGGGATTGGTGATTTCTTTTTAGGGGGAGAGTTCTGTTTTTCCTCCATTAATGTATCCTGCAAGGTGTCTTCCGAGTCTGGAGAGTTCTGTCTTTCCTCCAAATGTTCTGACTTGGAATATTTTGAAGATGGTTCAGAAGTCTAACATGAAAGAAGACAAGTTAGATAATGTGTGTATGCACTTGATGCAAGTGCATATGGTAGTGAATCAAAGTTAATTTGAATGAACGGTGCTATAGATGAGAAAAGATCCGTTTCATTTAAACTGAGAGTAAAGTGTTGCATTGATTTTGGTGTTCTGTTAAATGAGTATGGAGAGAAGTGGATACATAGAGAATCTTGAGATAAAATTCATGACCCTTGTGAACAAGGAATGTTTGTGAAGATGTTAATTAGATGGTGAAAGGAAAAGAAAATAAGAATATTCTAACAGAGAAAGAAAACAGGAGGGGGTATCAGAAGAAGAAGACTTCTGATAAGAAAAAGAAAGGAAATCAGAAGAAGTAAACTTCCGATAAAAAAAGGGGGAAATCAGAAGCAGGAGACTTCTGATAATAAAAGAAGGGGGAAGATGATCATCAGAAGAGTGAGATTGCTGATAAGAAAAAGTTAAAGAAAGAGATACCGTTTTCGTTTTTCGTTGCTTCTTTTTGGGTGGTTGCCTGGACAGAGAAGACTCAGAAGCTTTCTTCTTAAGTTTCTTGGGGGCCTTACATTGGTTGAGAGAGTGAGGTGGATAACCATCAATTCTTTCTGTAGAATTGATATGATAGATGACAGCAGAGTTTGTTGAATCAGCTAACGTCAGAAGGGCTTCTGGCAGTCTGCGTATTTTCCCAAATATGGGATCCGTTTTGGCAGTGTAGGGTTTGGCTTTGATCATGACCAATTTATCTGCTTCTGATCTGGGATCAGGAATGGAGAGGTGAAGGCTCTGATAAATGTGTTCGATGCATATAGCCCAGAAGCGTGCATAGTGGATTGGACCTGCTGGTTTTAGGGAGGAAGGTATGTAGTTAAGGAAATCATCGAACAGAATTCCTGCGTAATCAACTTCACGACCGGAGTAGAGGCTCCAAAGAAGTCCCATAAGACGTCTGTTTAACTGGTCTGTGCCACCCATTTTTCCAGTTAAGCACTTAATGATATAATGTATGAGACATTGCCATAGGGGTGAGATGTGTCTTTTAGACATGTGAAACAGCTTTGGCAAATCATACATGTAACCCATATTATATATCATGGACTTGAGATCAGCATCGGTTGGTTGGTCGAAGGTGGAGGTGTGATAGGGAAGATTTAGGGCTTCTGCAAAGGTTTTCTTATCGATGATGACACGATGATCGTTGTGCAGTGCTATGGCATAACCGTTGGGAAACTTGGTGGCGGAGAAGACAACCTCCTGTAGAAGAGAGATTGGTATTGATGGGGGAGGATGAAAGAAAGCTTTTGCTAGAGTGTGTCTTGAGAGTACGTGAATGAGAACTCGTAGGTGTTGTTTGTAGGCTTTGAGATCATCTGAAAGTTGGAGATTGGGGATGGCAATAGTGACTGTGTCGGTATCGCTCTTGGATTGGGAAGCCATTGAAGAGTTTTGAAGGTTGATGGGAATAGGAGTTTTGTTAATTTCTAGGGTTGAGAGGTTGGAGACGGCGGTGAAAAGAGATTATAAGAAAATAGCGGTTTGTATGAGAAGTGTCAGGGATTAAAAAGAAAGTGGAACGGTTATAACAATTTGAAAAAGTGTAAGAAACCACCGGGTTGCGTAAATGAAGGGACGTGTGAACAGTTATGTCAGAAAAGCGTATGCTTGGCATTAAATGCAAAGAAATGATGAAAAAGGATGGTCCATTAAAGGACGGACATGTGTGACAGAGAGAATATCCGTTGGAGAAAAATTGATCGTGTAAGTTGTAATAATTGGATATTAAAGGTTTTTTGTATTTAATCCACATTCCATTATTAAATATGTCGTGATGAGGTGTTTAGAGTACGGATAGTGAAGTTCTGATGTGGTCAGAAGTGAATGTTGGGGTTCTGAAAAGGTATATATGTACCCGAACTTGTGGGATTAGGTTTTCTGAGAGACAGAGAATTACTGAGTGATTTGAAATATAAAAGAAGTGGGGGGTATTGGGAGTGAGGTACTGAGGCGGTAAGTTCTGAGAAGGAAGATGAATTCAAAAGTAAAAGGTTTGGAGTAAGAGTCCGAATTAGAGAGTTTGGAGAAAGCGGAATCAGAGGTTTCGATTTGGGTGAAATTTGCTTAATGGATAACTGAAGAGTAGTCACGTCAGTTCTGTAGAGATAATCAAAGGGACCGTCTGTCTGTGGTAACCAGTCAAATCATGTAGCATATCTCTATGTTGTTGATCTCGAAGTGATGATGTGTCGTCAAATGGTGAAGTGTGATTGGCTATAAAAGAAGAAGTTTTGGTGGAGCAAATAAGTCATTCGATTAGAAGATTAGATGTTAGAGATGGCAGGAAGACGTCCATTTAGTCGTGATGAAAAGGTGGAGGTGAAGATGCAGGATGGAGAATTTGCGGGTGCTGTTTATGGAGGGGTGATCAAGTCGGTATGGAATCACCGTTATGAGGTAAAGATGACAACGTTGACGGATGGAGCCAATGGTGGCCCGTTGAATGTTCATGTTGATTTCGCATATCTTCAACCTGTGCCTCCTAAGGTTTTGGTGGAGTTCAAGCAGTATGATTTCGTGGAGGTATGGTATCGTCGTGGATGGTGGTCGGCTGCTATTTCGAGGAAGACTCCATTCAACCAGTTCTATGTGGTGTTGGTGGATGGAATTAGGTTGTTCGTGGATGAGTCCGAACTTAGGATTCATCAGAGGTACCATCTCGGAGAGACTCCGATGTGGCAGTACTATAATCTCTGATGAAGGGGGAAAATGTTGGGTAATTTGGTAGGTTAAGTGGCTGTTTGTGTAAGAATTTATGTTTGTTTCTGGTTAGATCTGTGTATGTCTTGCTTTGATCGTATTTTGTAATTTTCTGAACGTCATGAATGAAAGATTGTTTTGTGGTTTTGATTGCTTTCTAGAATATGAATCACACTTCATAACTTTTACTTTCTGAGGATATTTAGGGAGAATTCCGAGAGAGGGGAGAAGTGTTCTCGTTTATTGATAAGAGAAAGAAAGAGATGGAAAGAGGGGGTTAGGTGAACGTGTCAGTTCTCGAAAAACGAAGAAGGTTTGCAGGGAATGGGGAAAGGTTTACCCATTACGCCGTCTAAGTTGCCAAACCGTCTTATCAACCGTTTAGGCCATGATGCTGATGTGACGGGTGCATTAACTGCCCACTAGGGCCATTATGACCTCTAATAAAATGGATTAGAGAAGGCGAATCGTCATGCTGTTGGTTATAAAAGGGGGTTTTCGTCCAATTGTTTAACCACGCAAACTTAACACGAAAATTAGCTTAACTCCTTTTGCTTTCAATCATGGCTCGTTTCTTCTTCAATTGTTTCGATGAGGTAGAGGTAAAGTTGACTACTGGAGATTTTGCTGGTGGCTTCTATGAGGGAGTCATCACAAAGACTTGGAAACGGCGGTGTGAAGTGCAGCTGAGGTGCTTGCCTGATAATACCACTGGAAGAATGATGATCGTACGGGTGAAATATGGTCTCCTTCGTCCTATCCCACCAACTGTGATAGTCGAGTACAAAGTTGGTGACTATGTTGATGCATTGGATCGACAGGGGTGGTGGGCTGGAGTTGTCGACGACATGATCGGCGACGATGTTTATGACATTGTGCTGCTGGATGGGAAGACTGTTCGGGTGTTTGATTCGTCTGTGCGAATCACACAGAGCTTTGTGTATGGACATCCTCCAAAGTGGCAGTACAACAAACATTAGGAGGAAGGGGAGATGAGATGATCATCTTTTGTTTTTGATGTTTTCTAGTTGTCTTTGTGTAGTGGAATCTTAAGTCATATGGTTTTGAGATGTTTAGGGATATGACTTAATTGATTCAGTTAATGTAATGCTTGTTTATCTGAATGAGAGTAATTTTGGTTTTTATGCGTGTGTTGATAACATGTGTTTGATAGTATTGAGATAGGTTTCCTGAAATTATTATGAGAGAAATCGGAAGGTTTAAGGTTCTGAGAAGAATCAGAAGGCTTTAAGGTTCGGAGAAGAAAGTCAGAATTTGCTTAGAGCTGACTTTCCTTCTGAGGGAATGAAAATCAGGAACGGACGATCATTCTCGGAAGAAGTTAGAGTCAGGATTTAGCATACCCAACTTGTCCAGAAAATTGTTGAATTTTGTGGAATCTAAGGCTTTTGTAAAGACATCAGCTACTTGTTCATCGGTAGGAATGAAATATAATTCGATGTTACCTTTTAAGATTTGATCCTTAATGAAGTGATATCTCAGATCGATGTGTTTAGTCATCGAGTGCTGAATAGGATTGTGAGAAATTGCTATGGCACTCTTGGAGTCACAATAGATAGGAACTTGAAGGAATCGATAGCTATAATCCATTAGCTGAGTTTTCATCCAGAGAACTTGTGAGCAGGTGGATGCAGCCACATATTCTGCTTCTGCTGATGATAAGGCGACACAGTTTTGTTTCTTGGAGGACCAGCTGAGTAATCTTCCACCAAGGAATTGACAGCCTCCGGATGTGCTTTTCCGATCTAATTTGCATCCTGCATGGTCCGAATCGGTGAATGCTTGGAGTTTGAAGTTGTCTTCGATTGGATACCATAGTCCCATTGCCTTAGTGCCTTTCAGATATTTGAAAATTTGTTTAACTGCTGTCAAATGTGATGCTTTCGGAGCAGCTTGATATCTCGCACACAGGCAAGTTGAAAACATAATATCGGGCCTACTTGCAGTTAAGTATAATAGTGAGCCTATCATTCCTCGATATAACTTGTGATCTACTGACTCGCCTTCGGGGTCTGCAAAGAGTTTATGATTGGTGGAAATTGGAACCTTGGTAGTAGAGCAATTTTCAAGAGAAAATTTCTTCAGAAGTTCATTTGTATATTTTTCTTGACTTGTTTGTTTGATTTGAAGGCCTAGGAAGAAGTTTATCTCTCGATTCATGCTCATGTGGAATTTGTCAGTCATAACTTTTGCGAATTCATCAACCTTTGCTTGATTAGTTGATCCGAAGATGATATCGTCTACATAGACTTGTACGATCATAATGTGATTTTGATGGGATCGGACAAAGAATGTTAGATCAATGACTCGTCTTCTGTAGCCTGATGAGACTAAAAAGGTAGATAGTGTTTCATACCAAGCTCTGGGTGATTGTTTTAAGTCGTATACTGCCTTAGTCAGACGGTACACATGGTTGGGTCGAGATAGATCTTCAAAGCCAGGAGGCTGTTGAAGATAGACTGTTTCTTGGAGATCACCTTGAAGAAATGCACTTTTAACATCCATCTGATGTACAATGATGTTTTTATGTGCGGCACATGCTAGGAAGATCCGAATGGCTTCTAGTCTTGCTACTGGTGCATACGTCTCATCGTAGTCAAGTCCTTCGATCGGACTATAACCTTTAGCCACTAATCTGGCTTTGTTTCTGACTCCAGTGCCCATGTCATCAAGTTTGTTTCGGAAAACCCATCTGGTACCTATGACTCGGTGATTGGAAGGTCTCGGAACAAGATCCCAAACATTATTTCTCTTAAATTCTGATAGTTCTTCTTGCATGGCTTTGATCCAATCATCGTCGTCTAAAGCATCAAGGACTGTCTTGGGTTTGACTTTGCTGATATATGCGGCATAGTGACATTCATCCTGAATTGATTTCTTTGATCTTGTTTGAACTTTGGATGAAGGATTTCCGATGATTTGGTTTGGAGGATGACTCCGAGTCCATTTGTGTAATCGTGGGTGAAGGGCTGGATCAGAAATGCGAGGTGGGACATCTTGAATGAAAGTATTTTGGTCTGGAGATGTGTTTTGGATTTGTGATTCTTCGGATGATGTGTTCTCATTCGTTTCAAATGTAACTACCAGTGGATTGTTGATCATGACATCGGGAGAGTGGGTTATGACATTTTCTGATGGGGTATCTGCTGACAAGGTATCTTCTGAGTGTTGATGGTCTCCCTCGGATTGGGGAATCCCATCAACATGTTTAGGGAGTCTAGACTCCCCCTCAGAGGTTGCTGTGTATAAGGGTTCCTTCTGATTTTGATGATTGGGAGAAAGGAGCATAGGCTCCCCCTCGATAGTTGGAGTGTGTATTGGAAGGTCTATTTGATTTTCGGATGTGGTCTGATCAGAAGAAGTGGTTGGTCCTGATGCTGAGATGATTTGCTGAATTGCATCAGGAGAGTGAATGATTTCGGCTTCTTTTGCTGTTTCTGATGGATAAAAGAGTAAGTCGTAATCAATTTCAACTGTATGAATGGGTCGGTGTCCCACTGGAACATCATTTTCCATTACATATAGAATATCTTGATTCTTCTTTCTCCATTGGTATTGATCGTCGAATTCTATGTCAAAACTTTCTTCTATTACTCGTGTTCTCTTGTTTAGAACACGATAGGCTACTGATTTTGATGAGTATCCCATGAATATTGCTTCATCACTTTTGGGTGCAAATTTTCCCAAATGATCTTTGTTATTTTTAATGAAGCATCGGCGGCCAAATATATGAAAGAATTTGACATTTGGTTTTCTGCCGTTTAATACTTCATAGGGAGTCATTTGTAATCTTTTGTTGATAATTGATCGATTTTGAACAAAGCATGCAGTAGCTATTGATTCTGCCCAGAAGATTAGAGGAAGATTTGCAAAGTTCAGCATTGATCGGGCTGCTTCCACTAAAGTTCTGTTTCTTCTTTCAACGAAGCCATTTTGCTGAGGTGTGTATGGTGCTGAGAAATTGTGCTCTATTCCTTTGGATGTCAGAAACTCTTCAATTTGCTTGTTGTTGAACTCGGTTCCATTGTCACTTCGGATTCGTCTTACTAGAAGTTGAACTTTAAGTTCGATTGATGTAATAAAGTTTCTGAGTTCTGGAAAGGTGTCTGATTTTAATCTTAAGAATAATACCCAGGTGAATCGGGAGTAGTCATCCACGATAACCAGGATAAACTTCTTGTGATTTATACTAGCAACTGTCGAAGGACCACGGAGGTCCATATGAAGAAGTTCTAGTGGACGGGTGATGCCTGAGTCTGTGATTGATTTGTGAGGTTTCTTCTTTTGTTTGCCAAATGCGCATGCTGCACATAAGTTGTTATTGTCAAACCTCAAAAGTGGCATTCCTTTGACCATTTCTCCTGTTACCAATTGATTCATGTATCGGAAGTTTAGATGAGCAAGTTTCCGATGCCATAACCAACTGATTTCGGAATGTGCTTTTGACAGTAAGCAAAGTCTTGGTTTTCCAGGAAACATAGTGATGTCCAAAGGGAACATAGTGATTTGTCTTGGTGATCGGATTAGACATCTGTCTCTGTTGCCAGTCATAATGTAGCTGAATTCATTGTCGAATTCAACTCGGAGACCTGTACTTACTAGTTGGCCTACACTTATGAGATTATGTTTAAGTCCGAGAACGTAGGCCGACTTTTTGAATGGTAAAGTTTTCGTTTGTCAGTACACCATAGCCTTTGATAATGCCGTTTGTGTCATTTCCGAATGTGACGTATCCTCCAAAATTGATTTCTCTGTAATCTCTTAGAAACTCCAATCTTCCGATCATGTGCATTGAGCAGGCACTATCTATTAACCATTCGTCATGCTGCTCTTCCGTGCTAAATGCATTATCACTTCGGGCTAAATCCCTTTGTGATGTCAAAAGTTGATTTGAGTTTTCTAACAAAGTCCTAGAAGTTTGTTCGATCTTCAAATCAGCGGTAAGCTTATCAAAAAATAACTTTTTATCTTCAAGTCTACTTTTCAACTTCAACACCTCGTCATACCCATCATCTCTTTCTTCCAGAACCCGCTGATAAGCAGCTAAGGCATCTGTTCGACGATACTTACACCTTTTCCTGTCTTGTGATTGACCATGAAGGCATAGTTCTTTGGTGTGTAGGAAGACGAGGATTCAGCGATGTTCTCAGAATGTTTGGAACTTGCCAGACCTGGGATTGGAGTTTCTCGACTTGCCTGTACCATCATGCATTCTCCAAATCCTTTTCCTCGTTTTCTCTTATTTTCAAACTGCTCATCATCATCTCCTGAGGACCAGATCTCGACATTTCCGGAAGCTATGAATGCTTTGACTTTTTCTTCTTCTTTCGCCTTTCGATAGTTTCTTGGTGCTCGGCAGTCAGCAGCATAGTGCCATAGTCCTCCGCAGTTGTGACATTTGATTACATCTGATTCCTTCTTTTCAGAAGTTGGAGCTAGATTGGTGCTGATAGCTGGGTCTGGCTTTGTTTTTTCTTGTTGCTGATCTTTGGGCTTCTGGTAGTTACGATTTTGACTGAAGCTCTGATGTCCTCTTTGATAGTTATTTCTGGGTTGAGATCCTCCGTTTTGATTGGAAGGACGATAGTTCTTTTTGGTGCCAGAGTAGGATGGTATCCTGTTAAATTTCTGACTAATCAATGCGATCTCATGTTGATATATTGCTTCTTCAGCTTCGTCGTATTCTGAGTAGTGTGAGTCAGAAGTTTGCACTGGAGCTGGTAGTGCAAGGGTAGGAGATTTAGACTGAATGGATGGTTGTGAGATTGATGAGGATTGGTTTTGTTTTGTTGGAGTTTGGTAGTTTGAAGGGTAAGAGATTTGAGGTTGAGAGGGATGGTATGAAGGTATAGAGTTTGTTTGTTGAAACTGAGGCGAATTCTGGGCTAGAATGATCTGAGGGCTATTGGAGTTTGGATTGGTTTGTTGCTGAGAGGTGTTATCTCTCGTCTGATAGTTTTGCTCAGCAACTAAGGCTTGAGGTCCACTAAGTTGAAGTTGCTGATTGCCCTTGATATCTTGTTCTTGTCCGATGAGATTGTTGTATAGCCGGTATATGTTGAATGTTTTTAGTTTGCCAGAATCCTGAAGAATCATTTTGACAAGTACCCAGTCTTTTCCGAGCCCTTCAAGAAATCGAAGATTGATTTCTTGATTGGTTCTTTCTGCTCCTGAACTTAGGAGTCTGGTGACGATTATGGAGAACCGGGTGAAAGCTTGACTTAATGATTCTCCGGAAAATGTTGAGAAGTGCGTATGGTCTGACACACTTGACACCAACTTTTGATCCTTTGCCTCTTCTTTTCCTAAGAACATGTTTTGTAGAAGAACCCAGATCTGTTGAGCTATTGTACAGTTTTGTATGAGATCGAAGAGTTCTGGAGGTATTCCACATTGGATTTCAGTGAAGGCAATTTGGTCATTATCCATTTTCTCAATATCCAAGGGTGTTAGCCTTGGTTGAGAAATGCCACCTAGTGCTTCTTCAGCCGTGTTGGGTCTAGGAGTGAACGTTGGAAGTTGAGGTCCTTCTTCAACCGAACGCCGAATGTCTTTGCCTTTGGTTTTGAAGTAGTTGCGCATACGAGATGCCCAGCCATTGTACTCAGTAGGAATAAGTATAGGAGCTCGATTAGAGCCTCCAATGCTGTTAGCAACATTCAAAGAGTAGTTCATCTGCATGATGAGAGAGAAGGAGATTTCGAACTATTTTGAGATGTAAGAGATAATATTAGGAGTGTGAGCTATAATTGCATGCAATGATCTACAGAGGGTTCTAAGGTTGTTGCTTCAGCCAGGGTTTTGAGCAAACTAGACGCTTAGAATCTTATAGATAGCTATTCAGGCTCTGATACCAATTGTTGTCGCCAAATATTCTAAGTAAGTGCGGAAATGAAGATTGCGGAATGTAAAGATCCGAAATGTAAGTTTCGGAGGGACAAGTCCTGAGACTTGAAATGGACAAGTCCGAAGACTTGATTTGGTTGCGGAATTATAAGGATTAATACTTAGAATAGATCTTAATAGCTCAACAATAAATAATAATAAAGACTAGCAGTTATATATCTTGGAAATGTAAGGACTAGAATTGAAGGGTGCAAGAAATGTAAAAACAATAAGAAATGCAGATGAGAGAGTAAGAGTTGATAGAATGAGAGATTGTATTGATAAGTGAAAGTGTTACACAAAGTCTCTCAAAACCATGAGGACTGAAGATGAACTTGGTCTCCCTTTTATAGACTAAGGGAGGACCTTCAGATAATAACCTATGGACTGAAGAGGAGACAACACGTCTCTCTTCAGTCAGATAAGAAAATATGAATCTAATATAAAAATACAATGTCAGACTAGGGTGGCTTGTCTATAATATAATAATACTCTAAAGTACAACAGACATGCTTCTAGAGGACCACGCTTGATCTAGTCTAATCATATCCTATAAGTTTAGGTGCTTATCCCTTGCCTTATCTTCTTGACATTCTTTGGTCTTCAGTCTTCTTTGTTGAATGCTTAAGTGTGATATTTCCATTGATATATTGATATTGATAGTCCGAAATCTACATTGGATTTCGGAGTCCTGGCTGATTTGATCAGAGTGTCTTTGGAAATACAGTAGAGGATGTCTTGATTCCGAGTTAGTTCTGAATGAGGTCATCAGAATCCTTTCTTCTGGGTGAGATACTCGCTGATTCTGATTTTCTTTTATGGTCCGAAATCCAATACTGGATTTCGGATAGTTACAATATTATCAGAACATGCCTTATCCGAGATATACATTAACAATATACATAAGACATAAGATTTCGTTCATTACTTAAAAACATTCATACAAAAGTAATTTCATTCCATCAAAATAAGAAGTTTGATAATACAATCCTAACATATCAAACTACGAGTTGGTCAACGATTTGACTTCTAGTTCTAACAAAAATGAATGTGAAAATCTGATGGAAATCATGTTTCTTTAATGGAAAAGATTAGAGAAGTTAGTAAACTTCCGTTTGGCATTTGATGAGATGAACAATAATATAACGAGTTAATGACTTGAGAGGGTAATATACTTTTGCAAATGTTCACATTTAGGTAACATTATTTTTTTTTGTGTATATTTAGGTAACATACTTGTTATACTTGTTCATATTTAGGTAACAATGTTTTTTTGTACACCTTTAGGTAACATAGTTGTTATACTTGTTCAAAAACGGGTAACAATGTTTTTTTTGTTCACATTTAGGTAAGAATATTGTTACATAAATGTGAACAATATTGTTACCTAAACGTGAACAAAAAAACATTGTTACCTGTTTTTGAACAAGTATAACAAGTATGTTACCTAAATATGCACAAAAAAAACATTGTTACCTGTTTCTGAACAAGTATAACAAGCATGTTACCTAAATGTGCACACAAAAAACAATGTTACCTAAATGTGAACATTTGCAAAAGTATATTACCTTCTCAAGTCATTAACCCTAATATAACAAGTACTTGTTATTACTCATTATTTTTAGCTAGGAAACGTGAAGTCGGAAAAGACGAAAAGTGACAATCTAGTCTTCAAGCGAGTGAGACTTGTAAAATCAATGTGAACTCACGGCTATCTGCACGAAAACTGGATGCGCATCACATTGAGTCTACATGCTTGATTGTGAATTGTGAATTACTGAATTATATGTATTATGAGTTATCACATTGTCTATGATATATTTATAAGAGTAAGTCTAGTTTTGGTCCGTGTGTTTTGGTCTAATTTTCAATTTTAGTCAAACTTTTGGATTTTTACTTTATGGGTCCTCAAGGTTTGAGTTACCTTGCAGTTTTGGTCTCTTGGCCATGTAAAAAGACCAATTTAACCTTTTAATTTATTTTTTTAATTTTCTTTTAATATATTATTTATTAAATGAATTAAAAAAAGAAAAAAAATTTACCCCACCCACCCACCCACTCTCTGATATCTCTCTTTCTCCCCCCCCCCCTCTCTCTCTCTCTCTAACCTGCCACCTCCCTTTGTTCCCCTTTTCTCTGCCTCTCATCATTTTCCGGTAATCAGAACTTTTCTTATTTCCAACCCATTTATAACAGTACCGTTTAGGTCCCCCTTAAGAACATGCCAAAACTATTTGACCATTATGCCCATTTCTCAAAAAGTTCAAATCGTAAACCCTTTTCCTTTTCCATAGTCCTACTTTGAAATCGCACTCTCTAAATAATCATAAGTCAAATCTATTTTCAACTACGAATCAAAAGATTGCAGATTATGCAGTTCTCACTTCCCACCTCTTAGATCTTTTCCCTTTCTTGTGTTCGAGAACTCCGATTACTGGTAATTGCACGGTCGGCACCCATGGCTAGGCCGGTGCGGAAAGTATCAATGCATTGAGCTGGACCGATACTCACGACGATCACCTCCGAAGCAAATTTGGATTCCTTGATTTTAAGAGCTTCTTCAAGAGCTATTTCACAAAAAGGGTTCATCGACATCTTCATATTTGATGCATGTCTCTACCCCGATCTATAACCAAATTGAATGAAATTGTTTTGATAACTTTTCCAAATTTGGGGAAATTAGGATTTAGGTTTTGGAATCTGAGGTGTTTACCTTGTACGATTTGATTCGGATCTTGACGGCGTAGTCAACAACACGCTTTACAGCCACCATGATCTTCATGCTTGTTTGGGTATTGATTTGTCCACGTTTCTCCGATTTGATTCGAATCTTCCTCGCCACCATCGTGTCCCCGTTGAAGCGAAGATAGTGATGGACCTCGTGATACATTGAAGCGAAGATAGTGGGGTTAGGTTTCAAATCCGGTAACAAACAACACATATGTGCAGAGGGTTGAGAGAGAGATACCAAAGAGTGGGGGGGTTAAAGTTTTTTTTCTTTTTTTTTAATTCATTTAATAAATATATATTAAAAGAAAAATAAAAAGAAATTAAAAGGGTAAATTGGTTTTTTTACCAGGCCAAGGAACCAAAACTGCAAGCTAACTCAAACCTTGAGGACCCATAAAGTAAAAATTCAAAATTTGGATTAAAATTGAAAGTTGGACCAAAATACAGGGACCAATACTGTAATTTACTCTATTTATAATTTAATATACTATAACCGTGGTGCATTTAGGCTATGAGGAGTACCTCACTTGGTTCCCACATCAAAAGTGCTACCACGTCACCGACACGTCACCCCACTTGCTTACCACACCACCAAGGAAATACCCACCACTCCACATCATCTAATTAATTTCTTTTTGATTTATTTTTAATAGAACTTCATTTCATTTTTTATGATTTAATATAAATACAAACATAAATTAAATTCATAAAAATTCAAATTTCATTAAAATTAAAAAAAACATTACAAATTCTTAAAAATTAAAAATTACCAATCCTAAAAAATTAAAACTACAAATCCTAAAAATAAAAATTACAATTCCTAATAATTAAAAATAGAAAACCTAAAAACTAAAATTACGGATCATTTCGAGGATTGTTTTGGTTGCGTTGATATTTTTCGCGAATTTCTCATTTGATTTGGCGGATCATTTCGAGGTCCTCGGGTTCGACGTCGTGTGCGGGCATACGCAAAATGTTCATGTCGGTTACGAGTTCGTTTTGACGTTTTACCTCCTCTTTAATTCGTAGTTTTGCTTTTTGAACTTCGAGGTGTTCGTCCAACGTCGATTTGAAATACGAAAACTCGTCCACGTCGGGTACGTTTTTACCCGAAGACGAGGCCGCTCGCTTTCCTTTATCTCTCCCTTGTGGCCGTCGAGGTGTTCGTTCCGGTGTTTCTTCCGCTTCGCCTTCGTTTTCTTCAAACTCGTCGTTTAGATTGAACTCGGTACGTCCGTCGGAATGTTGGGTTTGTTCGGTCGACTCGGATGTTCTCGAGCGTTTGTTCGATCCTGACGATTGTGTAAGAACTTCCGGTTTTAGTGCCCATTTTTAAAACTTCCCACGCCTTCATATGCGTAAACGCCCGATTGCCGTGTTGGACGCGATATTGTTGGAGTGCCGTGTTCAAAACAGTGAATTCGCTCCGACCACTTTTGTGCATTTTTGAAAGATTATTGTAAATGCCGTTGAAACTCGTACAAGACGCTCGTAAATCGCGCCACTTGCTAGAAAGAGCATCGGTGTTTCGGTACGCGCCTCTTCCCATCCTCTCGTGAAATTGAACTAAAATTCGATTCCATAAAGTTTCGCCGGTTTGGTTTGTCCCGGTCACCGTGTCTTGAGAAATCGCGAGCCAAGACGCCGCCAACGCCGCTTCTTCGTCTTCCTTCCAAGTCCGTTGACCCCTTTGAGCCGTGGTCACCTTTTTTGATCTTTTTTTGCCTCTACGTGGCGGTTCCTCATCGGGTTCCGGTTGCGTTTCCGGAACGGATTCCGGTAGTTGCTCGGGGGACGGTTGTTGTGTTTCTTGTTGTTGTTGCGAAGATTGGAATTGACCTTGAAATTGTGGAGGAAACGCGTTTGGTTGGAACGGGAACAGTTGTTGGTATGGAAACGGTTGTTGAAAAAAGTTTTGTTGGAACGGTTGTTGAAACAAATTCTGTTGCGGAATGCCGGATCCTTGTTGTAGCAGGTTCATAAACGAACCGGTTGGTGAATCGAGAGACGGGTATTGTCGGGAAGTGTTTTGGTTTTGATTGTGAGGAGAGTTTGGATCCATTTTGGTTTGTGTATGTGTGAAAAGTGATGTAAAAGAGATGTAAATTTTTATAAATGTATGTGTATATATAGACTAGTTGTAAAACCCGTGTATTACACGGGATGATACAAAAAAATTATTAATTAAAAATATCTAAACATTAATAATTTTACATAAGAAATTTGTTTGTATATCGTGATATCTTGCTTTTGATTTTTACTATTACGACTTTGTATTTTGATAAATATAATTGATTATGAGAATGTCACCGGTACTAAAATCAAATTCACTATTATGATTGGAATTGTTCTTCAAAATATTATGACGTCAATTGTCTCTCTATTGTCTCCCAAATCATTCTACACATTAAAAAATAATATGATATTAAAAACAATTATTTTTGAAATTAAATGATAACAATTAATTTTGAAATTGAATGATAATTAAATCGATCATTAATGAGTTAGAAACGTTTCAAACCAATTAGCTTTTTTTTTAAAATTTAAAAATTATGAGAAAATGACATGTGGCAAAATGAATGTGGTGATGACATGTGGCTTTGAGTTACTTATTTATTAGGATATGATGTAAATGGTTTGAAAATTTAAAAATTAATTTTTTTTTATTAAACGGTCGAAATGGCCAACGGTCGAAATGTTCAACGGTCAAATAATGTCGCGTTGCCCCGCGTTGCCCACACCACGGCTGGCCACATCCACGCCACCCACGCCAAGGGGGGGCGGTGTGCCACGCCGTGGGTTGATGCCACATACTCCCCACGCCTGGTGCATTGTATGTATTCCCGATAGTCTAAATACGGTCATGAAGACGGACTCACTGCCTTGAGAATGGTGTCGAGACCTCAAAGGCCTCCTTTTAAAAAATAAAGAGCCACGACTCATCCAAAAGACATTTTAATATATTTAATGAAGTTACTATTAAAATATTTTGTGAAATACTAGCCTGGGACACCATTTCATACCATGGATAATTAGTATTTTGTATAATGGTTGAGTAACCACGATAAAGAACTATGCGCTTGTGTATGGTCACACTCAATACACGATGCAGTACTCATTGAAATTGTTATCACTAAAATGTTTGATGTTGTTAAAGTGGCTAAGCTTGTGCCGTTGTGCGTACTTGGTTTGTTCTCGACATATGGGCTCCCAAACCACACATAGTCCACTGTCTTGTTCCTTATTATTGCTATACACTTATTTGTTTTGGACAATCAATTTAACATTGACCTTAAGTGCACGAAATTTCATTTTACACTTATATTAACATCCGTGTTTTGGGCTTAGGAGTTTTGGGCTTAAACCGACAAATAAAACTTATTTTGTAAATAAAGAAAAAACAAATGAATCAATAAATTTAATACTTTGTTATATTTTATATTGCGAATAAAAGAGCCAAATATAGTTTTAAAATCAAATTGTAACCAAATGTGAGAAATTTTGTCATAAGGACTAAAAGTGTCAATTTGGCCAAACTTACCCTAAGTAGAGTTGACTAGTCATGGATTTGGAAAATTAGGAGATATTTTGAAGGAATTGATGTGTAGTTTAAATTAGGATAAATAATTCATTGAATTAATATTAAGGACCTAAATTGTGAAGAATTTTAGTATAAGGGACCATTTGTGCCAAATTGGGAAACTAAGTGTAAGACCCGTTCCGCCGAGTCGCGGCCCGGACTAATCCGCGGCGCGGCTTTAGGAAGGATCTGGAATCGCGAAGGACTTATACAAGCGGCGCGGATCGGAAGAACCCGCGGCGCGGTGCGCCGCTAAGGTGAAAAACCCTAATTCAGATTTAAACGCCTATATAAAGGGACCCAGCCCTAGGGTTCGTGTTTTTGGGAGTTTTCTGGAGCAGAGGCGTCTGGTTTCGGCAGATACTCTTTGGTCTCGAGGCTTTGAAGGCTTTGGGGGATTAGAAAAAGGAGATCCAACGCGGAAGAAGGTTTGGGACGGGTCGTGGGCATCACTCCGTCCCTCAGAAGTAAGGTAAGAAGATTTACTCTTCTGACTTTCCTTTTCATCCCGTCATATGGTGTTACCCGTTGGTTTGTAGCTTTAGACGCTTTGTAGCACTTAGGGTTTGGACCAAGGACATGCATGGACTTGCATGTCTGTAAAGAAGTGACCTTAGGGTAGTTTCTGATCCCAGGAAGGGTGTAGATAGGAACCCTAGCCGATTGATGTACTGTTAGGCGCTAATAACATTTTGGAATGTTACGAGCCGCGACGCAGACTGGCTATGTCAGCGGCGCGGACTCGGCTGAACCCCCATAATTGTGCAATGGTAGCCGCGGTGCGTAAGGCGAGAAGCCATGCCGCGGCGAGCGACTGTTTGACCCTAAGGTTTGGTTTTGACCCTGGTTTGGCGGTAAACGTTGGGTCTGACCTTTAGGCAAGTCTATAAGAGTTTGGTCAATTCTTAATATGTTGTGTATATGGGATTTAGGTGTGAGGACGAACTAAGTGGGGATATTAGAGAATATCTACACGGTTTCGAATTAGGTGAGTATCCTCACCTTACTATATGATGTTGCATGTTAGGCATCTTGTATGTTATTTACAGTTATATGATTTGCTCTATATCTGTGATTATTTGTTGTTGGGCTAAGTACTGATGCGTGTCCCCTCGTAGCTGTTGTATGGCGAGTTGGACTATTGCCTTGTCCCATAGCTGTTGTATGATGGGATGGGCCATAACCGGGAACCCATAGCTGTTGTATGATGGGTAGAACCTTCTCGTGTCCATAGTTGTTGTATGATGGACGCCCGTAGCTGTTGTATGGTGGGTAGGGTCGGGTCGTTCTCGAGGATGGGTTGTTTAATGTGTGGGCATGTATGGTAATTTGTGGACTCACTAAGCTTTAAGCTTACCCGTTGATTTTATAACATTTCAGGTATTTCAAATGACTATGGGAAGGGCAAGGCGTGACGGCAGCGGATCGCATACAATAGATTTATTTTAATGAACTATATTAGTATTTTCAAATGTTTCCGCTGTTGGTTTAAGTAATATGTTGAACAGTTTTACTTTTTGGAATAAATATTTTATTTGAACCTTGATAATCAATGAATTTTAGAAATTTTGAAATTGGGGCGTTACACTAAGGGTTAGTGTTGACCTGGAGAATGACTCTTGTGAAATAAATAATTGTATTTGGGGCATAAGTGTGAATTTAGAGACTTCTAGCTAGAATAATGGACTTTATGGGTGTTTGGTGAAGGAAGACCAAACTCTAGGGACCTTTCTTGCCAAGTTTTGAAGTATGTAAGGTTTTGATGAGGGTCTTCCCCATTTCAGCTCATATTCACATTTTTTTAGAGAGAGGAGGAGAGGAGAGTGGCGATTTTCATGGGTTTCAAGAAGGATTGTTGCTTGTTCTTGAAGATTGATCAAGTGCTAGAAGATTCCAAGCAATCTAAGGTATAAACCCTTCCTCTTCTAGCTTGCAAACCCGTTTTGGGGTGGGTTCTATGTCAAGTCCGAAAATGGTAGCTTGGGGGAGGAAATCCTAGGATCCCAAGTGTTAGTTTATGATTCTAGTTCATGTTTTGATCAACATCCAATCCATGTATGCTCTTGATCCAATTGCTTGATTGATTTGGGTGTTATGAACCCTAGAATTTGGGGATTTGTTGGATAATGGAGGAATCTAGAAATTGATGGTTGGATTTGGTAGTTTTGGATGAGGGGATTCATTTCTAATGATTCCCTAAGGATTCCAACCTTTGATTTGTAGTCTTAAACCTTGAATCACTAGATAATGGGAATTTGGTGTTGGAAATGGGTTTTATTCATGTAGATGATGATTGGATCTCTTGTTTAATGGATGAATGGGTTTATTGCATCAATTTGGAAGTATAAGTGGAGTAAGGATCATTTCCTAATGATTTCATGGAATGGAAGAAGGAATCTCCACTTGTAGTTATCAATTGATGGATTGAAATTGGGTATTCCATGGGTTTTAACCATTTGGACCAATGATTGGAATTGGGAATTCCATGAGGCTATCTTCTTTAGAGTTGTGTGGGAATGACTCCCTTAAGGAATGACCTTAGTTAAGAAACTAATTGGGTACTTGATGGTGTTAAGTGTAATGATTGACTTGGAACATAGTTCATGAATCACTTGCTAAGAAATAAGATCATGGATTGTGATTTCCATTGAATTAAGTCATGAACACTTGGATTGGGAGTTGAATACTTGGAAATGAGTTATTAAATGTGTATTTTCATGTATAATTGGTCTTGGGTTGATTTGGAACTTCATTTGGGTCAAGAGGGGGTTAAAATTAGCAAAAACGAAGCTACAGCGTGCAGAACATGGCCCGTGTTGCAGAACACGACCCGTGTAAAAGGGTCTGTGTAATCTGCTGGTCCTGACACGACCCGTGTCAGGGGGAGCACGACCCGTGTCAGAGGGTTTTCCACATTTTCTTCATTTTTGAGTTTTAAGCCTTATGGTTTGGGCCTTGGGTCCTTGTTTTGATGCCAAACTTTGGGAATGTTTTAACTAAGATTTTCCTTATATTAGAGGGTCAAGGACTTCATTTTTGATGATGGATGATTGTTCCTTCTTAGTTCTAAAGAAGTAATTATAGTGTGACTTTTAGATGAATCAAGTATGATATCTTCCGTTCTTGTGATGTAGGAAGGAGATATGTTGTAGTGACTTGGAGGTGAGACTAAGGACTTGAGCTAGCACTCAACTAAGATGAGTTGATGGATGGGATGATGTCTAGGAGCGCCTTCAAATGCATCAAACCTTGTGTGGAGTTAGTGTTGACTCGTCAGTTGACCTTGGGTGAGTTTACCGGGAGTACACATCCCAACTATTATCTTTTGTGTGTGTTATCAAATACTTTTCATGCATGATATTATGTGCAATGTGTTATATGATTACTACTTGTGCATTGTATGAAAATGTGTTTCTAAAGATGTTTTCAAATGAAGATTATGATGATGTTTTGAAAGATGTTTTGAGCATCCTATTTGTGCATTGCATTGCATATAGGATGGGATTGACCGAGTGAACCTTATGACGAAGATGAAATGATTGTCCCGGATTTAGGGAAATCATGATTGTCCCGGATTTAGGGAAATCACGGGCAGAATGCCCAAAATGAGATGTTTGTCCCGTATTTAGGGAAAATCATTCCCGACAACAGGGAACCGCATGAGGGAGTTGCTAACCCTCATGGGGCTAGTGTGATGGCCACTAGTCCTAGTTTTGCCTATACGGGGATCGAGTGGCATGCTTCGTGCGTGTCATTCGTGAACTTAGGTAGGTGTCATTGAGGTGAGTTGGACTTTTATGAGATGGACGTGGGTTTGGGATAGTTGTATCATGCATTGCATTTGCATATCATAACTATCTATTTTGAGTAAATCCTTATGATGTTTTAAGTAACTTTTGAAGTGTGTTTAAAATCTATTTTTGGGGGTTTGTCCCGAGTGTGGTAGTTCACTGCCCACTCGAAATGGGTCAACATCGGGTAAGCTCACTAGGCATTTCAATTGCCTAACTTATTTTGATGTGTATTCAGGTTGAGGAGTTTAGACGACTTTAGAAGAGTTGGACGTTTAGAAGGCCACGGTTTGTGTGGTTTCATTTAAGCTGTGTAATGGTAGTTAGATTGTTACAACCTCGCTACTTTATAAACAAAAATGTTTTGTCTAAAATGGGACCAAATGGTGTTTCCGCAACTTAAACCTAAATTATTACTCATTCAACCCCATGTGTTTTAAAATGGTTTTGAAAGAAAATGACTTATTTGAAGATGATGAAATTGAAGTTTTACTAAAGGATGATTTTTGAAATAATGATGATCAACCATGGGTTAAAATGATGTTTTATAAAAAGCCTTAAGCGATGGTGTTTCACATCACCTTTACACTTGTTCCAAATACTTTGTAAAATACTTCCAAATAGTTTTTACATTTTATGTCTCATTAAGGCAATGATTTTGTCATTTTTCTAAATTAGACAACGTGCTTACATATATACCATAATAACTTGTCTAAGCATTTAACGTGTCAAACCATGTCATTCTAAAACTATTTTATTTCATATTACTCTTTGGTTTAGGATTTCATTACATAAGCACATATATGCCTAATTACTCTGTTAATTATTTTGTATTTAAACATGATCCGATTAAAAACGACTAATTAAACAAGAGGGTTTATAAAGCATTTTAAATAGATGTGGATAATATAATTAAATTCATAAAAGATATTATAAAACATGTTAACTATTGAAAATGTCATTTAATTAGATGTTAAAGTTAATATAATGATGACGTGATAATACTTTTGAGTTATGATATATGTTAATCATCCAAAATATTTTTTAGTTTTACTCAGGCTTTTTTTTTCCTCTATTTTTCCATGTTAGTCGTTAATATATGTTTTTTTTTATTTTATTTTTATCTAATAACTAGATATTTTTATTAAGTTATATATCTAATTAAAATCTCAAACATATATATATATATATATATATATATATATATATATATATATATATATATATATATATATATATATATATATATATATATTTATATATATATATATATATATATATATATATATATATATATATATATATATATATATATGGTTAGGATCCGGTAGGAACCCAAAATCCGGTAGGAACCGTGAGGACTCTTCTCGTCCAATCATTCTCATAAGGGCAATAACGTCAAAACGTATTCCTTCGACGTGACGCAATCACGTGCGACGCACGTCCACGGAACGAAATACGAACTAGAGGATTTAAGTGGGTTTTTTACGTGGATTCTTTTTCAACGTGATTTAAGCGGGTTTTTTTTTCGTTTTTTTCCTTTTTCGTTTTTTTTATTTTTTTCTTATTTATTTATTATTTATTATTTTTCAAAAAAATTATTTTTTTTTCAAATTTTTTTTATTTTCAATTATACTCGGTTTTTAGTTTTTTATTATTTTTATTATTTTTTATTTTTTTTAATTTTTTTTAATTTTTTTTGAATGCTACAGTACTCGATTTTTAATTATTTTTTTTTTGTTTTTTTTTTTCATTTTTTATGTATATTTTTTAATTTTTAATATTTTTTAATCTTAATTTTAACGTTTTTTTTTTCGTATCTTTAATCTAATCATTTTGGATCATGATATTTTTAATCATAACATTTTGGATCGTAGTTTTTTTTGCATCTTGGATCATAAATTTTGAATCATTTTGCCGTTGTATGTTTTTTTAACTCATTTTGGATCATAACGACTGTTGGATCTTGAATCATAACGAATTTTGGATCTTGGATCATAAGTTTTGAATCATAACACATATTTTGGTTTTAATATTTTTGGATCATATGTATTTTTTTTGCGATTTTGATGAGTTTTTTTACTTAAAAATATAAAAATAAACACGAAAATTTTTTTTTCAAAAAATATTTTTGCAAACTAATTAATATAATATCTACAATGATCCCTTAGATTTTCATAATTTTTTGAATTTTTTTGAATTTTTGATTTTTTATAAAAATAAAAAATAAAAAATATATTTTTTTTCAAATCATATGCTGACACTTGGCGCGTGGAGAGTGGGACACGTGGCTTCTCAATTTGGCTGGAAAAGTGACGACGAAAAGACTAAAATAACCATAGAAACTTCTCTTTTCCTCCCTTTTAGTTTCTGATATTAAAGAAAACAACCCATGAATTTTAATACATGATCATTATTTGCACACTGAATCTAATCTATCCAATTTTCAAGATTAAAGGTCCAGATTTGTCCTCGCGGTTCTTACCGTATTTTGGGTTCCTACACGATCCTCCTTCTATATAATATATATATATATATATATATATATATATATATATATATATATATATATATATATATATATATATATATATAGGGAGAGGTTAAAATGAGAAGGATTAAAAGGTTGAGAATGTGAGAATAATTCTGGACCAATCATTTTATAGGGATATTATAGTAATTTTATAATATGACTAATTAATTAAAAATACTAAACAATTATGTTTACCTATAATCATGAGATTAATTTATTCAGTTTCCATGATTATAGAGATTACGATTGCTGTTACTTAAAATAAAAGAATTAATTGATTTTTTTGTTATTTTATTAATTGAAAATATAAATAATATTTTTATCATTTTTTTTTAAAATTCGAAATTTTAATAGTTTGTTTATTCTTTTTCACGGTTTCAATCATGGATGAATATAAAAAAAATATATTTTTATAATTTTAGTGATTTAATTTTTAACAGTATTTTTATAGAGATTATACAAAATTACGTTGTAATCATCAATGAATAAAATATACGTAAAATTTGAGAATTACCGAATACGCATCTAATCATAAATAAATAAACATGTAATCATAA
Source organism: Cichorium intybus (assembly GCA_023525715.1). Classification (NCBI taxonomy): domain Eukaryota; kingdom Viridiplantae; phylum Streptophyta; class Magnoliopsida; order Asterales; family Asteraceae; genus Cichorium; species Cichorium intybus. The sequence goes on along the minus strand of CM042012.1, from coordinate 53,641,011 downwards.
ATGAATAAGCATGCAATGATATGTAAATATACATATGATCGTAAATGAATACACATCTAATCATAAAATGAATACATATTTAATCATACGCGAATACATCATTGTTCTTAAATAAATACACATTTAATCATAAAATGAATTCGTCGATGTTGTAGTTTTGATCGTTATTCTTGTTGCTAACATCATACATAAAAACAAAGATGGGGCACCCATGAATATAATCATTCTTGTTTTTTCATTCACACCTGCAAATTAAAGTTCAAAGATATCAAAAAATGATTATGTCCATGATAAAGCAATCTAGAGTTATAATCACAAATGATTATATTTATAATAATCAATGATCACATTATAATAATCAGTGATTACAGTTATAATCATCGATGATTACAGTTATAATCATCGGTGATTACAGTTATAATCGTCGGTGATTACATCAATGTTCTTTGAAAAATCTAATCAAATACAGCAATTGTATCCAAACACAGAAACTTCATTGCTATAACAGGTAAATTTTCAAAGTACAAATGCCTAACGTAGATTAATTTAATAATACTAGGAAAAAGTAAGATTTTCAAACCTAAGGTGCCTATTTCCTACGCCACTACATAGTCAAAAAGCATAGATTAAAAAAGGTTAAAAAAAGCAAATTAACCAGAATTGTTTTAAAAAACCATCTACCTTAGTTATTTTGTTTTTTTCTGCTGTGCGTGAGCTCCCAACTCATTCAAGGAAGAATGTAATTTGCAAAGGCCCAAATCAATACCCAACATCACCGAAATTACACCTGGTGCAAATTTGGCTCATGAGCAGCAACAGAAAATAAATGGAAAGTGGAAAGGTTTAGGTGGAAATGGTGGCCGACCTTTACTAATCATGAACCAAAATGGTGACGGTGTTTGAGATTGCCAAGAATTATGTCGTGGTGTGTTTAATTCCGGCGACGGCTACGGTTTCTTTTGCAACCGGACTACAAAAGAAACCATAACTCCTACTTTATTCTACTTCTCGAAGTTGATCTTGGTTGCAGGTTGCGATCTTTGCGAACAGCAGGGAAGCGGTGGTGATGCTAGGGTTGCATAAAAGGAAGAGGGAAGGGACGGGATGTGTCGGCATGTGTATGTACGGGACAAAACCGCCTTCACCCAAAACCAAGGTCGTAAAAGACGCTTGACGGTAGCTCGGCGGTCCCCTAGCGTTAAGGGATTAATCGGGGTTGGCGGGGATTAGTCGGAGACCCTATATTATTATTATTATTATTATTATTATTATATATATATATATATATATATATATATATATATATATATATATATATATATATATATATATATATATATATATATATATATATATATATATATATATATATATATATATATATATATATATATATATATATATCGGTTTTACTTAAATAGTCATATGATAGAATGGTTTATTATTAATTTAATATCAATATTAAATACTATTGAGATTCAAATTTAGCAGAATATTTTAGTATTTTCAGATAAATAAACAATGATCAAAGAAAGTGTAATGAGAAAAAGAGAAATTCTTTTGAAAAAGAGAAAAAGGAATTGATGATGGTGCCGAGAGAAATAGAAAAAAAGGAAGAGATGGTGTCCAGAGAAAGAGAAAAAGGGCTCCATTGCTCAAATTAAAATTTTCAAATTTGGAGCATTTTTTTCATTTTTCAGCCTTTTTGACCCGATTTGAAATTCTTTTGAAAATTTGACTTTCGTTGACCGACTTGGCCGATTAATCCCGCCAAGGACCGTCGTTGACCGATATTGACCAAGACCGACTAATGCGTCCGACTAGCGTTAATCGTCGACGGCTCGAGACCGCCAAGCGATTAATCGGCGACTAATCGGCCGCCGAGGCCGATTTCTGCAACACTGCCCAAAACGCTATCTGGCCGGTCGGATGTTGGCGGCGATGATGATCGGACCGTTCAAGGGAGGCGGAGATGATGATTGGATGTTGGCGGAGAGATTGTGTTCGGGTGAAGGGAGGATGATGATCGGATGTTGCAGTCCATCTTTTAAAGTTTTTGCATAGACCTTAATATCAAAAGAAGTAGCACCTCCAAGCAAAAGAGAACGAAAGAAAGAAATAGTTACCCTGCTCCTGACTTCTTTGATGTTGCTCCGTGCATTCACCCATATGCCTCTACTATTGGAAGTTTGCACTTGAATCTGCTTCTAACTTCTTTCAAGTATTTAAGGGCAAGAATAATTAAGTTTAACCTTTACAAACACGGTCATCTCAACAATGGCATTTGATCACAATCGCTTGGCATGGCCTAAATTTACACTTCAAATTACAGAAATTAAAAATTCCATTACATTGTACTACACCTGATGCTTCAGGATCAAATACAAAGGATAGTGAAACAGGGGTAAGAGAGGTACCATCTAAAATGGAAGTTTATTGCTCTGTATGCTGCTTCTTGAAGTTGAAACCGGGCAATCCATGTAATTAACCTGTAGTCATATAAGCTACATCAATCAAAACCCAAAAATTAAGTAAAAGAAAAATCTTGATGGTATTAGTATTACACTTCTAAAATCGAGATTATGAAGTGTGTAGCTAAAGTTTCCAAAAACTAACAAAAAAGCTAAATGCTTTTACCTTTTAACACCAAGTTGACTGTTTTGCTCCTAAACAGTCAAGTTAACTGCACCAATCCAAAGCCTCGTAAGCTCAAATCAGATACTGAAAATGCCAAGATCAGACTTAGAAAAAAAATAAAAATAAAAACATCGGGTTCTTATAAAGCCCTAAAATAGAGAAAACTCATTGTTTAGAAACCTGTAAAGGGTTAAGAATAAATTCCAAAACTCATCTCTGCGACATTGAAGCTCGGGTCAAACAACTTTTTGGAATTTTGCATCGGAGGTGGGTGTTGTCTCACCGATGGAAATGGAGAGATCGAAAGAGGAGGTTGAAAATCGGTGGTGTGGGGTGGTATCTACTGGTGGCGCTGGGGCGGAGAAGACATGCAATTCGTCCATAACATTCTGAAATTCAATTAGGGCTTACTGTTGATGTCAAGATATATGGGGAGAGAGAGGGAGAGAGAGAGAAAGAGAGAGATTTTAGGAAAGATTTAAAATACGTGTTATGCAGATTTTACGGAACCCAATAAAAATCATATTCCCTTAATACCCTTTTCTTCCCATTAAATACAATAAAATCTTTTATTAATTTTAAAATCATAATAATTATCCTATTAAATCAGCCATAGATCTTGAAAAATAAATGGTCTAGATTCTTTCTCAACCTTTTAATCCTCCTCATTTTATCCTATATATATATATATATATATATATATATATATATATATATATATATATATATATATATATATATAGGGATGGGTTCAACGCAGAACCAAATTAAATCACTTAACTGCAGAACCATGCTCCTAACCGTTAGATCAAGTTTTTAAAATAAAGGGTAGGATTGTCCAAAATAACATTCATATCCATATTTGAATCTCATAACTGAACATAAGAAATTAAATCAAATCAAATCCCTAAAAACAAGAGATTCCATATATATATATATATATATATATATATATATATATATATATATATATATATATATATATATATATATATATATATATATATATTCAATATTACGTTCTTATGAATACAATGTCTCAGAAGATTGATCAATTCCAAAAAGTAGAATTTGCTCCTGTCGAAGAACTTCCTCCACTCGAATCACCGTTACGGACATTGAAATCAGATCAATTTTGATATATGTTCATGTATGAACATATGTTCATTAATGAACATATGTTCATTAATGAACATACGATTACAGATCTTCGATTACATACGCAGAATCAAACACATTCACTCAAATCGAGAACAAATCACTAATGAACATATCTTCGATTACATACGCAGAATCAAACACATTCACTCAAATAGATATGTTCACTAATGAACATATGTTCATTAATGAACATATGTTCACTAATGAACATATGTTCACGTTACCGACATCAAATCACGAACAAATGAATAATTATAGATTGGAAATCAGAATCAAACACATTCACTCAAATCGAGAACAATGTAAACTGAATATAAACTCAAATCAAACACATTCAATCGATTGGATTAATATAAACTGAATATAAACTCAAATCAAACACATTCAATAGAACATACCTGCGATAAACCTAGAATCAACAACACTAAAATTGGGCGGACTCGAGGACTGTAGCTGCGCAATGGAGATGAATGGTTCTTTAATTTCTTTGCAATGGAGATGATCCGATCGCTTCAGTTTGCGGTTTGATTAAACCCCCTTCGTTTTTGGAAGAAACGAAACCCCACAACAATTGAAGATGACGAGACTATAAACCCTCCTTCGTATGTGATTCCTTATTATGCCCATGGGTGTATGTGATTCGCTGCACAACACATATAATTTTATGTTACACCTCTTTTTAATCTTATCCGTAGATGTAATGATCCGATGGTAATAAAGATGGTTCTGTGGTTATGCAGTGTTTTTTAATTCTATATTGAACCTTCCTATATATATATATATATATATATATATATATATATATATATATATATATATATATATATATATATATATATATATATATATATATATATATATAAATTACTCTTTATTAAAATAATATATACTTCCGAAATACTAAAATAATCAATCGGAACAAGTTAGTTGTGATGGTCAATAGATTTAGATAATCTGCTAAACAACATTATAGGGGTTGACTAGTATACGTTGGGAAAATACCGAGATGATGTCAACCGTTTTTATTTATGAATGGAAGTTGGAATCGGGTGGCATTTGGGTAAGAAGCATAGGCCTGTTCCAACAACCTCTCAATTTTGATTTCATTTATTGTAAATTTCCCCTACACAATACGTTGACCTATTTATCCATCCCTATAAAGGTGGGAGAGTAAATCATTTTCATCTTACCCATCCTACTTGTTTCATAATTAGTTATTTTATTTTATTTTATTTTATTTTTTTATTTTCATCTTTTCCCATTTTACTCCATCCCAAACCCATAGAAGTAGTTCTCACCGAACCCTCGATATCACTATCATATTTTTTATTATAAAATTAATCAATTAATTACACAAATTAATTTAACATTAAATTTAATATTCGAAATAATATTAAAATGCAATAAAAGATTAAAAAAACCAAATAACATTAAATTTAAAAGCACACGGTTACAAGATTTAAAAAAAAAACCTAACAGGAAAGAGTTTAGAGAGATGTTTGGAAGAACCACAATTTTTAAGGTCGGAGGGACATCCTGACGGTTTTTATTTTTGGAATAACCGCGTTTTTTGGAGTTGCCTCGGCTAGAACTCATTTTGTAAAAAAAAGAAACATGTTTTTTTTTTTTTTAAATAATAGGAAAGGGTTTAGAGAGATGTTGAGAGAAATAAAGAATGGTGAAAGTGTGAATTTTTTAATGGGTAAGGAGGTGGTATTTATAGGGAAAGGAGGAGGGTAATTTTTAAAAGATTAAATTTTTTTATAGATAATATGTGGGTTCGGTGGGATGGGGAACCCACAACCCAGCCATGCCACATGAAAGCGATCATCACGGTCCAGTCTTCAAATTGGTACCAGTCTTCAAATCGGTGGTATGGGGAACCCACAACCCAGCCATGTCACATCAGCTTTTTCTCTCCCTCTTACTTCCATCTTTTCCCATCCCATTCCATCTCACACCCATGGAAGCAGTTCCCACCGAATCTACTGAACCCGCAATGCCACAACATATTTTTGATTATAAAATTAATTACACAAATTAATTTAACATTAAATTTAATAATATTAAAATACAATAAAAGATTAAAAAAAAGTCAAATAACATTAAATTTAAAAGCACATGGTTACAATATTTAAAAAAACATAAATTCGAAAAAAAAACAACCTAAATAAGAAAATAAAATCCTAAAGAGTGTTCACAAACAACCTAAAATTCTCAACCGTACATCTGTGCTATTTGCGGTTTTTTCCCAAGGACCAATGCTAGTTGAGGTCCGGTCAAATGGTCATGGCGGCGAAGAAAGAATTTTAAATCCTTTTGTTCACGTGCCCATGGGGTCGGAGGGACATCCTGACGATTTTTATTTTTGGAAGAACCGCGTTTTTTGGAGTTGCCTCGGCTAGAACTCATTTTGTAAAAAAAAGGGTTTTTTTTTTTTTAAATAAAAGGAATGAGTTTAGAGAGATGTTGAGAGAAAGAAAGAAGGGTGAATGTGTGAATATTTTAATGGGTATGGAGGTAGTATTTATAGGGAAAGGAGGAGGGTAATTTTTAAAAGATTATTTTTATTTTATTTTATAAAACAATGGGTTCGGCCAGATGATGAAGCCACAACTCACCCATCCCACATGAGCCCGAGCACCACTGTTCAATCATCAAAGTGGTACCACAACGATACCGGCGGTACCATTGGTACCGACTCCATCCTACAAGCGAACTCGCTCCATGTCCCTATTACTCCGTCCACCCTAAGTTGCTAAAATAACAAGTTCATACGTTGATAACACACTATCATGTTTTGATGGCAAATTTAGACGTAGTTTGCATGAGTAAAGCTATGTATCTCTAGTTGTCCTCCTAATTTAGCATGTAATGATTCACTACTAAATTATTTAAAGTGTTAAACTATAAGGGTTTTTTTAGTCACCTATGGTTGAATCTTGTGACATTCGAACTTAAAAACACTCTGTTTTTAGAGTTTTTAAATCCCAAATTATAATAAAAAGGTTTTTTTTGGAAACATTTACAAATTATAATTACTGTTTTTGAGTTTAAACATTTTCATTGATTACAACAAACGAAGATGGGCGACCGCACATGCTAGTCTCCGGGTTCCATCATGCCAATACGTAATTGTTATAGAATATGATGCATATAGTACATTCATTTCTTGGAGTAGACCCGATGTAAGAACTTTACTTTTCATATGTTCGAGCTCTTAATTGTTATCCAAGATTTAACAGTACCTAAATCACAATTACTCTGAAGTCATATCACATGTAACTATTAAAGTTGCTTGGGTAACATATGTACTTCCCTTCCGACTAAAGCAACAAACCAAGTGTTACATCCTAAATGAACTACAATATATACAATTCAAAATATAATTTCTGGGAGGCAAAGTTAATGTTAACCAGTCGAAGAAAATATAGAACATTTCATTATTGTGGTAATTTATTTACCCAAAACCATAGATGGAATTAATGTGTAGGTTAGGAGTAGGTTAGATTGTCGTTCTAATTTTTTTTCATCAAACCATGCTCATCAGGATATCCTTAGCGTCGCTACGGGACGTGTTCCAGAAAGCGGGTTCACTATAGGTCGCGTTGCTAAATCTAACAGTTAGTGTCGCGATCTCCAAATGTTTCAAACCTTCACTAAATGCTTAATCCATTAAGTCATGGGCTAGGGTCCTCCATAATTCATCCATTAGGTTTTTTGATCCGTAAAAATGTGAATTTTATGTACATGCATGTCCAATGCATCTCCAACCCAAACCGTAGGTCAAAAGATGTCCATAACCACAACCAAAACCTTCAATGGCTTCAAGAGGGGTTGAGCATGCCCTCTTCCAAGGTCCAAAAGTTCCAGAAAACGTCTTAAAGCAAACTTAGTGACTTAGAGATCCCAAACTCCAGAAACATAGCAACAATGGACCATACAAGCCATGAACTACCTCTAACTACTAACTTTATGCATATAATTCGTTAAGATAGGGACTTTATGACTTACAGAGGTCTAAAACATGAAGAACAAGCTGAATCTAGGTCGTAGAAAACTCCTTGGCACCACCACTCCCATTCTTATTCTCAAAGTAACCTTTACAAGCAAGGAAATGAAGCTAGAACAACAATGGGGGCTACAACTCGAACTAGGGTTTCTATGAGGCTCGGAGGCTGTTAAAATATACAACCCTTGGGTTAGGTGTCCTTAAATAGGGTCTAAGGCTCGAGATTTAGGGGTTTGCACTTGTGGCGCGTCGCGTCGCTATTAGCCATACTCAGCATACATACTTACACCCTCCTTCATGTCGCTACCACCATAAAGATAGCGTCATGAAGTGACTTTTTCTGAAAAAAATGATTATGTTTTAAATTCTTTAAAACCTTTAAATTAATACATGGGACACGGGCCTTACACAATTTGGCATCAAACATGATTATGATTTCATGGTCGTCTAACTTGGAATTTTTTTAATGATTGGTGGTTTAACAACAATCACTTGATCTAGTGTTTCCCGCACATGGGAAGCTCGAATATGATGCACAACCTTACTGTATTTTGTGCAATTTGCTACATATTTGTCGTGTAAAAGGTGTCAACGAATTGTTGTCTATGTGTCATTCTTTGTGATTTCAATATAATCATTGTGTAACCACATCGTATAATAGATCAACTCCATTTCCTACATATGCAAATCTTATGTTGTAGGTTGACGACACCATTCATATTATAATCATGTATTTCAAATGTGATTTTTGGATATGGTATGCCTTCCATTATGCACACATATGAATCCTCCTTTCAAGCACCTTCCCTATTGACATCGTCGTAGTCGTCGATGCGGTCAAAAATACTAGATAAATACCTTACAAGCACACTAGCTAAGTGGAAGTAAGGGTCGAACCGTGGAGTCCGTGGTTAAAGTCTATGTCAAAAAATAACCAAACTATAGTGTCACTCTATAGCTGGTGTCGTTCCATACACTGAACAAAATCCAAACAATACAAAATATCGAAAACATAAACTAATAATTATTAAACTATTTAAATCCAAATCCCGATCTATCCAAACTAATAAGTTCTGACCCCGAGGTATACTCAGAAAATCATAATCGCAACGCGCAAACAAACCAATCAAACGAACAATAATCGTAAACCGAAAACTAAACCGAAAAATAAATGAAACTGAATGCTTGCATTAAAATTAAACCAAACTAATACATTCAAACTTCGGTAACAATCCAGAATCAGCGCAGTCTAGCGAGTTCTACAATCCAGAACTGTTGAAAAACATGCGATAAACAAAATCGAAAAAAGAGAAATAAACTAAACTAACAAAATACCAACTATTGATCACTGAAATCCAAAAATACGAGTCGAAGAGGCCTAAGTTCCACTCAAAGGTCGGGTCTTCGCTCCCGAAACACGAACCAGAAGCCTCTATTTATAGTTGCGAAAATTGTCTGGACGCGGCGCGCAAGGGTGAAATCCGTGGCGCGTCCTTATCTATAAATTTGAAACTCTGATCCGATACACAGCTGTCCCACGACGCGCGTGTGTTTTTCGCTTGAAAGTGAACTTCATTCCAAACTTGACCATTTTGCACGTGTTTAACCCTAGTATTGTATATATTTCGCACACAAGCACTAGACACAAAAACGTGAGTATACAACAGTTTATGACATATATTTCACTCAGAATAGGGCTTAACGATGACTAAAATACTTGATATTACTAGGCGTCGTCAAACACCCCACACTTATGTCTTGCTTATCCCCAAGCAAGAGAGTTTTTAACAAATTTTAACTAGAACTCAAACATTTTTGAATGCTTTCAGTTTCAAAGTTTATTGTTTCCAGAAGTTAGAATAAAAATAATTTTTGAAAACATGACCAGAATACCCTTTGGGAATCATGACTTTCTAAAGAACCATTGATTACAAATTTTCGGTTCACAAAAGTGCACGTACTCATTTAGATTCTAAAGGCCGCTAAAGAACTATCCTGACATTCGATGTTGTTCGTGTAACGAGCTTTCGAAAATACTATCCCAGACCAGACGATCTTAGGTAGTAAGGTGCATAAGTGCCCTTTCAGGGCCACCCTTTTCAGACCTACTGGCTCAAACAACGAAGGCCACTGATTGACAGTTCCTTCCTGAATCTCAATCCTAGAGTATTCTAAATCCAAGGTTTTCTAACTCCTAAAAACTCAACTTATTTTAACTCAACCATAGCATGCTAACAACTAAATAGTATTTGCTGAAAAATACTGAATGCTATAACACTCAAAATCTATTCGTTTGTAAGTTACAACTTCTTAGAAAAATTGAACTTTTTTGAAAAATGACTTGTTTTTCGCAAAATCGCAAAAATTCAAAAATACTATTTTCGACTGTCCCACCCCACACTTTAAACCGTACAACGTCCTCGTTGTACATAAAACATTCAAAACAAGGGAGAAAAGAGTTACCCCTTAGGAACTGTAGAACTGCTTGCTTATTGAAATCAACTGTAACAAGATATCGAAAATTGTGCAACTTGGTGTGACTGTCCGGAGTTGTGGCGCAATAGTAAACACGCCGGTATGTGACAAGTGTAGGGGTACGGTGACCCCATACTTGTGTTAAACAACCCCTCGGTGGATCTCGTTGGTACTTGCATACAAAACACTCAATAAAGAATTAAACGCAAAATAACAAATGTAAACAACTAAAAGTAGGTTTATATACAAATAAAATTACTCATCACTATCGTGCTGGGTCCGAGATGGACCAGCCTCGTCATCATGACCTGCAGTGGGGAAGGGTGGTGGATCACGTCCAGCATGAAGAAGGAGCTCGAGTAGTGCCTCTACCATCCACATCAGCTGGTCCTCCAGTGGTGTCATCTTCGCAACAATGTCCCTCAAGGTAGCCTGTACGTCTACAGGCTGAGGTGCTGGGTGTGGCTGCGGTGGTGGCTGGACATCTGTCTCTAATCTCCTCCGTCTGGTGGGCCTGATCAACGACTCCTCCTCCTCATCCTCCTCTTCAACAATCTTTGGTGGAGGCTGTACCGGTGCATGCTGTCTCGCTGGGTGTCTGACTAGCTCGATCTCTGGTACTATCCTGTACACGCCCTGCCTTACTAGCTGGAGAACCCTCATCGACTCCAGGTATCGTCCCTGAGCATGGGTGGGTGGCATCAGCCTCAAATAGGCAATAACGTCGGTAGTCAAGATGTGGTATGACCGGGGCAATCTTGTGATGAAGTGCCCACCAGTCATCGGGCTCTTCACGCCTATGCCCGAAGCTCTGGATGTCTATAAAAACCACCAGGATGAAAGGCAGGTTGAGGAACCTGCGTGGGTTGGAGAGGATCCATATATAGAACAAGTCGTCACGAGGCACCTTCTCACATCCCATGCGATGTGCAACAGATGTGGAGATGATGCGGTGCATAAGTCTGTGGAGTGGGGAGTGGAACTCTGTGCGTCTAGCGAACTCTTAGAGCGTACATTCTCGGCTCTGTCCCTCGAGCTTGAATCTGACAAGATGGGCCCTGGGCTCCTCCGAGGCTGGCTCGTATCTGCAAGTAGAAAAGAACTCAAGCATGAGCTCTTTGTAGGCGATGTCGTCCTCCCGAGCCATGAGCCTATCCCAGCCCTGGCATGTGAATCGGAATGCACCCTCTGAATGAGTCCAGGTGCGGTGAAGGAAGGGCAGCAACTGATCCCATAGCCCGGATGTCGTCAATACCGCCGGGTCAAAATATATTGACGGCTGGACCGTACGCGTGCTGATAGTCTGAAGTCGGGCCTGGTATCGCCGTGTCCCCTTTAGTGCAGCGGGAAATTGCAAGAATGGGTGCTCTAGTACTTACGGTACGTTCTGCTGAGCCATCTGCACAATTATCACAAAACAAAAGAAATTTTCAAAATTAGTCCTTATACGCGCAACGGTGGTGACCACGCGATGGTTCAAATGGCGCGTCGCGGCTGATGAACAGACTGCGGCGCGGCGTTCGTCTGTTGCGAAAAATCCCAAGTTTGTACCTGTTTTAATCGAATCCAACACATACAAAGGATAACTGACAATGCCTAGTAATATCAAGTATTTTAGTCGTTGTTAGGCCCTATTCTTGGTGAAAATATATCATATATGAATTGGTATTTCTCACTTTTTGTGTTAGTGCTTGTTTGCAAAGAAATGTTACAATCAGGGGCTAAATGCGGACAATTGAGAAAGTTTTGAAGATAAAGACAAAATCAGTCGAATAAACATGCGCGCCGCAGGGATGAAGCTATGCGCGAAGCGCCACGTCAAAAGTAAGGCGGTGGAAGAAATTCAAATGACGAAAAAACAGAGATAAGGCTCTACGCGCGACGCGACTAGAGGCCTTACGCGTCGCGGGTTCTAATTTTCCACAACTATAAATAGAGGCTTTTAGGTCAATTTCAGGAGGCGAAGATCAGACCCTAAGGTGGACTTACGGCGACTTTGACTCAAGTTTCGAGATTTCAGCAACCCATTGTGGTATTTTTATGTTTTCACTTTGTTTTCAATATTAGTTTAGTAGTTTTTAGCTCTTAGCTTGGTGTTTCTGGGTAGTGACAACCAGTAGCAGTAGTTTAAAGCTTCTTATTTTCGTATTCTACTGCTTTGGATGTTCTGGATTTTAGTTTAATATAGTTAATCATTCGGTTCATCTTTTATTGCACTTTTTACCTTTATTTATGCTTGGATGCTTTTGAATGCTTTTGGATGCTTTTGGATTGTGTTTATTGTTTCTGGATTTTGAATATACCTTTTGATTTCAGTAGGCAATCTAGTGTTAGGAGTTGGTTTAGTTTCATTTAGTTTATGTTTGGTTTTGGGATTTGGATTTGAGATTTCTGTGTGTTTTTGGGAAAGTGGAAGTTAGTCCCTCTGGCTGTAGCGTGAAACTACAGTTGGTAAGCTATCGTCTTGTCTTGACCACGAAACTCCTATGGATCGACCCTTACTACCACTGTGCTAGTGTTTGTAAGGTTTTATTTTCTTATTTTTGACCGTACGACGACCTAGGTGCCGTCAAATTTTGGCGCCGTTGCCGGGGAGTTGTGAGCTTAGGATAAGACGATCTGTAGGGAGGTGTTTTCTGAATTTTAGTTTTAGTTTTGAGATTTGAGTTTGGTTAGTGTTTTTGTTTTGGTTTTGGCAGGCGTGTTGCACTAGTGCATGCGTACCCGTCGGGGTGGGCAAACATCACCCTTGCTTTTTGACTCTGAAATCGAACGAACTGCACGCAAGAATCGTGTACATAGGCGTCTATATAGAATGAGTCCCAGTAGTGTTAGTATAGAGGATGTTACCCATGAGCCCTTGGGTAAGGTAACAGGGGGAATTCCATTTATACCCCTAGTGTCGGAATTTCACTTCGGTAGCACGAGTGCTAGTGGTGGTGCGGTTTCAGCCACCGCATCGATTCCATCATGCACTCCGCCTTCAGTTCCACCTTTAGGAAAAACCACAACCAATCCTTTTTCCGTTGCGATGGCTTGGGGAGCGCCGACCCAAGATGGCAACCCACCGCCATGTCAGCAAGCAACCATTTCACAACCACAGTACCAACCACCCATATTTAAACCACAACCTGTTTCCAAACCTTACCACAACAAACCCAACATGTGCAACCACAACAACCTCCACCACAGCAGTATCAATATCAGGAGGTAGAGCAAGGATATGACGAGGAGGATGAAGGATGGATTCTTTAACAACAACAACAATAGTGGAACTGAGGTCGGGGACCTCCCATAAGAATGCAACAACCGCAGCAACAGCAAGGGGAACAATATTACAATGATCATCACACCGGTAGCTTTGTTCCACCCTTATATTTTGCACAACCGAGAGGGCAATCGGTTGCGTCGCACTTCCAACCTCGGGAGTATGACGATGCGTCGCCCATTTATATTCCTGAAGATGTAGATACTCAAATAGAGATTAGGCCTCAGTTGATAAGAGTGTTAACTCAATTTAGAGGATACAAAACTGATGATCCCTAGAATCACTTATATGAATTTATAGCTATAGCCAATGCCAACACTCCTAGGGATACCAATAGAGATATTTTTAGGTTAAGATTATTCCCTTTTACCCTAAAGGACAGAGCCAATTTGTAACACCACGTTACTTTCGGTAAGTATTTATATATTAATCTTAAGGTAATTAAGATTAGTTGGATTATTGCAAGAGTTTGGATGGTTAGAACTTCATTTGGAAGGAATTTGAAGTTGAAAAATGCTAGAAGCAGGTTACACGGGTCGTGTAGGAATTACACGGGTCGTGTAGGGAAGTCTTTTGAACTTGTTGGGCATACAGTGAATTACACGGGTCGTGTAATTTTGACACGGGTCGTGTAGTTCTACAGAATAAAACTTCAAATGTATACCGTAAGTTACACGGGTCGTGTAACTTTGGACACGGGTTGTGCTGCGCACAGGCCCCACCCCTTTTTATTGCGATTTTCAGCCATTTCTTGGAGAATTCTCGAACCGAAAACCTCCTAAACCCTAGAAAACGTTCCCAAATCGTCTAGGAACCAAATTAGAAGGCTAGAACTCGAAGGATTGAAGTAATCTTCGATATTTCACTTCTTGAAGGTAAGGTTTACTGTTTTAAACATTTTGAACGGTTGATTTGGTTGAATTGGGTGGGTTTCGAGTGGTTATGATGAACCACCCGTAATTAGTCGAAATTTGAGTATATAGGACTTGTTTGGATGTCTTGAAACGCTTATAATCCCAAGTCCTAACTGTTGTGAGCAAGCTTTACGCTTGAAGGGTGGAAATACATGGTGTTCACCTTCACTTGGGATGTATTTGGTTATGTAGGAGCTGGAATATGTTGAAGGATCACTTGTATCTACCGTTGGTGTTTATATGGTATGGAGTAGGTGATGAAAGTGATGAGAAGACACTTTGGCCTACTAATTGTACTATTTGGAATGGGGTAAAGCTACTATATCCAGGTGAGTAACTCTACTTACATGTTGGTTGTAACATGTTATGTATGTTTATGATGCTAGATGATTCACAAACATGTAGAAATTACTATGTAAATCAGGTGTATCAAGTGTTAGAAATCACTTGTTATTACATGTGAGTTTTGTAGTTATATACAAGATGATACATGTAGTAAATTACATGTAAATTATGTAGACACATAGAGAATCCTATGTGATTATATGTGCTAGATGTTTATGGTTACAATGTGAAGTAACTAGCATTAAGATGAGAACCTCGTGTTCATTTGAAGTAAAGTTTATATCACTAGATGAGTACTTTGTGAATAGGTACAACTAGGGTATTAATGGTTTGCTTAAAGGGTACTTAGCAACCATAGAGAAGTATGCAAAATGAATATATATATATATATATATATATATATATATATATATATATATATATATATATATATATATATATATATATATATATACATGGTGAAATATATGTAGTATGATGTAGTATATCTACGATACTTGTGATTTTACAGGTATGCAGGGACTATTGGGCATGAGTACCTTACAGTCGTGGTGTTGAGCCTTTATGGCCAAGTGATTGGGTTAAATTACCCAAAATATAATGTGGGAACTTGTACGGTTCATGCAGACCTTATTGGTTGAGTGAGGACCTGTATGGTTCCAACTATACGGCCCTTGTGGCTAGGAGATTGGGCTCATCGTCCAAATATAATATTGGTTAAACTTTTATAACTTGTAATAGTTTTGGAAAAGATAATATCGGGGAAGCCCTTGAGTCCATGAAAGGACAAGATTGGGGTAAGCCCGTGAGTCAATGAAATGACAAGACCGGATAAGCCGTGAGTCAGTGAAAAGACAAGACCGGATAAGCCATGAGTCTAGACGAGATCGGGACATGTCGTGAGCCTTTTGTGTTTACATGTGATGGGTTGATACCCAAATGTAGAGTAGACATAGAATTTATTTGTATAGAGATTGGATTGATATCCAAATGTACGGCCTTTATGGCTAGGAGATTGGACTCGGTGTCCAAACATAATAGCCTTTATGGCTAAGTGGTTGGGTTTAATTACCCGATATATTGCAGAAACCTTGTGGCTCATAATGGCCTTACGGCTGGGTTTAACAACTTAACATATGGTGAGAATCTTTGTGAAACGTATGTTGGTCTACGTGGCTAAGAGAAGGGGCTTAATTGCCTAACATAAGTGATTAGAGCTTCTGTGCTCATACTAAAATAAGGGGAGTGATGAGTCTTAGCGACTCGAAACCGAAGAGGATGAGGAAGAGATGGATATAATGCCCTTGTGGCTTATGATCAGAAAGGCTATAGAGTAGAAGATTTCATGTTCGAAATCAGTGTGAGAAAGTACCGTGTAGTGATATCGAGTAGTGATATCGAGTTGTCGGTTAGGTGTATCCTTGTGTTACATGTATTACACCATGCTTGTTTATTAGAAGTTTAGGTATCGGTAGATACCAGTGTAATTACAGAAAGAATACATGTAGTTATTAATAATGAAGTATAGCTGGTTTGATATGTTTATATAAACCAGTACTTATGAGTTGTTGCAGGGAATAACTACACCCACGAGTTGGGTGACGTATTACATATAAAACAAGTTATTCATGTCGTTGTAGTGTTGCTCACTAAGCTTTGTAGCTTACGTGTTTGTGTTATGTTGTGTACAGGTTAGCAGTTGTAGCGCCCGGCTCGGATCGTGGGACGATTCTCGATGATAACTTCTTGTAGATTCCAGAGCACACGAGTACCCAATTATACTGTTTATGTTATAAATGCGAAAAATTTTCTGGGTATACTCTGTGTTGAAACTGGGCGTTACACAAATACTGGTTCACATCTTTACCACCTAATAGTATCACTACTTGGGATCAAATGAAGGCCAAGTTTTTGCAAGAGTTCTATCCAGCTAGTAGGACCACCGAGATAAGACGAGCGATTCAAGATTTTCAACAGAAGCCGGGGGAGGCATTTCACGAGGCTTTTGATAGGTTAAAGGAGTTGATGAGGTCGTGCCCATACCATGATATTCCAAAATGGCAGCTGGTGAAGTTATTCTTTGAAGGAGTGAACGAAACATATCAAGCGATAATCAATGCTTCATCAAACGGAACTTTCATATGGCAGGAACCAGAAGATGCATGGAGATTTCTGGAGCAGTTAAGTTTATGTTCTAAGGTTAGTGGGTCTATGAAAGACAACACCGTGTACGTGGCAAGCATGGAGGCTGAAAATAAGTGGAAGAAAGAAATTCAGAGTGAGTTGAGTGCTATTACTAAGAAGTTCAATCAGATGCTTGTTAGATTTCAGAAAGAGAAAGGAGCGTATGTATTACACGGTCAAGTCATTTGTAATACATGTGGTGAAGTAGGTCATAACTACGGTGAGTGCTCCATGACACACGAGGCAATCAGTCAAGTGTATGGATATGGTCAGTTTTATAATACGCCACGACCATTCCAAAATAATCAGCAGAGGGAGCAGAGGGAAAATAGGCAGCCGCAAGTGAGGCAGCAAAATGTGCAGCCAATGCCACAAGAAAGAAGCATAACTATTGGCATAAAGGAGATCTATGACATCTTGCTCAAGCTCAAGGAAGCTGAAGACGTGAATACTCAAGCGATCTTGAGACTCGGGGAGCAGTTGATGATGTTGTAAAAGGAGCAAGATAAGGCACAACTGCAGAAGATGCAAGTGAATGAAGTCATCACACTAAGAAGTGGGAAGAAGGTGGACAATAAGGTTGTTGCTCCACCAGTGGAAGAAGATAGTGATGTCGAGATATTGTTCGATGAAAAAGAGGAATTAGAAAAAGAAAAGAAGAAAGAAAAAGAGAAACAAGGGCAGAAAAAGGAACCTGCAAGTAAATAGGAGAAAAGGGAGACGAGTGGAACAGCTCCTTTTCCTGCGGCTTTGGAAAATCCGGAGAAAAGACCCTATGGAAAGAAAGGACCGCAAGCAGAGGAGATGTGGGAGCTGTTCAGCCAAATTAAAGTCAATATTCCATTAGTCAAGCTCATCAAGGAAGTCCCTTCTTATGCGAAGTTTTTAAAGGACATGTGTATCCATAAGAAGCACATCTTGTCTCATCTTCCAAACAAGATTGAATTCATTGAGTATGTCAGTTCAATAATTATGGACGCATTACCACCCAAGATGAAGGATCCAGGAACGCCCCTCATTTCTGTTGATTTGGGTGATGTGCATATTAAGAACGCATTATTAGATCTAGGTGCGAGTGTAAATATTTTGCCAGGTCAGCTTTTCGATAAGCACGAGTTCGGTACCTTGAGGCCTACAGATGTGATTTTACAGCTCGCCGATAAGTCTACAAAGATCACAAGAGGAATGCTCTCCGATGTTATCATCAAATTTGGGAACTTCTATTACCCAGCTGATTTCTTGGTTCTGGACACCCGTCAAGCCGTTAATGGAGAACAACCCACCATCATTCTTGGACGACCATTCTTGGCCACAGCAAACGTGAATATCGATTGTCGTACGGGAGAGATGGGGATATCATTTGGGCACCAGCAGACCAAGATTAACATATTCGATGCAAAGGGAAGTGCGATAGACGAGGAAGAATGTTTTCAAATTGATATCATAGACGAATTGGTGTAACAATACACGCCTGAAGTATTACAACAGGAAGTAGTTGAATTTCATGAAGAAGAAAATGGTAAGGAGGAAGAGAAGGAGAAAGGACAGAAACATGAAGAATGTTCACAAATTGAGAAGTTGCCAACGGAGATTCTGAAAACATTGAAGCCATCCTTACAGGAGCCGCCAACCTTAGAGTTAAAACCGTTACCAGCTCATCTTAAGTATGCATTCTTAGGAAAATAAGATATTTTACCAGTGATTCTGTCAGCTGACCTGACAATCGAGCAGGAGGGAGCATTGCTTGAAGTTCTATCTAAGCACAAGGAAGCCATTGGCTGGACAATTGCGGATTTGAAGGGGATCAGCCCCACGACATGCATGCATCGGATCATCACTGAGGATGGAGCCAAGCCTGCTAGGAACACGCAACGTAGATTGGATCCGACTATGAAGGAGGTCGTGAAGAAAGAAGTGTTGAAATGGTTGGATGCAGGAATCATATATCCAATCTCCGATAGTGAGTGGGTCAGTCCGACATAAACTGTGCCGAAGAAATCTGGAACTACTGTAGTCGATACCAAGGATGGTGATAAGGTATGTTGGATTAGGTGTCTAAGCCATGACTAATAATTAGTATTTATCAGATTAATAGTAGCATAGTCCATTTGGGTTGCCCTCATAGTTGGAGGATTGACAGAAAGTCCGGTAGAGAGAAAGATTGATTTATTATATGATTAATAAATCAATAGAAATAAAATAAATAGTTTATTAATATATTAAAGTGATAATATATTAATTAGAAACTATAATAATTAATTATAAATTTTTCTGGAATTAATTGGAATTAATTTGGCAGTTAAATTAATTAATTAAAGGTGTAGGGACTAAAACTGTAATTATTCAATAGTTGAGTAAGTAACAGTTTGAGTGAGTGTGTGGTTGGCGATTATATATATATATATATATATATATATATATATATATATATATATATATATATATATATATATATATATATATATATATATATATATATATATATATATATATATATATATATATATATATATATATATATATATATATATATATATATATATATATATATATATATATATATATATATATATATATATATATATATATATATATATATATATATATATATATAAGAGATAATTGTTTGAATTGATAAGATAAAATGTTTATCTTGATTTGAATTCAAAAGGTTTATCTCTTAGGGTTTATCTGGCCATCCACTGGAGCCTATAAATAGTGAGGCTCATAACCCTACATGGACCACGATTTTTGTACTCTCTCAAAAGGAATTTTCGGCCAAAGCCTCAAGCTAGGTGTGACTGCATTTGAGGCAAGAGATTTCTGTTGCTTTGCTTCCAAAAATTCACTAAAGGTTGGTTTTTCTTGATCTTTCTTTTAGTTTAATTCTTTCTGGCCTTTTAGGAATTGTTATATGTTTAACTAGAAGAAAAAGTTAGATCTATATAGGTTGCATGTGAACTTAGGATCTTTAGTTCATAGATTTGCAGAAAACCCTTCAGTGGTATCAGAGCTTTTTGGTTGTTTTCTTGTTGAACTGCTGTAATTATTTTCCTAAAAATTAGGGTTTATAGCTTGTAAACCCTAATGGGGCTGAAATCGATTTAGGGTTAGGGTTTTGAAAACCCTAGCCCCTCCCCCTTATGATTTTCGAAAAATATGCTAGGGTTTTAGAAGGTATTCTATTTTTGGTAACTTTAATTTGATTAATTAAATGGATAACCTTAAACCCATTATTTGAAATCGAAAATTAGGGGGTTTAAGATAGGTTTTAATTAATTTGATTAATTTGATAAAACCTATCTACATTTCAATTAATTTAATTAATTGGTAATTAAAAGATAATTTAAGGATTTAATTTAATTTAGAATTTAATTGTTTAAATTGACGAAAATTAAAAGGATAAATCCTAAAATATTTTAAAAGGTTTAAAATATCAAATTTAATTAATTTAATTAATTGATTAATTAAAAGTTAATTAAAATCGATTTTTAAGGTTTAATTTAATTTGAAATTTAATAATTTAAATCGACAATAAATTAAAAGATAAACCAAAAACAATTTGTTAAAGGTTTAAAAAATTACATCTTATATATATTATAATTAGGAAGTTATATATATATATATATATATATATATATATATATATATATATATATATATATATATATATATATATATATATATATATATATATATATATATATATATATATATAAGATCAAAATGGTTAGTCAAATCATTAATAGGCCTCATTCACGAAGCTGGTCTATAAAGTGGGTATAAGGAGACTGCCTATAAAATGGCGGTCTAATGGGTGAACACTCTCGCCCACCGCTCGCCTGATCAGTGGAGGGTCGTTAGCCGAACAGGTTTGATAGGACCGCCTAATAATCACTAAAAGTATAAGATTCAAAGTACTAGAACACTTAATAAAACCCAAATCTAGTCACTTTAGGAAAAATGTGAATTGGTGCTAATCCATGAAATTGCACATTGCACTTTATGAAACATTGGTAGAGCGTGTGTGGTTTACCGACATGCCAATAGGGGTTCATAAAGAGTTGCAATGGGTTTCCCGGGTATTATCATTGATGATGGAGCGTGTGTGGTTTACCGGCACATCAATTAGAGATGATAATTAACCCGAGAGTACCAAGCTAATTTGCATGGTTATTCACATCTAGTTTGTGATCCTCGGCCTCCCAGTCACAAACAGTGGAGTACATCCGAAATTAAACATGCCATTGAAAAGTTTAATGAATCTCAACAGATCTAGTAATTTCATAAGATGAAATTGATAAGTGCTTATCTACCTTAATGACCATTATGTTGTGATTACGACATCCCTCTTCACACCATAGTTGGGGTATTTTGGATCCTAGCCTCATTAAATAACATATTGGGTAATTATTTTAAAAGGACCAATTAAACTAATAAATTCTATTTTCTTTTATAGATGTCAAGTGTCAATTCTCCTCCTTCTCCTCCTTCACCCATTTCTGAAAGCATCAGAATGCACCTGCTAAATATGGAAAGGCTGACTGGCCTCAACTGTAAAGAATGGCTTCGCAATTGGAGACTGGGTCTCGGTATTGCTGGCAAACTACATCTCACCGAGTATCCGATCCCAGTTCCACAGGAACAAGTCATCATAAAAGGTTCTTATGATGAATCCGAAGAGATTCGTGACCTCATGCTATCAACCATTGACCCCGAATTCTGCAAGGATTTTGAATCCTTGGGGCCATATGAGTTAATGCAACTGGTTGAGGAAAAGTTCCAAAAACCAGTCGAAGAGGAACAAACCAGGATCTTCAAAAGACTTGCAGAGTGCAAGCTGAAAGCAGGAAGTAGCATCAATTCGCATGTTCTTCAGATTGAAGCGTACATAGGCAAATTGTATAAACTTGGTTATCCCATGAGTCAGGAGGAGAGTGTTAACATCCTGCTCGCTTCGCTGACAAATGAGTACGATCTGTTCATTCAGACGTATAGAAAGGAAGACCAGAAAAGGACCCTCATGGAAATGCGTCCACTGTTGACTTTATATGATTCACTCTTGGACAGGCATAGCTCCAATGGCTCAACTACTTCTAGATTAAGCCCAGTGAAGAGACGTAACAAGAAACGGTCAAGATCGACTGGACATGTCTCAAACTGGGAATCCGCTAAATCGGATACAGTCACGGGAAGATTGGAAGACGCTCCAACTCTTTTGAAAGCTTAGGTATATCTAAAAAACCTCAAAACTCCTGTTCCAAGATTTCTTGATACATAATGTGACAGTCGCATTTTGGTTTGTATGCAGGGAATCAAGAAGGCACGGGACTCTGGCGTATAGGAGCACATTTGGATTGGATCTCCAGCTCGTGCAGTTTTGAAGTTTTAGATAGATATTGAAATATTGTTATTAGTCTTTAGATGCATTTTTTGACATTGTCTATTACATTGTTCAAGGATTTTGTTTTAATAAAATTGTCATTTTTCTTTTAACACCTGTTGTCTAAAATTGTCCTTGAAATGTTATATGAATGTGTTGAATGTATGTTTAGTAATAACTTGAATGATGATCCGAAATGTTTTGAATTCAAGAATTGTGTCATTATGATTGTTAATACAAATGTTATAAGAATCAATTCAACCAAAGGTCCAGTTGGACAGGACCTTGGAATCATTTGACTTAGAGTCACTTGATGAATTGACTTTAAATATGTCAAGAAATGAATCAACCAAAGGTCCAGTTGGACAGGACTTTGGAATCATCTGACTTAGAGTCAGATGATGATTAAGTTCTACATAAAGCACATGTGGCAAGAAATGAATCACCCAAAGATCCAGAGGATAGGATTTTGGAATCAGTTGACTTAGAGTCAACTGAAGATTGCAAGTCTTGAACAAAGTTAACAAAGTCATTAGTCTACATAGATATGTAAAAGACATTGAGATCAAGAGCAGCTGACACACCTGTTGCGGTGTGTTGCTCGAATCTTGAGATAGAACACAATTGTTTGTACTTCATAATGTTCATCACTCGGTATGATGAATATGACATTGCTTATCGGGATAAGAAATTGAATTGAAACCTTGAACAGTTCAAGGACTTCAAAGGAAGTACAAGTTCCACAGAACCTGAGCGATAACATAAACTGAGAAAAAGGTTTCACAGTTCATTCTCTTCCAAGAGCATTAATGGTTATAATGTGTCTTAGGGAAGATAGTGGAGCATTGGTCGAAACAGTTCGATCCTCGATGTATGAGATACATTGCGAATTAGTTTTCAATAAGTTGAATACTATACCAGTCAGTCCATATAAACCACATTCCGACCACATCCTAGACTAATTAGGTATTGCAGACACTGTCTGAAATGTAAAGCTGGGTTTATCCTACTCATACATAGAAAGTCCAGGGTCTTGTAGCGATCATCCAAAGCTCAAGACTAGCCTGAACATGATCAGCATTGTCGTTTCATTGGCTATCCCACTGTAACTCTAAAAGGATAGCTCTTTTAGAAAGAAGTCATGTTCTAAGGAAACAGTAGGAGTTGGGACAGTGCTGAATGAGTTCAGGATTAGCCAAGTAAAAGGACCTTTTAGTCATCACTAGGCTTGGAGCAGAAATCAGATTTCTGTTCTACAATTGACATAATCTTCTCTTGACCAGTAGTATGGATCACCATCATAAGTAGTTATGATTGGGGTGACCCACCGATTGGTGGTAAAACACTATAGTTAGTACGGATTCACAATCCGACTACTAGGAAGCATTGGTGAGCCCGATTGCTGCCAAACAAGAGAACCTCAGGGCAAGATACAGTCTATGTGAAAATTTGATTGATTTTACACCTGGTCTAAAAACCAGTGGGAGTAACTGAATCATCAAAAAAAAAGCAACATAGACAGATACATACCATTCAGAACATCTGGTTGAGTGAGACGATACTCAGAGTCAAGTAATTGATTCCGGGAGAAGTAATCTCAATAGAGGATGGAATCCGAAAGGATACTGTACGGTACATTGTGAATCGTTAGTGGAGCGCGTGTGGATCACCGGCACACTAATAGGGACTCACAAAGAGTGTCCCAGTACAAAGGTAAATAGGCCCAGGATTTCCCCGCGGGCATCTCGCAGGAAAGGATATTCAGATTCTCAAAATAAGCCAAAGGATTGGATTTTGAGAAAGGGCTGAAAGACTTCCATGAAAATGTCAGAATGGTTTGGATTCTCAAAATGTACCATAAGTCCTGGATTTTGTGAATAGTCTATAACCATGTCAAAGCCAGTGGGAGTCGCCGTTATCTACTATCTCCATACGTGGGATACATACTGTTTCTAGGAAACGTCTCTTTTCATTACAAAGTGTAATGACTTGGGGTTAAGAGACGGATCACTATGAAAGCCTTAATAGAAATACGGCATACTCAGGTGGTTGGAAATGTCTATGAGATAGATCCAGACTCTGCCAAAATGATCTTGATGAGATTCAAGATGCATAGACCCAGGAAAATGTTTCTCTTATCATTGCAAAGTGTGATGACTTGGCATGAAAGAAATTAAGAAGGTGCAACATACTCACACAGCCATCTATTGGATAGATGAAATCGCCAGCCCAGACCTAGCCATTGTAAGCATGATCTTGATAATATTCAAGATGCATAAGAAGAGTCTCCGAAAGGAAATAGTTTTTCGAAAGTCATGACACAAAGATTATAAATAATCTTTGGATTCCGAAAGGGTTTGGAATAATATCGGATCGGGTTCCACAAGTTCCTGGATCAATCAAAGTGTCACGAACATATCCTGATGACTTGATGCTTAAGGCATAGTAAGTTGAATTCAGGACATTGTCTGGCTAGGTATACTCGATGGATTGTTTGAACTCAAGTGAGAATTCATTAGGAAATGATTGGGGTGATAGTGTTAATTTGAAAGATTTTCAGACTGGTAACGTCAGGACATGATGTTGAAGGACATGATGGTTAAAGAATCTCGATGGTATTCTGATGGAGCGCGTGTGGTTCACCGGCACATCATAGCACCTCGAAATAGTCTTAGGGTGCAGTCAAGTAGACTAAAGACCCCAGAACCATAGGAAGTCACTGTACACATTACCAGAATGGAGTTAGGAGAGAAATTGACAGGATAACATATTGAGATGTTATCGGATGAGGATCCGATTGGATCATCTGCAATAAAGTGTACGAGTATAAAATACTTTGGATACCTAGAAAGAGTGTAAGGTTCATAAAGACATAGATGTAAAATTAGAATTGAAAGTTTAAAAGAAATTTTTGAAACCGATAATAGTTTATGACAAGACCAGACTTGGTGATTACCTTGTGGACACTTGGTAATAAGCAAGAGTAGCTGCCAGTCAGATCTTTATGTTTCACTTTTGCATGTTTTACTTCTCGAATAATTTAATTATTCAGAAAGGTCCACAGTCGCTCATACTTTGAGAAGTAAGTATTGAATCAAGACTGTCATGAATTGATTTGTAGACTGTCTAAGGAGTTAGACATAACAATAGGATTGCTACAACATTCATGAGTACTTAGAAATAGAGATTTGAGTATTGGATAAACCCACGCTCAATAGATTGCTTCATGGATTATATCACAAGCAATGTTGAGACGATAATATCTTATGATCTTGAAGTGGAGAGATATGAGTTATGATTTACAAGGAAATTGTTCATTGATAATACGAAAACACATCGGTAACTCGATGTTATAAAACGTGTTGTTGTGAATGATTTGACTGGTAAAAGATATAAGCATATAAGTCAAAGCTTATTCGTTCCTTGACCCTAATAGGAAACAGATATCTGTAGGCCTCTCGATGATTTTGAAGTTGACTAAAGTGCTGGCCAGCCTGGACTAAATTGATGTGTTCAATTAGAAGTCCCAAAGTCATAAACAGAATCGGAAATCGGGAAACAGAGTATCGAACAGAGATTGATCTCAATCCATGTCTCGTGTCTGAAAATATCTTGCTGGACGAAGGATCATATGATCACTTATCTATGGACGGAACTGACTAGGTCAGAGTTCGGCAGCGGTTTATAGGATGCTACAGTTGCTAATTAATCAGAGGCTAAATTGGTAATTATAGTCATAGACTTATCCAAGTGGGAGACTGTTGGATTAGGTGTCTAAGCCATGACTAATAATTAGTATTTATCTTATTAATAGTAGCATAGTCCATTTGGGTTGCCCTTATAGTTGGAGGATTGGCAGAAAGTCCGGTAGAGAGAAAGATTGATTTATTATATGATTAATAAATCAATAAAAATAAAATAAATAGTTTATTAATATATTTAAGTGATAATATATTAATTAGAAACTATAATAATTAATTAGAAATTTTTCTGGAATTAATTGGAATGAATTTGGCAGTTAAATTAATTAATTAAAGGTGTAGGGACTAAAACTGTAATTATTCAATAGTTGAGTAAGTGACAGTTTGAGTGAGTGTGTGGTTGGCGATTTTATATATATAAATATATATAATCGATTTATATATATATATATATATATATATATATATATATATATATATATATATATATATATATATATATATATATATATATATATATATATATATATATATATATATATATATATATATATATATATATATATATATATATATATATATATATAAGAGATAATTGTTTGAATTGATAAGATAAAATGTTTATCTTGATTTGAATTCAAAAGGTTTATCTCTTATGGTTTATCTGGCCATCCACTGGAGCCTATAAATAGGGAGGCTCATAACCCTACATGGACCACAATTTTTGTACTCTCTCAAAAGGAATTTTCGGCCAAAGCCTCAAGCTAGGGTGTGACTGTATTTAAGACAAGAGATTTCTGTTGCTTAGCTTCCAAAAATTCACTAAAGGTTGGTTTTTCTTGATCTTTCTTTTAGTTTAATTCTTTCTGGCCTTTTAGGAATTGTTATATGTTTAACTAGAAGAAAAACTTAGATCTATATAGGTTGCATGTGAACTTAGGATCTTTAGTTCATAGATTTGCAGAAAACCCTTCAAGGTATCCACAAGACCCGTGATTGGATGGAGAGTGTGTATTGATTATCGAAAGCTTAATGCTGCAACCTCTAAGGACCATTTCCCTTTACCATTCATCGATCAGATCGTGGAGAAGTTAGCCGGACAGAAATATTACTGTTTCTTGGACGGATACTCAGGATACAACCATATTGCCATTCACCCAGAAGATCAGGTTAAAACAACGTTTACTTGCCCCTATGGTACTTTCCCGTTCCGAAGGATGCCATTCGGCCTGTGTAATGCTCCAGCAACGTTCCAAAGGTGTATGATGGCAATATTCTCGGATATGATTGGTGATGCACTGGAAATTTTCATGGCCGGTTTTTCGATTTTTGATTCCTCATTCGATGCGTGTTTAAATCAGTTAGAAAAAGTCTTGGAAAGATGCGTGGAATCGAATTTAGTGCTTAGTTGGGAGAAAAGTCACTTTATGGTTAGGGAAGGAATCGTGTTAGGTCATGTAGTCTCCGAAAGAGGGTTCGAAGTGGATCGAGCTAAGGTTAAGTTAGTTTCTACACTGCTGCCTCCGACATCAGTGAAAGGGGTGCGATCATTCTTTGGACACGCAGGGTTTTACAGAAGATTCATTAAGGACTTTTGCACCATTTCCAAACCTCTTTGTGGTTTCTTATTAAAGGATGCACCATTTATTTTGGATGAGGAGTGTGTCAAAGCATTCAACATCCTTAAAAATAACTTGGTCGAAGCTCCTATCCTAAAACCTTTCGACTGGACCCAACCATTCGAAATCATGTGAGACGCAAGTGACTACACTGCTGGTGTAGTGTTAGGACAAAGGATCGACAAAAAGCCAGTAGTTATATGTTACGCTAGTAAGACTTTCTCTGAAGCTCAATTGAACTATACAACCACAGAAAAGGAATTACTTGCCGTAGTGTTTGCTCTGGATAAGTCAGATCCTATATTTGGGGATCAAAGGTGGTGGTTTACACTGACCACAGTGCTGTCCGTCATCTACTTGCAAAGAAGGAATCAAAGCCGAGGCTAATCAGATGGATATTGCTGCTCCAAGAATTTGATGTGGAAATCAAAGATAAGAAAGGAACGAAAAACGTGGTGGCAGATCATCTCTCACGATTGCCAGCAGAAGGTTTGGAAGCAGGCATCAAAGACACATTTCCTGCTGAACAACTATTGGAACTTACTGGGGCTCCATGGTATACGAATTATGTTAGCTTTCTGGCCACGGGAGCGATGTTGGCGCATTGTACGAAGCAGAGGCAGAAGCAATTCCGTACTTACGCAAAGAGGTTTATTTGGGATGATCCTGATCTTTTTAAGGTGTGAGAAGATCAAATAATCCGTCGATACGTGCCCGACAGTGAAATCAACGATATGCTGGAGCACTGCCATGCGTCGCCCTGTAGAGGACACTTTAGTGGAAAGAAGACGGGATACAAGGTTTTAGAGTCCGAATTGTATTGGCCGACTATCTTCAAGGATGCTCATAAAACCGCCAAGGAATGTTTAAATTGCCAGCAGCTGGGAAATATTTCAAAGAGGGATCAAATGCCATTGAATCCGATCTTAGCGGTTGACATCTTCGATGTGTGGGGAATCGACTTTATGGGACCATTTCCCACCTCACATGGGTATGTCTATATCTTGGTCGCTGTTGATTACGTTTCCAAATGGATCGAGGGGGAATCGACCCACACAAATGATCATCATGTGGTGTGTAAATTCGTTAAGAAGAATATCTTCACTTGACATGGAGTTCCACGGGTCATCATCAGTGATGGGGGGTTGCATTTCAAGAATTTCAAGTTTGGGCAGCTGCTGAAACATTACGGGGTAAACCATCGGATCGCAACACCATACCATCCACAGACGAGCGGCCAGGTGGAAGTGTCTAATCGGCAGATCAAGGAAATTCTCCAAAAGACAGTTAGAATAGACAGAAAGGATTTGTCACAATGATTAGACGATGCACTTTGGACATACAGAACTGCCTATAAAACACTGATTGGAACTACACCCTATCGACTGGTTTATGGGAAGGGATGTCACTTGCCTGTGGAGCTAGCCAATGGAGCACTGTGGGCGATCAAACAGGTCAACATGGATTATGATGAAGCTGGAAAAGAGCGAAAGCTGCAGCTTTCTGAACTGGAGGAATTACGGGATGAAGCCTATGAAAATGCCGCTACATACAAGTAAAAAAATAAAGCAGTATCATGATGCTAAACTCAGAATGAGGACTTTCGTGGCTGGACAGAAGGTATGGCTCTACAACTCAAGGCTAAAAATGTTTTCTGGAAAGCTGAGGAGTAAATGGAATGGACCGTACGAAGTCGTTAGCGTCACGAAATACGGTGCTGTCGAAATTCAAGATCTCAAAGGAGGGCCGCCATTTAAAGTCAATGGGCATAGGTTGAAACCCTATGTCACTCTATGTCACTTCGGGCATCTTCCAAAAGTCAGAGGTGGAGACAGTCGAGTTTGTCACCAACATTCCAGAATATGTTCAATAGCCAGGTAAGTGTGCGTTCGGCTGCAGACGTTAAACATAGCGCTTGTCGGGAGGCAACCCGATCGTCAAGTGTATAAATTGCATTTTTCTTAGTTTAATTGTATTCAATTGATCACGGTAAGAAAAGAACAAGTGTGGGGTCATTTTAGGGATTTTACAAAACCGCGACGCGGGGTCCTTGAGTCTGCGCCGCGCGTACAAGTGTTTTTGCGATTGTCGATAAGCTTGGTTCACATACTCGCGATGCGGATAGAAGCTTCCCGCGCCGCGACCTTATCTGATTTCAAACTTAGAGACAATCACTAAAACAGAGTTTTAAACAAAACCCAATACCCCTAGGCTGTATAAAATCGGAATTGCAAAACTCTTTCAGTTTCTTTCTGTAAATCGATCTTCTGCAACTCATAATCGCATCTTCATCGTTCTTCTGATCATCAAATCAAGTAAGTACTCTGAATTTCTCTCTTCCTTCTCAAGTTCTTGGAAAATAAGAAAATCAACTGTGTAGTGCAATGTAGTGTTTCTAGGACCGAATTAATGATGTCAATTAGTTTAGAACACTGTATGCGATAAAACCCAGTAGTTAGATTTGCGAAATTGGTCTGTAATAGTGTTAAATTGTTGATTCTGTTATGAGTTTCATACGCCACGACGCGGGGGTTCACACAGAGCGCGCCACAGGGTATAAACATTCATATGGCGCGATGCGGCCTCTCGTTGCCGCATCGCGGGTGACGCTGAACAATAACTGATTTTCGGGCTTTTTCTGAATTTTGTAGAGAAAAATGTCTTCTTCCGGTAGCTCTGAATATATCGAATGGAACTCATTGGCTACACAAGTTTCAAGGGTTGACAGCTACAAGTTTTACAACTGCCAGACCATTTATCAACACAAAAGGATACTTCCCGCACAAACGGTTAATTGGGAGTTGACCCGGGAATCCGGAAACTTAGAACATATGGAGAACTGGTTGGTTCAAGGAGGGTATGCGGAAAATGAGCTGTACTATACGTGTCGGGCTGTCGAAAATGCATTCCAGATGGATGAGCCAGTTTACCGCGAGGTGTTTCTGTAATTCCTCGCGAGCTACCACTTTGATCATCAGCCACTGGGCATGGATACCGAGGATATGATCACCTTTTGGCTGGGAAATAACAACCGAAGCTGCAGTCTCCGGGAGTTCGGGTACCGGATTGGACTTTACACTAAGGAGGAATCGAAAGGCGCTGGGTTCGGGGCATTCCATAGACGCGCCAACTACGCTCCGGACGACTCCTTCTCGTACGCCGATTACTGGGTTACCATCTCATCCGCTCGGTATCACGAGAACACTATTCGGGAGGGTTTGATGCATCTACCGTCACACCGGATGGTACACCGGTTGATTTCGACGATGCTATGGCCGCGTGCTGACGCGGATCGGGTTCTACCACGTGAGTTGCATCTTATGTGAGCTCTGACAAGGAAGCTTCAGACCTGTAACATTCCGTATTTTATTGCTGATTAATTCAAGCAACTTATGGACGCACCGCTGAAGTATATTGCGCTTGGTGGTGGGCATTTCGTGACGCGTTTGGCGCATTCTTACGGGCTGTTGTCACCACACAACATTCGCCAGTTGGAGGTCATTCCTCCAGTCATCTTCAGCCCACCGACCACCGTTTCACAGGACATCATCTATATCGATGATGGCGTTACATTTGTTGACCGGTCACCATTCCCGGCCTTGCACGACGAGCCATCGACGTCAAGAAAGAGACCGCAGGCATCGGTCAAACTGCCCCGAAGCCTTTCCCCCGCGACTATGGATTCAATATTCTTGGCCGACGAGGTAAAGGTAGTTCATCGGACCCTGTAGAGCCAAAAGTTGGAGCACAACGTGCAAGCGGTGACAATAAGGGACATTGACCGATGTACACAGAACACGCAAACTCAACTTTTATGGCTTTCTGAATGCGTTGTCAATTTCCTCAATGGCTCCAAGACTCCCATACCGAGACCTCAACCGCCATTGATAGAGGAAGAGGAGGAAGAACCGATGGAAGAAGAAGATGATACTGCCCACAATTGAAAAAGGGGTCCATCTTTGTAATTATTTTTCCCTTATTTTTGCATTTTTTAGGCTAGGATAGATTTTAGGATTTTTCGTCAATAAACTTAGGAATTCGTGTTTGAGTTGATAAATAAGCCTATGGGCAATAATAAAAGTCAAGTATTTTAGGTAAAATTGATCTGGAAAAAGTTTTATGATGATTTGAATTTGACCAAAAATTCTAAAATTACCGCGACGCGGCACTTTTATGGGGCGCGTCGCGGTCATTTCCAACATGATGGTAACTTGACCATCTTGTAATTACCGCGTCAGGTGCATCTCAATAGCGCGCGGCGGCAATCAGAAACACTTTTTGTTGTATTTTGTTTAGTTGTTTGTTTGTAATGTTTGCATTTAATATGTTTGTGAGTGTGCATGTGAATACCAAATGAGGAATCCTTGGAGGAGTTGTTTCATGCAAGTGTGGGGTCATTGTGCCCCCTCCACTTGTCATATCACCGGCGTGTTTACTGTTAGGCCACAACTCCTGGAATCTGAAGCGTGAGATGTCGGTGTATTTTGTTTCTGTGACAACCAAGTTCCATCAAGTAGTCAACCGTCTAAGGGGTAAATCTTTCTCCATTGTTTTGAAATAATTTTGTACAACGGGGACGTTGTACGATTTTAAGTGTAGGGTGTGGACGGTCGAAAGAGTCATTTTTGAAATTTTTGCGGGAAATGAGTCAATTTTCAAAAATTTTAGCAATTTTTCAAAATTTTTAATAGATTGTAATTTTGAAACGAATAGTTTGTGAATGTTATAGCTTGGTATTTTTCAAGAGATACTATTTAGTTGTTATCATACTATTGGTTTAGTCAAATAAGTTGAGTTTTAGGAGTTAGAAGATTGGAGTATTTTAGGATTGGAATTTAGGAAGAGACTGTCAATCAGTGGCCTTTGTTGTTCGAGCCGGTAGGTCTAAAATTGGTGGGACTTATGCACCTTGCCACTTAAGATCGTCTGGTTTGGGATGATATTTCTGAAAGCTCGTTACACGGACAACATCGAAAGTCATGGATAGTTCTTTAATGGCCTTTAGAATCTGAATGAGTACGTACACTTCACTGTGGACAGAAAATTTGTAATCAAGGGTTCTTTAGAAAGTCATGAATTCCAAAGAATATTCTGGTTATGTTTACAAAAACTATTTCACTCTAACTCTAGAGACAATAAGCTTTGAAATTAAACACGTGTGGGATGTTTGACAACGCCTAGTAATGTCAAAATCTGTTAAAAACTCTCTTGCTTGGGGACAAGCAAGGCACAAGTGTGGAATATTGAATATTGAATCCATAGTCGTGGGGGAAAGGATTCGGGGCAGTTTGACCGATGCCTGCGGTCTCTTTCTTGACGTCGATGGCTCGTCGTGCAAGGCCGGGAATGGTGACCGGTCAACAAATGTAACGCCATCATCGATATAGATGATGTCCTGTGAAACGGTGGTCGGTGGGCTGAAGATGACTGGAGGAATGACACTGGCGAATGTTGTGTGGTGACAACAGCCCGTAAGAATGCGCCAAACGCGTCACGAAATGCCCACCACCAAGCGCAATATACTTCAGCGGTGCGTCCATAAGTTGCTTGAAATAATCAGCAATAAAATACGGAATGTTACAGGTCTGAAGCTTCCTTGTCAAAGCTCACATGAGATGCAACTCACGTGGTAGAACCCGATCCGCGTCAGCACGCGGCCATAGCATCGTCGAAATCAACCGGTGTACCATCCGGTGTGACGGTAGATGCATCAAACCCTCCCGAATAGTGTTCTCGTGATACCGAGCGGATGAGATGGTACCCTAGTAATCGGCGTACGAGAAGGAGTCGTCTGGAGCGTAGTTGGCGCGTCTATGGAATGCCCCGAACCCAGCGCCTTTCGATTCCTCCTTAGTGTAAAGTCCAATCCGGTACCCGAACTCCCGGAGACTGCAGCTTCGGTTGTTATTTCCTAGCCAAAAGGTGATCATATCCTCGGTATCCATGCCCAGTGGCTGATGATCAAAGTGGTAGCTCGCGAGGAATTACAGAAACACCTCGCGGTAAACTGGCTCATCCATCTGGAATGCATTTTCGACAGCCCGACATGTATAGTACAGCTCATTTGCCGCATACCCTCCTTGAACCAACCAGTTCTCCATATGTTCTAAGTTTCCGGATTCCCAGGTCAACTCCCAATTAACCGTTTGTGCGGGAAGTATCCTTTTGTGTTGATAAATGGTCCGGCGGTTGTAAAACTTGTAGCTCTCAACCCTTGAAACTTGTGTAGCCAACGAGTTCCATTCGATATATTCAGAGCTACCGGAAGAAGACATTTTTCTCTACAAAATTCAGCAAAAGCCCGAAAATCAGTTACTGTTCAGCGTCACACGCGACGCGGCAACGAGAGGCCACATCGCGCCATATGAATGTTTATACCCTGTGGCGCGCTCTGTGTGAACCCCCGCGTCGTGGCGTATGAAACTCATAACAGAATCAGCAATTTAACACTATTACAGACCAATTTCGCAAATCTAACTACTGGGTTTTATCGCATACAGTGTTCTAAACTAATTGACATCATTAATTCGGTCCTAGAAACACTACATTGCACTACACAGTTGATTTTTATTTTCCAAGAACTTGAGAAGGAAGAGAGAAATGTCAAGTATTTTAGTCGTTGTTAGGCCCTATTCTTGGTGAAAATATATCATATATGCATTGGTATTTCTCACTTTTTGTGTTAGTGCTTCTTTGCAAAGAAATGTTACAATCAGGGGCTAAATGCGGACAGTTGAAGAAGTTTTGAATATAAAGACAAAATCAGTCGAATAAACACGCGCTCCGCGGGGATGAAGCTATGCGCGACGCGCCACGTCAAAAGTAAGGCGGTGGAAGAAATTCAAATGACGAAAAAACAGGGATAAGGCTATACGCGCGACGCGGCTAGAGGCCTTACGCGTCGTAGGTTCTAATTTTCCACAACTGTAAATAGAGGCTTTTAGGTCGATTTCAGGAGGCGAAGATCAGACCCTAAGGTGGACTTACGGCGACTTTGACTCAAGTTTCGAGATTTCAGCAACCCATTGTGGTATTTTTATGTTTTCACTTTGTTTTCAATATTAGTTTAGTAGCTTTTAGCTCTTAGCTTGGTGTTTCTGGGTAGTGACAACCAGTAGCAGTACGTTAAAGCTTCTTATTTTCGTATTCTACTGTTTTGGATGTTCTGGATTGGAGTTTAATATAGTTAATCATTCGGTTCATGTTTTATTGCACTTTTTATCTTTATTTATGCTTGGATGCTTTTGGATGCTTTTGGATTGTGTTTATTGTTTCTGGATTATGAATATACCTTCTAATTTCAATAAGCAATCTAGTGTTAGGAGTTTGTTTAGTTTCATTTAGTTTATGTTTGGTTTTGGGATTTGGATTTGAGATTTCTGTGTGTTTTTGGGAAAGTGGAAGTTAGTCCCTCTGGCTGTAGCGTGACACTACAGTTGGTAAGCTATCGTCTTGTCTTGACCATGAAACTCCTGTGGATCGACCCTTACTACCAATGTGCTAGTGTTTGTGAGGTTTTATTTTCTTATTTTTGACCGCACGACGACCTATATGCCGTCAATAACCTAACACACCATTAGCCTAACTAGGGTGAGAATTTTGCGAAAACATCACCCTAGAGTTCGACATTGCTATTTTTCAAGGTTTTCTATCTAAATCCCGATTTGATTCGATTTCTCATGCTAAATACACGTGTGACTTGAAATGATAGTTCCGAATGACATACCTTAGTAGTAGATAACAAGAATACATCAGAAAATGCGAAAAATCGAAGTTTGATCCGAGCTCTGTCTTTTACCGCGTCGTGTGAGTGAAAAATGGTGCGAATGGTGATTGTCGCGTACCTGGTTAAGCGGTTCCGTCCAATCAAAAACCGCGGCATGGTGAATGCTATTCAGCGACGCACATGTAAAAAAAAACCCTTGCTTATCGAGTTCTCCTGAACACGCGCGACGTGCTTTCTCTTCCTCCGCGTCACGGCCTTCAATTGTACACATTCCTTATAGTTTTAACCCCACACTTGCCTCATACCCCGATTTCTTGATGATGATGATGAACTTTCCCTTAATTACCTTGAAAACAAAAACTAACCTACCTACGAATGGATTGCCTCCCACCAAGCGCTAAGTTTAATGTCTTCAGCCAGACCGTGCTGCTTTTCATCCTTTCTTTGACACAAAATTCCGCATTTCTGGCACGATGTCGTGAACTATTGTAGCCATTAACGTTGTTAACTGTGTCATCCGATCACTTACCTGATTAATCCACTGTTGTTGCGCGTCCATAATTTGAAACACCTTCGATTCACGATTTCTTGCATCTTTTGTGTATGCTTGATGTTTCTTTTCCATTATCTCTATCATTTCTAAGAGTTGAAGTTTATCAACTGAAGCGAGCGAATGTCCTTTTTCCTTCTAGAGGATTTCCTCCTCCTCACCCTCATTGTCTCGGTTATCGTTCTTTTTGCTCCTCCCATCCATCCTGGGTATCATCAGCGGTATACTATTCATATACTGACTGTCGTATCCTGGTGGAAGTGTCATTGGACATCCATACATGTTAAACTCTGTTTCCTCAATCCAAAGGTAATATCGAAATCACCTGTCTTGCAATCCATAACGGCTCCAGCTGTAGCTAAAAATGGACGCCCCAAGATTAAAGTTGGTGCGTCTTCCAAAATCTCGTATTCCATAACCATAAAATCCACTGGGTAGAAGAAGTCACCCACTTTGACAATCACGTTCGTTAATTTCCCTCTTGAGAACTTCGTGGATTGATCTGCTAATTGTAAGACTGTCTTGGCTGGCTCTAGCTCCCCGTTCTTGTATTTATCATACAGGTGTTGGATTAGGTGTCTAAGCCATGACTTTACATTTATATTTATCTTGTTAATTGAAGCAAAGTCCATTTGGGTTGCCCTCATAGCTGGAGGTTAGGATAGAGTTCAGTAGAGTAAAATGTTGATTTATTAATTGTTTAATAAATCAATACAATTAATTAAATGGTTTATTAATATATTTAAGGGTTAATATATTAATTAGAAACTATAATAATTAATTGAGATTTAATCTAGAATTAATTGGATTTAATTTAGTGATTAAATAAATTAATTAAAAGTGCAGGGACTGGTTTGTATTTATTCAATAGTTGAATAATCTGGAAAACCAGTGGAAGGGCCTAAGTTGGCGAAATTATGAGTGGATACACTCATATTTCGAAACCCTAATTAGGGTTAAGGAAAGCTTTGTCCAAATGGTTAACAGGGTTGCCCATTTGGAGGCTCCTTAGGGTTTCAGCTGTAACCCTTGGAGGCTATAAAAGGAGGCACCTGTCCACCCTAAAATCAGCGCCACTTTTGAACCAAGAATACTCTGCTGGACTGTCTTCTCCATTGCTTGGGTGTGACTTCATTTGAGGCAGGATCTCTTTGCTGCTAGCTTCAAGAACAAGATCAAAAGGTTGGTTTTCTCAGTTTTGTTCTTTAGAAATTAATTGTTGGCCTTAGGTTTTAGTTTATTATCTTCATAGAAGAAAACATAGATCTTTCTAGGGTTGCATGTGAACCATAAGAGATTATTTGTTCATTGTTTGCTAGAAAACCCTTCAGTGGTATCAGAGCTTAGGCTTGTTTTCTTATGAATTGATATAAACTGCTTGAATGATTCTTACCTTGAGTGTTTTTACGAAAAACTCTCTTGGAATGGCCTAAATTTCGTGGCTTAGGCTAGGGTTTCCTAACCCTAGCCGCCACCCCCTTGGATCCCCTTTATTTGCTTGCCTTTTAAGTTGGTTGTTATTTTTGGTAACTGTATCTAATAAATAACTGGAACCCTTATTTGTTGACTTGCTATTTTCGAACCATAGGGGCCTTAAATAGATAAAATTAATTTGATTAATTTATAATATCTATCTTAGATTTAATTAATTTAATTAATTGTTAATTAAAAGATCAATTAAATCAGCTTAAAGATTTAATTTAAATTTTCAAAAAATTCCTTAAAATTTGCAAAAATTATATTAAAATTAAATATAAAATATTTTAATAAGATTAAAATATATCTTATATATTTATGATTAAAAGTTAATAATTTATATATAAGAAAATTGGTTAGTCTTACCGCTAGTAGGCCTCATTCACAAAACTGTCATCTAAAGAGGGTATAAGGCGACTGGCTATAAAATATCAGTCTAATGGGTATCCACTCTTACCCACCGCTCTCCTGGTCAGTCGAGTGTTGTTAGCCGAACGGGTTTGACAGAACCGCTAAGCCTCTTAAAAGTATAATGATATAATTGAAAGTACTAGAACTTTGAACAAATCCCAATCTAGTTACTTTAGGTTTAAAAATGTGAATTGGTGCTAATCAATGGAATTACACATTACACCTTATGGAACGTTGGTGGAGCGTGTGTGGTTTACCGGCACGCCAACTGGGGTCCGCAAAGAGTTGCAATGGGTTTCTCGATTTTTTCATTATTAATGGAGCGTGTGTGGTTAACCGGCACGTTAATTAGAGATGACAATTGACTTCGAGAGTACCGAGCAAATTTGCATGGTTATTCACATCCGGTTTATGATCCTCGGCATCCCAGTCACAAACAGTGGGGCACATCCGAGACTAAACATGCCATTGAATAGTTCAATGTGTCTCAACAGATCTAGGAATTTCGTAAGATGAAATTGATAAGTGTATTATCTACCTTAATGACCATTATGTTGTGATTACGGCATCCCTCTTCACACCATAGTTGGGGCATTTTGGCTCCTAGCCTTAATAAATAATATATTGGGTAATTATTTAAAAGGATTAATTAAATTAATAAAATTCTGTTTATTGTAGATGTCTGAATCAAGTGTCTATTCTCCTCCCTCTCCTCCTTCACCCATTTCTGAGAGCATCAGAAAGCACCTGCTAAATATGGAAAGGCTGACTGGCCTCAACTGTAAGGAATGGCTTCGCAATTGGAGACTGGCTCTCGGAATTGCTGGCAAGCTACATCTCACCGAGTATCCGATCCCGGTTCCACCGAAACAAGTCATCATAAAGAGCCTTTATGATAAGCATGACTTATTAGTTGATGAATCCGAAAAGATTCGTGACATCATGCTATTGACCATTGACCCTGACTTCTGCAAGGTTTTTGAATCCTTGGGGCCATATGAGTTAATGCAATCGGTTGAGGAAAAGTTCCAAAAACCGGTTAAAGAGGAACGAGCTAGGATCTTCGAAAGACTTGCAGAGTGCAAGTTAAAAGAAGGAAGTAGCATCGATTCGCATGTTCTTCAGATTGAATCGTACATAGGTGAATTGTACAAACTTGGTTATTCCATGAGTCAGGAGTCGAGTGTTGACACTCTACTCGCTTCACTGACCAGTAAGTCCGATCTGTTCATTCGGACCTATAGAAAGGAAGACCAGAAAAAGACCCTTATGGAAATGCGTCCACTGTTGATTCTACACGAGTCACTCTTGGATAGGCATAGCTCCACTGGTTCAGCTACTTCTGGATTAAGTCCAGTGGGAAGACGCAGCAAGAAACGATCCAGATTGTCTGGATATGTCTTAAGCTGGGAATCCACAGAATCGGATACAGTCGCGGAAAGATTGGAAGACGCTCCAAGGTCTAAATCTTTTGAAAGCTCAGGTATATCTAAAAAACCTCAAAACTCATGTTCCATAATTCCTTGATGCATAATGTGATAGTCACATTTTGGTTTGTATGCAGGGAACCAGTAGGATACGGGACATTGGCGCATAGGAGCACATTTGGATTAGGATTTCCGGCTCATGCAGTTTTGAAGTTTAGTTAGATGTTGAAATATTGTTATTAGCTTTTCAGATGCGTATGACATTATCTATCATATAGTACATTGTTCAAGGATTTTGTTTTTAAATAAAATTGTCGTTTAATTTCTTTTAACATCTGTTGTTTGAAATTATCCTTGAAATGTTGTATGATTCTGTTGAATGCATTATTGATGATAACTTGAATATTGAATGCATCCAAAGTGTTTGGATCTTAGGAATTGTGTCCCTTATGATTGTTAAGATATATATTACAAGAATCAATTCAACCAAAGGTCCAGTTGGACAGGACCTTGGAATCACTTGACTTAGAGTCACTTGATGAGTTGAATTCTTAATGTGTTAAGAAATGAATCAACCAAAGATCCAGTTGGACAGGACTTTGGAATCATTTGACTTAGAGTCAAATGATGATTAAGTTACAGTACTTTGGAATCATTTGACTTACAGTCAAATGATGATTAAGTTCTTTATAAAGCACATGTGGCAAGAAATGAATCAC